>JAAONU010000001.1:38736779-39336779 GCA_012932295.1 Cyclina sinensis | reverse complement strand
CGATTTTATGCTATAACAATATTATATTTTGAAATAAACACTTATTTCTGCCACACCTCTGTTTTCTTTTCTTTTTAATATGAAAACTGTTAACAGATGATGGTGGTCCTCTTTGGAGGTGTTCATGGAGGTGGTCCTCTTCAGCTGTATGAATACATGAATTAAGTTGCAAGCAAGGTGTTGACAACCCAGAACTTCCCCTCAAAATTCTAGGCTAAACAAATACACGCACATTTTTTATATGTTGAATTTACTTTTCAACTTTTTGTCCAGCTAATGACACCTCAGTACAAAGTACATAACATATTTACAGATAATGCAGTATTATATATGCAAAGATTAAAGGTTGCCAATAGTTTTTCAGCATAAGTTATTTTGTCTTCTGCTAAAATGTCTGGATGTTTGGAACTGGAAAGAACTCTAAACTTGTTCCAATCAATGCCAGATAATATTATATGATGTCAATATTTAAATGTCAACATATTTTTCAACCTTTAACTAAATGCCCTTCCATTTATTATCTCTTATAACAAATGTTTGAACACACAGATAAAGCCTATTGTATACAAATCATTACAGAATACTCGGTTGTAAATGTTGTCTATAGCATTTCTACCAAAACGTATCAATAACTTTAGTAAAGTGCCTTAGAGACAAGTTTACATAACTGCCTTTTCAGAAATTTTGAGAAAAAAATATCTAAAAGAATTATTTGTTTGACTGCACATGTAATTTAATATGATACAAATCTCTGACGTAATACTGGGTTCACAGAACAAATACACGTATTTAAATTATCACAAGACATTGCTTAATAATGATGTATGAACAGTAATTTTACATTATCTACAGCCACACTCAGAAACTATCATATCTTCATGGTGACGAACCACAATATCATCATATTCAAAATATAACATACTTAGTGGGCGGAGTTTAGTTGGCACGCAGCAAGGTTCGGGCGCCGAACGGGGGCGCTTCATTTTCATAAGCGTTTGTAACATTGCATGATTGGTTGGCGTGTACTCGTGACCTACAGGTGAAGGACATTGTCCATAACAAACACGTGCATTAAATGTTTTAGGATGAATGATCCAGGGACCCCAGCCAATAAGGTCAAAGTCAACTTTAAAGTCATGCATTTTGCACAGTTCTGTTTCTCTGTCGGACCATTTATTTTTTCTTCTACGGTGTGCTCGTCTCTTTTGTTGTTCGTTTTTAGTCGATCGCTTATTTCTGTTTGCTGTTTCATGATTGCTGTTAACAACATTTGCATTTTCATTTGATGTGTAACTTTTGTACACAGCTTTCATGAGTCCATTGTCAGAAGAATATATCACCAATATTGGCATATTTTCCAAATCCGAAGATTCATGAATTTTGGTCTTTTCGCGTAACACTATGGAAATGTTTCCATGGAAATGGTTCAGATTTGATATAATTCTCTCGGGCATATAAATAAAACCATTTTTCCTCGTTGTTTTCAGAGAAACCTTAACCAGGGTCTTTTCATTACGCCGTACCAACAAAACAAACTTCTGCCGTCGGTTTACAATCTCGTTGCCAGGGAAACGCACCTCCGCCATAACAATACGCTCGTGCGTGGGCAAAGCAGGGACGCGAAATATTGAATGCTCCTTTTTGTAGCCTGAAACAGTAAAGTATAGTCCATAATCTGTAATCAATATGCACTTTTAAAACTTAAATTCGAATTATCCGTACAATGCGGAAGTTGATCAACTACGTCAGTTTCTATTATTTGACATCCAAAAGCCGGCGTCGAGTATTTCCATACATATGAACAGAAACTTTAAAATGTTCACATATAAATCCATATAAAATTATTTGATAGTGCTTTTATTTCAGCTCATTTTTTGTTCATTATTTTGTTTTAATACAGATTTAAGAAAGCTTGATGCTTGAAAGGAAATTTTAATGCAACATCTTAAAAAAAGGTTGAGTGTAGGTGCAGACATATTTTACTGGTCCAGGCTTAGTACAGGAATCTGATATCTGAAGTTATATTAAGAAATAAACAGATGCTATAATTTTAAACATAGCGAATCTTTGGTAGCAAAGTTTGACTTACGTTTTGCGGTAAAGCTTCTGACCGTGTCCGAGTAAAGTACAGCGTTCCTTCTTCGTCTGTCTGTTTGTCCGACAGCTGCATCAAGCTCCTCGCCGTCCAGTAAATTCTCAAAAACCTGATTGAATAACAAACACATTATTTATACAAGAACACCATTAAATGATACAACATTCTCTTGTTATGGGAAATTCGTTTTAAGAAATTTTCTGGGTGACTTTTACAGTTCACTATCCATAAAAACTTAAAGTTTTGTGTTCGGAAATCATTTACTGAACATAGAAATTGAAGCAACCGTTACCGTCCAAATGCAGAACGTAACAAATAATGCTTCTTTTGCAAATGAAAATGAAAATAACAAATAGCATAAGCATATTTAATAGCAGACATATTAAATTATTTTCAGTAAAGCTACACTAGATTGAACATACCTTTAGCATAAATCCTACAGACGGTTTGGTGAAATCCGTTCGAAGTCCGCCATTTTGGAGCAGATGAGTATATATATCCGTTTTCCGGACATCAACAACATCACTCTGCCTCAGGTCGTCTGCTTGCAGCTGAAGGGCTCCATTTCGCACGAGATCCAGTAACAACGAGCCATCTGCACCATTCAAAGTTTTAACTGCATTTACACCAATTTGTTTGTTTGTTGTCCTCTCGAAATAATCTGACAACGATTTTGGTAGAATTTGTTCTTTTCCTAAAGCGCCATCAACGGTAAATGTACATACAGTCTGTACCAGAAGTATTCCAAATATTGCACTGTCCATTCTTGAGTTTTAGTCTTAAAATGTTTGCGACAAGTAAGAAATTTAACAATTTATTCGCAAATGTTATAGTAATATATCGATGTCATTCCACCAATGAAAGTTATCCCTATGATACTGACTCGCAATCAGTAGTAAATTTTATGAATCTAAATCCGCAGATTTAGTGGGATTTAAACTTTCCCTCCAAATCGCAATGTTATCACTTTAACTAATTCGATTTTTGAGATGTCGCCCACAGAATTTAAGAGTGTTTTGATTCCTATTTAGAGATGTCTTTCGGGTGTCATATGACCCTCAGAGTATAAATCTTAATCTAAACTTAGAAGATAAATTTAAGATGCCGCGTTTGACGATTTTCATGCAATAAATGCCTGAAGAATTTTTCTGGTTATATATGCAATTTGAGCAGGTTTTTTAGAAAACGGATAAAGAAAGAAAATGCGTCTGTCTCTCAGGCGGCGCGTCGTGCTTGATATATAAGCAGATTAAAGAATTAACGAAACAAGATTATAAGATGTTCTTTTAATTGTAATTAGTGAAATGTATAGGTAATATGTGTATGACACTTTGTTACATTAAGTGCGATAAAGAACGGTATTGCTTTACAGGACAGAATATATTTTCTCTTTTACAGTAAAATCTCGATCGTCGCCCATGTATTTAAAAAGGTAACTTCATGTCAGATCACGATTTCCATTAATGTGTCTTTTTCATCACTAGAAGAAATCAAAATGTAATAAGTGTCTTTTAGAGCAAAGTTCAACAGTTCCTATTACCAAGTTCAATGCGTACGGTCTTTTAATTGAATTCGTATTTAACATTAAAGTTTAAAAGTTTAATAACAAATCGGCAGATGAAAAAATAACAATAAAAAGAAATAAAATAAATAAAGAATAAAATAAGATGAAATAAAGTAAAATAATAAAAAAACAAAATAATAAATACTCATACAATTCACATGTGCTACGTATTTTTTTCCGCGGTACATGTACAAAGATTGAAAACTGTAAAAATAGGACTTTAAAATACACTTCACTTATAGCAAAGACTCAGCTAATCGAGAACATTTTTTTTATCATTTGTGTGTATAGGACCTTTTATTTTGCAACTGATATATATTTTTTTTAAATTTAATTTGTAAACGTATAGACAAATAGGTACATAAAAGACACGTCCTTTCTAAAGGGTTGAACTGTGACACGGTTAGATAATATGAAATAGAAAGAGACGGGAGCAGGTATTTTGATTTTCTAGTACCAACTCAACGCCGAATAAGCAGAGTCGTGTATGACTTTCTGAAACTTCTCCCTCGAACAAAACACGCGCTCTGGTCGTCATAAGAACAGGTTTTTTTGATGTCATTTAAATCAGGTGTAGTTGGGGTGGAAAATGAACGAGAAATATTGGCTGTAAGAATAACTAAAAGCATGAGTATGTACTTGCATTATTAAAAAAAATAATAAAGTAAGCAACAACAACAGCCACAACAATAACAAATGCTTCTTGATCATTCTGCGACATCTATGTGGCGACGATCGCGCTTTGATTAATCCGATTGATCCAATTTAGCTTTGACAACCAATCAAAACCTTGATAACAGTTAAACACGTGAAATGATTAGTTTGATTGGCCGGGAGTAAAGCTAATCTAAAAGATATGTTGCTTAGAGAGAAAAAAAAGCGAAATTTATTTTGCTTTTTCCAAAGACTAATATTATAATAGCTGAAAGATTAATGAGCATATTTTATGTCATTTTTTATTTTTAGCGCCAACTCCCTAAATTATCTTCTTTCTGTCTCAGGGATCACTCTTTCACATACGCCAGTAGGAGTATTTTAGAAGAAAAGCGCTTGGTAACTTAGATCAGACGCTTTTAATATTTCGACTTGGAAAGGTAGTCATTCTTGAATTCTTTACGATGCACAACTTAGTTAAAATCTACCTAACAGGTAAAAACTGATAAGCATTTTGTATGTGGTTTATGACATAATAAATGATGTCATGTGTGGGATAATCCATCACCTTATCCACTAACTTTCACTACAAAGAAAAACAATGTGTATATCAGTTCCCTTAAATCGCTGATGTATCGCTTTTATCGATTACAAGGCTTTACTATTTAAACAGGTGATCTGAAAAGTAGGAGGTGGTCACCCGCTTAATTTATTTCCCCCCAAAACTGACAATTTAACCCCTGCTAAGCATTTCCCATTCACCATTTCATATTTAAGTACTAAAATGTATGTAATGGGTGATGACGTAAATTTTAACACACTGCACTTAACATTCTTGAAATATTTCAGCATTTACATTTTACCCTTACAAACTCGATTTTTATTGACAGAAATTAAGGCGTTATTTTATTGTACATGCAGTTTCAACTAGTTTTTAAAGTTAACCACACCTGTTAGACTATAGAAGGTTTCGAATCGTCCACTGATTGATCATTATGCCGACACCCTTACCATATAGCCACAATGTATGTAAAACGTAAACAGGTAGCGATTTTAGGGTCATCTGGTTGATTGAGGTCAGTTTAAGATAACAATTTCTATTTTGTAAAGTTGTTTATTTATTTTAATATCCCAATAAATTTAAATATGTACAAAGCAAATAAATTACCAGGTCTGACAAGATAAAATGTGTTTATAGAGGCAGTAAATTATAGCAGCAGCTTCATACGTACAACAACAACAACAACAGTGTAACAACAACAATACAATGTACAAAAACACTCGTTCTTTTCACGCAAAACACTACTCTTTCACCGAAAAAGTAAAATATCGGTGAAAATTGATTCAAGAATAACTATTCCGCCGACGAAGTATAAAAACCACAACTTCCCTCTGTCCAAGTGGTCACGTCGTATGAAAATAACCTGGAAATATGAAACATAATTTCTAAGTGAAAATTTATATCAATAGTATAATATAACAGTTTAGCCTGGATTCATTCTACGTTATGCATCATCGTCGTACCGTTATTCGGTTGATATATAGGACGGGTACATATCTTTGAGTGATAGCAGACGTCCTGTTGTAAATCATTATACAGTCGTATTTTTTTATTCGTTATACGTAAGACCTGCAAGCATTCGGATTATGTGTAAGGCGTTTGTGAGGCTGAGAAAGCTCAGAATATTAAAGCAATGCTATATAGTTATAACACTACTGTTACTGATATTAAAACAACAACAACAATGTTCTCATAATACGATACTTGTTCATGTAATAAAATATTTCGAAAATAAAACTGAATAAAAAAAGATTCTTAGCTAAAAGCGGCAAGTCTGGCGTCAGCTTAAGAGCAATCAACGATAATTCGAGCACTTAACCTCTGGCTGAGAACGGGATTATCTCTGGATTATCATTACCAGAGACACCAATCTACGTTATTCTCACACCGCAATGACAATCTACATGCGACCATGTTTGATTGTTTCACACACGGCTAGCGCCAAACATCTATTCTAATTGCAATAATCAGCAATGATATGTCACTAAGGTGTTATAATCAAACTTTGTAATGATCTGATTAAGTTTTAGGGTTTGATTAAAGTGGTGACGAAATTGTAATCAAGCTTCGTAAAAGAAAACATGATTAAGATTTATTTGTTGGAAATAGTAATACTCTTGTCAGAGTTTTATTCTGAATAATGATATGGTTAGCCCGTTCGGAGTGTAAAACACGTTAACTCTCTCTACCATATTCCGTCAAGGGGATCGGAAATACCCCTCCTGGTTATAGATTAAGGGCACTGCTACTTACCAAAATAATTTCTACAGCGACGAAACCAACCAGACTTAAACCAAGCATAAAGTAGATTGCACCGTACGAACCATTCTTAACACCCTGCACTATACTCAAAATTACGCACACCTGTAACGATAAAATGTGTCCAAAATTTCAAACATAGTCTTTATACCCTTTTTGATAGAGTTACATGTTAGCAAAGATTAATATTTAAAAAGTTTATACACCAGAGACAGCACTGATATTAAATTTCATTTTTGTATACTTTAAACCTTATTTGATCTGGGAATCGATGGCAGATAAACTTTTAAAGGATAACTTTAATGACATCTACAGAAAAGAGAAAGAAAGCCAAAATTAAAAAAAAACAAAAAAAACAGAAAAACAACAAAAAAAACAAAACAAAAAAAACAAGATAACCCCCCCAAAAAAAAAAAACAAAAAAAACAACACACAAATAAACAAACAAAAAACCCACAAGTTTACTTCACCCGTTGAGCAGAGCATTACTCGGTAAAAAAAGCTCTTCAAATTAACATACTCGCCCTGCTTACGGTCTTTATTCAATGTGTACCAATACAATCTAAACCCACTTTTAATTAGTAACTCGAAAAGAAATAAAATATCGCCATCCACGACGGAGTATTGACAGAGTTTTTATTAAAACAGCACAGATAAACATTTAACTGTCCCTCAGTATTGAATCCATACCGTTCTCTAGCTGAGAACATCGTATATTATAACAAGATATGTGAGGTGGAGGAGATTATTTATGTTAGATACTTACGAGAACCATTATAACAACCAAAGCAACGAACAAGATCTGCAGAAACCTCTGAAATAGAGATACAAAAATGGTTAATACATGTGTTTTTGTCATTCAGATGCATACAAAGGAAATAAACATAAACGTGTGAAGAATCCTAGACCATTTAAATAAAGCACATTCATTCATTTTCGTTTCGTTTCTTTTTGTATTATTTCTCTTAATACATTCATATTTATTTATAATATCTTCATGTATTCCTCATTTATCTTGAGAATTTTGTCATGCAAAGTTTGTTGATAAAATGTTCCTATTAGATTAGAAGAAGAAATGAAATGCACATGAAACGCAGTTTATCTTTTTAAAGCAGTCCGAGCGGTTATTTTAGTTACATAGAGTTACGCACACCGAAGTTAAAGTAGACAGGTGTGTCTTTACATTATCAGGCCCACTTTAATACCTCTTAAAATGTCTTTACTCCAGTCACGCTAGAACTTAATGTTTTGCCTATAAGAAGTTCTAGATAGTTCTAACCCCGCAACTCACTGGTACTTGATAAATCTTACTTCAAAAACAGAAAAAAATGATGTAAATTCGTGTATGCTTTTTGATATGTGTACACGTGCACTACAACAATCATTTAGGTAGTACGGTAATTAATTTAACATTTCCTATGCGAAATATGAAACTGAACTTTAAATTTAGCTTACCGCCTTTGGTGTCTGTGTGCTGTCATGATAGAGTACTTGGTCCGGTATGCTAGATACAGGTGCTGCTTCCGGCCTCTTTGGTGCAATTGCTTGTCTCTCTGACATATTTTAGTGTTCTAGAAAGGTGTATCAGATATAATGATACTGTATTTATCTACAGTCCACAAGTAATGTTAAGAAAATATTTACAACACATACATTTACTTTTGTTTTGCATTACACTTTTACTTACTTAGCCATGTTTAATATATATCACATGTATCCGTCACAATGGTTGGCAGTTAATTTATCAGTCATCCAATTGGATTGTTTATTACAGTTTCAATCATGTGATGCTGACATGTACCGAATCACGTGCTATACGAAGAAACTAAAATGGCGTCTACAGATTCGAAAGTATCAGGACTAGATAGTAATGCAATTTATTATGAGGTTTCGCCGACAATTGTAAGTTCTTATAAGATTTGTTTACCTTACGATATATCAAAATTAATCCCCATTAAATCTTTAATCTCTATAAAACAATGCCAGTGAGCTGTATGTGTACATCACTAGTAATTTTGTTTATCTTATCAGGTAAACAGACATGTACTTTGAATGTATAAACACTTAAATGTATTCATATCAATATCATGAAAATAAACTTCCCTACTTATGCTAAACAACACGACTACTGTGTTGAGATAATGTAGATGGTAACATTATTTTCTTTTTCGTTTAGAATTTAGTCGTTCATCCATAAAATGCAATAACTTGAAATACATCAAACTCATGTTTAGATATGAACAGCTTCGCTAATGATTTATAGAATATTTTTTCATATGACCGAGTTAATGGACACTTTTAAGAGTAGGTGTTTGTATATTTTGTACATAATATTAGAGTCAGTGTACCCGGTTTCGCACTGGTCACGGTTTCGCACAGCAAATGATAATCGCAGTATTTCTCATTATGTTCTTAAAATATGAACATGCTGGCTAATTTTATTTGATAAGGAGATGTTTACCAGGAAGATCAAAACACGCGACCTTTTGTCACGAGAGTAGCGCTTCTGCCAGGGGCAGACGAAAACAAAAACAAAATATTATAGACAAGTAGGTCATTAAAAAGATTCGTCTTTTTTCAACAAATTTTGCTCCTCGGAAGATAATATTACAAAAGAATAGAATAAAATTAAGTACTAATGTAAGAATTATTTCTTTTATCTAGCATCTTTTAATTTTTTCACATGAAAATAATTTTTGAAATTATTCTACCGAGCTAAAATTTACTTGATTCATTTCTTCATTTTATTTTGTTACAAATTTAATCGAACAAGATTGCAGTTGGGTAGGTCGTTGATTTTATTGTTTACACACATGGGAGATATGTCAAGAAAGAATACACAAAAGATTCCCAAGTCTATGTTTATGTCATGTTCTATGTTTCATCGATATTTTTGATAACTATGCAAAGTTTAAAAGTTGGCTTATTGTGCTGATTAGTAAGTTTATAAATTAATAAGTATTATTCAGTTTCAAGAAGGAAATATTTGTTTAAAAATAAAAAGAAAATAGCGTGTACGAAACCGGGTACAAAATGGCGCAGAACATATTTTTCTACATGTGCCAATAATCGACTGCTCCTATGATATAATCTCAGCAAAAATGACCGCATATAAATAAACAGAATGAAAGGCAAAGGCTTCTTCTGAAATTTGAGTAAGAAGTTTTAAATCAGTTTGAAGATTTAGAGAACTTACAGCTTTAATACCAAAATAAATGTGCGAAACCAGGTACACGCACTACACATTCAGACGTTTTTTATGTGCGAAAATAATCTATATTTTAATAGAAATATACTGATGCTAAAAAGAAACTGTGCACTTTTTTGCGATAATTTTGCAACAACTTGTGACACATCATTGAAAATTTGCACAAAAGCTACATTTACACCTAATACCCTAATTTGTCCTACATCCTACCTAATACTGACCAAATGTGTTACGTAACTTTTGTACGTGCCAAACGTGAGCCTCGATTTACATGATTTCTTTGCCACTGAACGATTTACTTAGCTTTAGTACTATCCCAAAACACATTACACTTCGAACTCAGTTCAGTAACACGATGTCACGGCTTCATGAAAATAAAAGGGTTCAAGCCATTGTACTAGCGTCTGGCCTTAGTCAGTGACGCTGAGCGGCGGTTGAACTGTCATCGCAACATCAACCTTCGGCAGAGTTACGAACAATCTGGAAGCGTCAGTGATGCACGGGATGCGCCACGTACAGGAAGAGTAAGAATAACGAACGCTCGTCAATACAGGCTTATGAAACAACGAAACAGGTTCATAACCGTGCTTGTGAGTATGGCATATGCAAACAAACTGTTCAAAATTTTCTTCCCTTGAATGCATTTCCATTTAGGGTCGGACGACCATGCGTTGGTCACATCATGAACAATCGCAGTCGAAACCTCCGTTTGATGTGGGCACAAGGTCATTTACATTCAGATCACAATGGGCTAGGATATTGTTTAGCGATGAGTCACGTTTCAGTCTAAGCGAATCTAACGACAGGGTGCGCGTTTAACGTCGCCGCGGTGACAGCTTTAACGACAGCTGCTTGTTGCAACGAGATCGATTTGGCGGTGGCAGTCTTAAATCTGAACGATACATAAATGAGTTTTTTCGGCCAGTTGTCGTCCCGTATCTACGTCGGCATCATGGCATTCTGATGCACGACAACGCTCGACCACATACAGCCTGAGCTATACAAAACGTCAAGTTTGACAAAACGTAACGTCTTCCAAGTGCCGGCCTGTTCACCGCATATGAATCCGATTGAACACATACGGGACCTTATTGGACGCAAAGCTAGTAGAAATCATGTAATCAACTAATTCGTGAGCTGACAGATGCCCTTATCCAAGAATGGAATGCAATACCAAATAACGCCATTCGACGTTACGTTCTGCCGAAGTGGTCAACAGTTGTAATGTTTATTCAAAGGAGAGGTGGTCACTCACAACATAAGTTAAATCCTTCCATTTACGTCGCTTGTGCCGATTTTTATCCACAAACTAATACGTGCAGTCTGTAAATTTTACTTTTGGCCCTTACGTCAACGTAAAACCTCTCTACGTTTTGTTGTTGAATTCTCAAAAAACTCATGTCCTCGTTTAGCCAAGACAATGACCTAAATTTTGATACTAAAATTGCATATCTACATCCACGATTTGTATACAAAAAGTCGTAAACCTAAATGCACAGTTACTTTATAGCATCAGTATATTCATGTTGTGTTTCATCTATTAGCAGTTTATCCAACCCTTGTCGACGTTATGCTTATACATGTGTTTCAGATTTGTGTTATGCGACTGTACAATGCATTGGCATTGGTAATGGTTCTGGTGAGTAGTAATTCCTGTGTTGTTTGATTTCATCTTTAAAACCAGTGACCCACTTAACAAACTGCCCCTAAAACTGAGAGTGAATATTTAGAGATAGTGCGGTATTTATATAATTTACCAGAACCTAAGAATTCCTTGTTATTACTTGCTGCCAAACAAACTAGATAAAATAGATAGATGGTGGTAACGCACAAATTTCCAAAAATTATCTTTTTTCTGATTTGACAAGTACTTTGTAATTAGTGTTTGCAGTAGGTATCTTAATTATGTTTTAATTAATTACTGTAGCTGGGAGTATAACAAAATATCAACAACTGTTTTATATGCTGACTGCTTTAGGAGGCACCGTAGTCCAGGGGTAGAGCGCAGGGCTCCGGATCCGGAGGTCGCGGGTTCGAATCACGTCAGAGACGAGACTGTCTCACGATCTTCACATCCCTCCACGCTACGCGAATACTGGTATAAAACCAAGGAAGTAGTCATCGAGCGTGACGAATCTAAGTTGTAAGAACTTGTATCGCAATCGAGGTGAAATAAATGAGTCTAAACTATATGCTGACTGCTTCTGCTATGTGCCTTGGCGAAATTGCACCTGGTCAGCATTTTTTTCGCATGGCGAAAACATGATAGAAAACAACCACTAAAGTTTTCAGTTTCGTATTTCATTAAGCATAAGAACATACAGTCATGGGATTAGGAGAATTAACCTATACCGAATTATGCGTTTTTGAAAGGGCATTTGCTCATTTGAACTGTTACGAGATAACAACTCGGGTTATAAGTTTTGAGGTTAACTCACTCAATGATCTCATTAAAAGAGTTAGAACTTTATTTTAGTTTGTATTGTTTGTTCATTATATATAGCACGCGTATCACAGCTTAGTCCAACTAATCAGACTTTGACATCGAGATACTTTTTGACAGGCGATGACTTTTTTCCAAGTCGTAACGGGTTGACAATAACAAAAAGGTCTATAAAATGGGCAAAGCCGTCAACGCCAAATTAATTAGGCTAATCACAGCTATTTACGGGGTACAAAAGTCTGCATAAAGCACGTGCAAATATTCAATTGACCAGTCATTTATTGGTGTGTGTTTGGAAACCGTTTGATAAAAAATATATTGGTCCACAATATTTTCGTCTGATATTTCCAACAATACTTAAGTTGATTGTATTTCCTTTGTTATTTCAGATCGCCTTCATAATTTGTTTAGTGAAAGGACACGAAAGTGAATCAAACTACCTTTTAGCCTGTAATCTCGTGCGTAAGTAGCCCTAAGTAAACTTGCTGTCTATTTCTCTCTCATTTGGGTAAAATACCGCGACTGACAACGTTCTTTGATAATAACGTAACAAGCAAATCAGGCATTTGAAAAAAACCGATAATAGAATTAAAAGTCAGTTGTGAAACATTAACAAAGTTAAAAAGTTATGAAATAGAAAATAAGGTCTTCTTTATCTTTATTTATGCGTTTCTTGTTGTATTTTCAGTAAGCGGACTTATCGCCATTGTTGTGGTAAGTTATATTTTGTATACTTTCAAAATGATTAAATTTGTTTATTATGTACGTATATACACCTATTCCTTATAAATACTCTCTCTCTCTCTCTCTCCTGATCCCACCTACCTGTCTCTTTCTCTCTCTCTCTCCCGCTGATCATCACGTTGACGCTGAGACGATGCCATTGGTATAACTTCGGTGATGTAACGTTACTGACGTAAAAACGTTTAACGTTACGTTACCTGACGTCGTTGCATAGCAAACGCATAAAACTACAGCGCAGTAAGAAAGCAGCATTTTTATCACTAGCTTCCAAACTAGCTTCCAAATAATAATACCAATGAGAGAACGCTTATCAGAGTGTGAAAATAATCTACCCTTGGACAACTTCAAAGGTTTGTTGACTTTTGGCATTCTTTTGTTGTTGATATTTTCATTTAGTTTGTTTTGTATTGTAGTCTGCTTCTCATTTATTATTTTTCTGTGCACCGTTTAGATGCCAGTTTTCTCAACTTCGCCACAGTTCAGAATAGTTCAATACCCCCAACAAACTCTCAATTTTACTAAAATTATTATCTTTTTTTTCCTATTTAATTATAATTCCCCTGTCAGAATGTTAGACTCGCTTTGTCATTTCTTCCTTCAAAATATATATTCAAAAATTCTCCAGATTACTCGGACACAACTAATCGAAAAGAGGAAGACGGATATTCATTCAGGTCTTGGTCCTCTACTTACATAGCAAAAGAAGACTGGAACCAGCTTGGAACAAATGACCTACTTGACCTTGAAAAAATAGCAGACGAGATGGCAGAGAGTAGATTGGCTAGGACCTCTAGACATATAAGTGGTAAGTGAATGGATGAATCAGAATTCGAGTGAACCTTGTACTGTCACGTAACTGAGAATAGAAAACTGTTTTTAAACTTATTTTTGGGGTTTTCTACATAGTTAAAAAAATAGGCCTGATGCTTTTGTAAATACGTCTTCTGTAATCCTTTTTTTTTGGTTATAAAACTCGCAGCAAAATACCTTCGCGATATCATCTTTGAAATGTACTGCATTTTGTCAATTTTATCAAAATATAATAAAATTAAGAATAAACCCTACTAACTGCACAGCGTATAGCTTGGTCAAGGTTTAAAGATACAAATGCGTTTTGAAGGGGCATTAAAATATTTTTCCCATTTGCCTCAAACTTTGATCCTAAGGAAGTCATGGCCCGAAAATATATAAAACAATAATGTTTTGAAACGGTAAAAAAATACACGTCTTATTATGCCCACACAAAGTGGGGAGCATATAGCGTTGCACTTGTCCGTCCGTCCCTCCGTCCGTACGTCTGTCCGTCCGTCCCGAAATCTTGTGAACGCAACTCCTCTTAAACCGGATGGCAGATTTTGCTTAAACTTCCAGGGATGAACAACCTTAATGTGTAGATGGTAGTAACGGAAGGAATTTTCGCTGCGACCAAATTTAAAAGAATTATGGCCCTTTGTTGATTTATTTCACTATATACTATGTAGAAATTTTGTGAACGCAACTCCTCCTAAACCGGATGGCAGATTTTGCTTAAACTTCCAGGGATGAACAACCTTAATGTGTAGATGGTAGTAAAGGAAGGAATTTTTGCTGCGACCAAATTTAACAGAATTATGGCCCTTTGTTGATTTTTTCACTATATACCATATAGAAATTTTGTGAACGCAACTCCTCTTAAACCGGATGGCAGATTTTGCTTAAACTTCCAGGGATGAACAACCTTAATGTGTAGATGGAAGTAAAGGAAGGAATTTTTGCTGCGACCAAATTTAACAGAATTATGGCCTCTGTTGTTTTTTTCACTATATACCATATAGAAATTTTGTGAACGCAACTCCTCTTAAACCGGATAGCAGATTTTGCTTAAACTTCCAGGGATGAACAGCTTTAATGTGTAGATGGTAGTAAAGGAAGGAATTTTTGCTGTGACCATATTTAACAGAATTATGGCGCTTTGTTTATATTTTTACTATATACCATATAAATAATTGAACATATAAATTTTACATTTGTAATTTAATTTAACATGTACATAAGGTTACCTGTAGATCATTTTAGGTATATGTACAGAAAAAATCTTACATACAGGATATACATGCTCTTGTTTATGAGCACTTATGCATAGTGGGGGCATCCGTGTCCTATGGACACAGTTCTAGTTTTATTATGTTTTTATTTTCTTTATCTTTTGTATCAATACCATTATCTACTGAGCAGTCTATGTTTGTCCTTTTCCCATTACGGCAGCTTCACACCAGGTCCATGGTCCATTCATCTACCAGTGAATGTCAGAAATGGAAAAATAGTTATTTAAAAAAAAACAAAAAAGAAAAAAAAAAGAAACAAACAAACGACACCTCCCCCGTCCCAGAAAACTATGCAATTTTTATGTGATTTTATTGTGACTGTTTTCTATTTATTACAGACGCAGAAATGAGGCAGTATATACCACTTCGGGAGGCTGACTTTGAAGACATTGAAAGAAGAGACATTCTCCTTGAGCGTACATATGACTTGTACTTGTTGCGTAAGTGAAAACAACATTTCTATTTTCGTACATCTGATGTAAGCCATATTTAGTTGGCATTTTTATTGCTTCCGTTTTTAGCTCACCTGAGCACAAAGTGCTCAGGGTGAGCTTTTCTGATCGGTCTTTGTCCGTCGTCCGTCAGTCCGTCCGTCCGTCGTCAACTTTTCATTCAAACGACATCTCCTCTGAAACCAATGGGGCAAATTTAGTGAAACTTGCCTGGGATGTTCCTTGCATGAAGCTCTACCAAGATTGTTCAAATGGTTCTGGTCCATTGCATTTCTGGTTCACTGGAGCTAAAAATAGATTTTATAAGTTGGATCTTTAAAAATCTTCTTCTCCGAAAGCACAAGGCCTGGAGCTTTGATATTTGGTATGAAGCATCATCTAGTGGACCTCTACCAAGTTTATTCAAATTATGTCCCTGGGGTCAAAACTGACCCCACCCCAGGGGTCAGTTGATTTTACATAGAGTTATATAGGGAAAACTTGAAAATCTTCTTGCCAGAAACAAGAAGGCCTAGAGTTAAGATATTTTGTATGTAGCATTGTCTAGTGAATCTCTACCAAGTTTGTTCAAATCATGGCCTCTGGGTCAAAAATGGCCCCGCCCCGGGGGTCACTTGTTTTACATAGAGTTATATAGGAAAATCTTAAAAAATCTTCTTATCAGAAACCATAAGACATAGAGCTTAGATATTTGGTGTGTAGCATTGTCTAGTAGACCTCTACCAAGTTTGTTCAAATCAAAGCTTCTGGGTCAAAAATGGCCCCGCCCCAGGGGTAACTTGTTTTACATAGAGTTATATAGGAAAATCTTAAAAAATCTTCTTGGCAGAAACTGTAAGGCATAGGGCTTAGATATTTGGTGTGTAGCATTGTCTAGTGGACCTCTACCAAGTTTGTTCAAATCATGGCCTCTGGGTCAAAAATGGCCCCGCCCCAGGGGTCACTTGTTTTACATAGAGTTTATAGGAAAAACTTTAAAAATCTTCTTATCAGAAACCGTAAGGCATAGAGCTTAGATATTTGGTGTGTAGCATTGTCTAGTGGACCTCTACCAAGTTTGTTCAAATCATGGCCTCTGGGTCAAAAAAAGCCCTGCCCCAGGGGTCACTTGTTTTACATAGAGTTATATAGGAAAATCTTAAAAAATCTTTTTGTCAGAAACTGTAAGTTATAGAGCTTAGATATTTTGTGTGTAGCATTGTCTAGTGGACTTCTACCAAGTTTGTTCAAATCATGGCCCCTGGGTCAAAACTAGCCTCGCCCAAGGGGTCACTTGTTTTACATAGAGTTATATAGGAAAAACTTTAAAAGTCTTCTTGTCAGAAACTGTAAGGCATAGAGCTTAGATATTTTGTGTGTAGCATTGTCTAGTGCACCTCTAATAAGTTTGTTCAAATCATAGCCACTGGGTCAAAAAAGGCCCAGCCCAAGGGGTCACTTGTTTACATAGAGTTATATAGGAAAAGGTTTTAAAAATCTTCACAGAATAAACCATAAGGCTTAGAGTTAAGATATTTTGTATGAAGCATTGTCTAGAGGACCTCTATCAAGTTTGTTCAAGTCATGGCCCCTTGGTCCAAAATGGCCCCGCCTTAGGGGTCACATGTTTTACATAGAGTTATATAGGAAAAGCTTTAAAAATCTTCTTGTCATAAACAACAAGGCCCAGAGTTAAGATATTTGGTGTGCAGCATTATCTAATGGACCTCTCTCAAGTTTGTTCAAATCATGGCCCCTTGGTCAAAATAGGCCCTGCCCTAGGGGTCACATGTTTTACATAGAATTATATAGGAAAAACTTGAAAAATCTTCTTGTCAGAAACCACAAGTCCTAGAGTTAAGATATTTGGTATGCAACATTGTCTAGTGGACCTCTACCAAGTTTGTTAGAAAAATGTCCCTGGGGTCACTATTGGCCCCGCCCGAGGGGTCACAAGTTTTAAATAACAATATAGAAGAAAATCTTTAAAAATCTTCTTGTCTGAAACCACAAAGCCTAGAATTTTAAAATTTTGCACGAAGCAAGCTTTACCAAGCTTTTTCAAATTATTAGATCAGGTTAAAGGTCACTGAGGCTAAAAGTAGATTTATCTACTGTACCTCATAGAGCCTTCATTTATAGACCAATATCTTTGATATTCAGTATAGAGGTTCTTTGCATGGACCTCTACCCATACGTAGGGTTTGAGGTCACTGGGTCAAGGTCAAGGTCACCATAACTTATAGTAGATATTTCTACTTTCTGTCATAGAGCCTTTATTTATTGACTGATATTTTACATATTTGGTTTGTAGGCACTTACATATTTCCAATTAAAAAATGAAATACTGCTTAACAGCAAACCTACAGGCAAAGTACTCAGGTGAGCGATCCAGGGCCATCATGGCCCTCTTGTTAGTTTTTATTTCTTACCCTCGTAATAAAGATACAACACAGTCATTTAGCCGATAGTTTTACATGAAAAGTAAAAGGGTAAAAGATCTCAAAGTTGCTGAACTAATATGTACATATTACTGGTACAACATTTTAGGTTTTGCTCTGTATGAATATTGCTAAACCGACGATAGGCATTTGTAGATCTTTTTAGAAAAAAAAGATGTTTGTTAGTGTATATACAAAGTGGATGGTGTATTATATGTTAATTTATTAATGGAGTTTTGACTAACCATTGTGTGTATTTTTCAGCTGCCCTTGATTCGGTCCCTGATGTTAAAAGAGATACTAAGGAAATGATTGATCGTCTTGAGGGCGAGCCCCATTTCTACTGTCCGTACGAACGCGAGGAAACCACCAAGGTTCACGTTAGTCGATGGCTGAACAAGTACACGAGCAACCCAGAGAAAGAGCTCGTCGGCTTTACCTCAAGAGATCCTTTAGAGCCGAAAAGGTACATCCCGGCTATGGAGCCAAGAGCTTCCACCAGTGACACCAATGTGGTGCTTGGTAAAAGGAAGAGAGCTAGAGATTCCATAGAGGTCAGCAAGTGCAGCTCGGACACCAGACTGACCTGTGATACAAGGGTCTACAGACCGAAGAAAGCAAGAAGAAGCCGCTGAATTTTGAATAACATTACATTTCTTTACACAAAACTGTCTTTTTAAATTCAAATGACTTACCATTGAATAACTGCGGAAGATTGATTAACTATAGTTATTCTTGTTAGAGTTTTGAAAGAAAAATATCCTTGCAAGTCAATAAACGGCATTTTGTTATAAATGTTATTGTTGTATTTACCATTGCCCTATTTGAGGTATAAGCCAAGCAATTTCGATTTTTTTCGGTGATAACTTGATCAGGTGTAATCGTTATTATTCATGTTATATCATATTGAAAGCACAAACTTTTAATATTACGTGTAGAGTTTTTAGTCTGACCATTTCTATGACAATCTAGTTATCTGTAAAAATAGGATGCTCCCCCTGAAGTTATTTCATTCAAAAAATTCAAGACGGTACAATGTTAGGAATACTAAAATGTGTTATCAGTAATTTTACAATTTTCCGAAATAGTCTTTTTTATTTCTTTGACTACTTATGCTCTCTTTGAAGGTGAATTGAGGCTATACTCCGAAAACATGTTTCTTGGTGTACATTTATTTTTTAAAATGTAAGTTTTTTTTTTTAAATTCAGATACATTACAGTTTTTTTCCCGAATAGCAATGTAATAGAGTTCGAACATAATGCTCAACGTATTATCATCTGGTTGATTGAGATCTGAACTTTGTATAGTTATACATGAAAACAATAAATCTATTTTAATATTACAGAACTGGTGGTACAGAAAAAACGAGTTGGTAAGTTTTCCCGGTAATTCTTTAATTTCCTGTGATTAAGTTTTTGTTTAACTTAAACTTATGTATATTTATTTATGACCGACAACATTGTGTTTTGGTTTCGTTGGGTTACACGCTCTGTGACGGTCAAAGCAATACCAGGTAGTTTACCTAATCCTGATTCCAGGGAAGGGTCAGTACTAGACTGTCACTCTCTCTAAGAAACTACAACTTTTTCACATGTGGTCATGATCGAAACAAGTCAGTTCAGAACTATCGCTGAAAATGGGAATGCGGAGAACCGTGTAGAAGTGAGCGCCCAGTTCTAGAATGTTGATGAGTATGGTGTTAATCACCTCTCTAAACATTTCTGTTCTGAATTTCAGGCAGCCGACAAATACTGGTATATATTCTTGTTGTCAACGGTGATAATCTTCCAAACTATTACCACAGATATTTATGTGTTCCACGTTCTACCGACACCCGCCTCTACAGTAAAGCCAGCAACAATCTTGTCGACAACTCCCTACACTGGGCCGACAATTACTTGGGTTCCTATAAATAGCTCAACTGTAACACCGCCACGATTAGAAGTTCCATACCAACTTATGGCTCCTTCTTATTAGATACTCCATTTCGTTAGGAACCGTCACTTCTGTTAGTTTAAATTATTTTATATTTGAAAATATAAATCATGAAAAACTTTGAGTAGCAGAAAGGGCTATTCAAATGAAGTCTGATTATATCGTATTGAAATGATATAGGTACAGTTTTAAAACGTTGAAAGGACAAGTATGAGAAATAATTTCAGAGAACAGCTGTGGACAATTATCTTTTTTTGTATTAGTGTTTAAATGACAATAACAAAACAGTAAGCTAAAGTTAAACATATTTTTGAAAGAAAGTTTGTGATGTTCTGATAAATTTTTGATGGCACAAAGTGTTTGTTCCCTATTTTGATTTTTAACAAACAATCAAAAACTCATCGAACAGTTCAGCGAGTAGAAAAAAAAACAGTCGATAATAATACTCTCAACCGTCAACTGAACATAAAATAATGAGAAATGTTAAAGTGCCTAAACTCGCATTTCTGTAACTCACAACCTCTCGCTCCAACAAAATGAAACTATTTCAGTTTTCAAGTTTTATTGCTGTGATATCCTATAGGACCTTGTTATTTTTTTCACTCTACAATGTATTAAATGCTACATGCTGAGATGAATATTTTTTAAGCTATGCAAATTTGTAATAAATAATAAAATGCAATTTCAAGTTAAATTAATTTGTGTTTGTTCTCGGTTTTCCATTCCGGTACGCCTTTCTCTTCTGCTTTCTCTTGTTAAAGGCCCATTAAGCCCCAAATGTTTTTATTTCTCAAAAACTTTTTTTTAGTGGTACTCATTAGCCATATAGTTGAACCATGTTTTGTTTCTTTTGCTTTTTGGCCACTAATAAAGCTATAGTGAATTAGTATTTTGTACTGAGTCAAAATACCACTTTGTTTACATTTTGCTACTTTTATAACAAATTATTTCATATTCAGCGCAAATATTTTCAAGTGATAAAATGCTCAAGTGATAAAATGCTCTAAATCCATTATTAAAATATTGTAAAACACATTTTCACTTTTCTTGAGAGTAAAAATTGTAGCCATTTCTGAGGCTTAATTGGCCTTCAATACAGCCTTATCTGGTTGCCTTTGGACGCCTTTGACAGTTTGAACATACTCAACCCAAAATCTGTACAAACTTTAAGTGACTACTGCAGTTTATTTATTCATCTTCATCAGTTTAAATTTTGATGGATATATAACTCATATCTATGCATGTATTTTGTTCGTAGAAAAAATGTCTATATCGGCAGATAAACCTCTCTGCCAGACACAGTGCGGACGGGACGAAAAGGAATTCTTTATATCAATAACACAAGCCAAAGTGAATGGCCTAGTTTCAATACATGCCGGCAGAATAGACCAAAGTTCTTTTTGGTTATTCAACACTTAAAATAACTGAACATACAGTAGCTACCTGTCATTTCCTGTCGATAGTAATGCAAGATTGTCAGGAAAATACGTAATTCGAAAAAAAAGTTTTGTATATATAATGTAAAAATAAATATTGATATTGCTGTACCTGGTTGTGCTGTACACTGAGTGGAAAAATGAAGGAATTTTACTGCAGAAAATGGAAGTGTGTATGCATTCTTGTCTACATTTTAAAGGGATATACTGCATATGTATTTAATTTACCTATGCTCTTTAAAATGAAATATCATTGATACTTTATAGTAAAACTTATGTCAAAAACATTTCCGTAAAGTCTGTAGCAACAAAGTAACTGTGTATTTGTAATCAATAGTTATCCAACCCAAAACTGTACAACAACAACTCTATATAGAAAGACTGATATTAGTGCATTCAATTTTCCGGTTGTATTTAGAATCTCGACTTACACCTTGATACCGGATAATAATTCATTTCAACCATTCATATATACATGAATCTAAAGGAAAAAGAATACTCGAAATTTTAGGGAATGTCTCTCAATCAGCCAACCAGTTTCTAGTATGAGTAAATCCGCCTTTTGTCCATCCGTGAGCTATACCTACACTGACCATCTGTGAAAATTAGTAGCATCCAAACTATAGAAGAACTTCGTACAGTGTTGTTTGTTTATTATGTAACATCAGAAACATAAGAAATTAAAATATGAAATTGGTTATAATAACTCTGGACAGACCAGTATTGCTACATAAGGTAAATGTTTGTTTTAGAAGGAATTGCCACAAATTATGAAATTATACAAGTTATAAATAATAACACGTTTTCTTAAGCTGGAATTGACAATGATCAATTCATGAAACACCTCGCAGATGGCCGCATGTATAACAATGTACATATTTCAACTGATCTGATAGTAAGTTACCGGTATGGTAATAGACGGCTACAAATGGACCTTGAAAATTTCAGGTTTCAGCTATAAGAAAGCTCACACATAATACTATTTTTTTCTTCACTTGGAATCAGCTAAAGCTTAGACATACAACAAACCACGGATAGTAACAGGTAACACACGTTTGGTTTGATAAGAACTGACCAGAAGAAAGGCATATAACAGGTCACGGATGGCCACAGATAGTACACGTTTCCTTTACTTAGAAATAGACAAAATAAACATGCAGTTTGTCTCAGATAGCCACAAGAAATACATAGTTACATTTACCAGGAATAAAACATATAACATGTCACGGATGAAGACGGCCGCAAGTAATATGATTTCTTTACTAAGAATTCACCAGATCTGAGTCATACATTGGTTGCGGTGGCCACAGATGATACTTGTTTCCATTACTTTGAATTAGTTAGAACTGAGAAACACAACAGGTCACAGATAGCGACAGGTAATACATGCCTCCTTTATATAATTTGACCAGAATGAACATATACCACAGGGAACGGATGACTACAATTAATACACGTTTTCTTTCCTTGAAATTTTAACAGATACAGATATACGACAGGTCACAGATGGTCGCTTTTAGTACATGTTTGCTTGAATAAAAAATGACCAGAATAAATACATAAACGTGTCACGGATTGCCACAGGAAATATATAAAAAGGCATACAATAGGTCAGGGATGAATGCATATTTCTTTTACTTGGAATTTGCTAGAACTTAAACATACAACAGATGGCCAAAGCTAATACAGGTTTCACTTACTTAAAACATGTTATCTTTACTAGGAAATTGCTGAAAGTGAGACACACATCAGTTTGTACTGAGAATTAATAAGAACTGAGAGAAACAAAAGGACATGGAGGATCACAGGTAATTCACGTTTTATTTACTTTATTGAACAAATTTAAGACATTCAATTGGTCACAGATGGCTACAGATAAATGTAATGGGTCACAGATGGCTACAGATAAATGCAATGGGTCACAGATGGCTACAGATAAATGCAATGGGTCACAGATGGCTACAGATAAATGCAATGGGTCAGAGATGGCTACACGTAATATACATGTTTCCTTTACTTTGTATTGGCTAGAACAAAATTATAAAATAGGCAAGAAACGACCGCAAGTAACACATGTTTTTTTTCTATTAAGAGTTGACCAGGAATATGACATACAACATGTCAGGGGTGGCCACAGATAAAACACGTTTCACTTACTTTGAATGAACCAGGAATAAATATAAAAACGGTCACGGATGGCCAAAGGTAATGCAGGTATTGACACGAGAAAAAGACAATAGGTCATGGATGACGCAGAACATATATGTTTCTTCTACTTGGATTAGCTAGAAATTAGACATACAACAGGTCATGGATGAACACTGAAAAAAATGTTTTCTTAACATGGAATCCGCTAGAACTAAGACGTATAACAAGGCACAGATGGCCACATGAAAAACATGTATCCGTTTTTTGAGTTGGTTTTAAGTTGGTTAGAACTAATACACATACCAAACCACATACGGCCACAGCCAATGAATTTTTCCTTTACTTAGTGTTCACCAAAGCAGTGTCACAAATTGGTCACTTGTATACGCTGTGGTCATCTCTGACCTGTTGTTTAAGTTCTGGTCAATTCCAAGTAACGGAAACATGTTTTGCTTGAGGTCACCCGTGACTAACTGATTTCCTTAGAAATGATTAAAAGTAAAAAAAAATATGTCAGCTTTGATCAATACTAAATAAAACAAACAAGTATTATATGTGGCCACAAATGTATGTCCAAGTTCTGTTCAATTCTTAGTAAATGAATCTGGTATTACCTGTGTCCATATTTCCCCTAGTGTATGATTTCATTCTGTTCACTTCTAAGTCAATGAAACGTGAATCATCTGTGGTTATCCGTGACATTTTGATTCTCTCACTTCTTTTCAAATTGAAATGTTTAAATGGAATAGCTCTGGCTAAATCAAACTAAGTGAAACTTGTATAAGCCGTGGTTGTTTGTTTCAGTTCTAATGAAAACATGAATGACCAGTGGTCATCTGTGTCTCATTATTTTCCTTACTATTTTTTAATTAAGTAAACAAAATACTGCGGCAAACAACCATGCATTATCTGCGTCAGTAAACATGTTTCATCTGTAGCTATCTGTGACCTATTAAAAAAATTATGTTTTAACTTTTAAAAAAATCTACTTGAAGGAAACATATACACCTGTGCCCATCCGTGAGCTATTGTAAGTCTTCATTCAGGTGAAGGCATATACAAAACAAGCATAAATTAACTTGACAATTCGTGACCTTTTTAATTGTTTAGAAATCATTAGTTTCAAATTAAGTGAAACATGTTTTATCTGCATCCATCCCTGACATGTTGTATGTCATATTCCTGGCCAGTTCTTAGTAAAGGTAACAGGTATTACCCGTGACCATCTGAGACATGCTGTATGTTTTGCTTTAGCCATTTCCAAGTAAAGGAAACATGTATGTCATGTGGCCATCTGTGTCAAATTGCATATCTTATTTCGTGCATTTCTAAGTAAAGAAAACGTATATTACCTTTGGGCATCCGTGACCTGTTTTATGTTTTAGCTTCGATCAATTCAAAGTTTAGGAAACGTTAATTAACTGTAGCCATCCACGTCCTGTCATTTCCTTATCAAAACAAGCATGTATTACCTGTGACAATCCGTGACCTTTTTCTTATTCTGATCAATTATAAGCAAAGAAAAAATATGTTACATGTAATCATTCTTGGTTTGTTGTATTTCTTAGTTTTAGCCGATTCCAAGTGATGAAAAACAAACATTATTCGTGGTCATTCTTGACCTACTGCATGTTTTAGTTATGGTCAATTGTAAGTTAAGGAAAAATTTATTACTTTTGGCTTTCTGTTACCTTTTGTTTCTCTTGGTTCGGGTCAATTCTATGCGCAGGTATCATATAATAACTGTGGCCATATCTTTAACCTTTTAAATAACCTCATTTGGTTTAAATTCAAGTTAAGGAAGCATGTATTATCTGTGGCCATCAGTGATTTTTATTCCTAACTTCTGGTAAACTGAAAATAAAGAACATAATACACATGTTATGGATATATATGGCCATTCGAATATTTTTTTTCAGTTTAACAGTTGAGCCGAGTTTGTGTTACAGTACATAACAAGTTGTTTCTCTTCTTACTCGCCAGCTACAATTGAAAATCAAGTATTATCTGTGAACTCTCTTAACGAGGCTGTACTCCAGATTTGACATAAAAATTTGTTTTCATAAATTATATATTTAGATGCCGTGAGATTATAACAAAATAATATTTTACTTCAAAACTGATTATAAAAGTCAAAATAGAATAAAAAAAATATTTTCGCTCCAGCCTTATTTGAACTCTGGACCCTCATGTTAACAAAATATTTCCAACGCTTTTACTGTCACCATCATAGCCGCATGTGATATTACAGATATTTACTTTAAATCTTATACGATATAGTTATACCGTCGCGTTACGGTATAGCACTTTGAAAGGGAAAAAAATCAATTTATAATGTAATTATTTCACTTATTTTTTGTCAGTAAGTTATTTTTTAAGCATTAGTCATAAATATTACAAGAAATTTATAATACAAGAAAACTTTCTTTTTTTGTCATCTGGAGCACAGCCCCTTTAAAACTTACACCTCAACAATTCCTATTCAAGGTTTATTTGTAGCCGTCTACTATCACATCTTTTTTCTGGTCATTTGAAATATATGTACATTGTTATACATGCGGCCATCTGCTTGATGTGGATCCTTGTCAATTCCGACTTAAATGTGTTATTTTTAGTCATCCGTAACTTTTTATTTCATAATTCGGGGCAATGCCATTCTAAACAAACATTTACTTTATGTAGCAATTTATGACTGGTCTGTCCAAAGTTATCTAACCAATTCCATGTATCATTTTCCAATGTTTCTGATGTAATATAATAGACAAAGTACTTCTATAGGTTGAATGCTGCTAATTTAACAGATTGGCTAACGAGTACGGTGCCGATACCACAATATTTGATACAGAATAAACAATGTGTGTGGAATGCATTTAATTCAACAAGTGAACAAAATAATGCCAAATAATGCAAAAGAGATATGTGTAGAATAGGTTTTTAAAACGATATGCGGAAGCAAAATATTTACGTGTAACCACTGTCTACAAAGTTTATATTAAAATCGTTTGTGAGCATGGTAACATGTCATGTTTAAACAAGATTTTGTTTTTACTTCGCAAATGCATCATTTCTGAGTGGAAGACTAAACCACTTTACTAGGCGCTTAATACTTTGGTCACGTCTCCATAGCGGACTCCATATAACTTACCGCTCACTGGAAGATGGAAACATATGGAACGCCTGAACTGCCTTTATATAATGAACACTAGTTTGTCATGTAAATAGAACAGTTTGTTATTTACAGAGTTTAGTTCGTTATGTAGATACAATAGTTTGTCTTGTGCAATTATAAGTTCGTGACGTACAGAGTATAGTTTGTTATGTAGATAAAATAGTTTGTTTTTTCTTGTGCAGTTATACGTTCGTGATGTACAAAGTTCAGTTTGTTATGTAGATAAAATAGTTTGTCTTGTGCAACTATAAGTTCGTGATGTACAAAGTTTATTTCGTTAAGTAGATAAAATAGTTTGTCTTGTGCAACTATAAGTTCGTGATGTACAAAGTTTAGTTCGTTATGTATATAAAATAATTTGTCTTGTGCAACTATAAGTTCGTGATGTACAAAGTTTAGTTCGATATGTAGATAAAATAGTTTGTCTTGTGCAACTATAAGTTCGTGATGTACAAAGTTTAGTTCGTTATGTAGATAAAATAGTTTGTCTTGTGCAACTATAAGTTCGTGATGTACAAAGTTTGGTTCGTTATGTAGATAAAATAGTTTGTCATTTGCAGTTATAAGTTCGTGATGTACAAGTTTAATAAAATAGTTTGTCATGTGCAACAATTAGTTTGTGATGTACTAAGTTTAGTTTGTTATGTAGATAAAATAGTTTGTCTTGTGCAATTATTAGTTTGTGATGTACAGAGTTTAGTTTGTTATGTCGATAAAATAGTTTGTCTTGAGCAATTTTAAGTTTGTGATGTACACCGTTTAGTTTGTTATGTAGATAAAATAGTTTGTCTTGTGCAGTTATAAGTTTGTTATGCATAGAGTTTAGTTTGTTATGTAGATAAAATAGTTTGTCTTGTGCAATTTTAAGTTTGTGATGTACAACGTTTAGTTTGTTATGTAGATGAAATAGTTTGTCTTGTGCAATTATAAGTTTGTGATATACAGCGTTTAGTTTGTTATGTAGATAAAATAGTTTGTCTCCCCCCACATGTCATTTACTACGAAGAATACTTATTATAACTATATTCAAATTTGGACAAATCAAATTATGACCACTTTGCTTAACAACAAACAACCAGTAAAAGCCAATAATATATGCGTAACTTCACTTGCTAATAATGATCACTGCTGTGAAGTTTCGTCAATTCTAACCAGGAGTTATGGAGATATACCCAAATGTATTCAAATTTGAATAAAATAAGAGACATAACCTCACTAAAAATTAGCCAACTGGAACAAGACAAAGACGCATATTTACTATGGCTTATAATCAATCCTTTGAAGTTTCTTTAAAATTCGGTCAGCAGTTATGGAGATATGGAGACTTCAATCTGACTCAAATCAGGGGCTATAACTCCACTAAAAATCATCCGACCGGAATACATCAATAAAACTTATAAGTACACTAGCTAACAATTATTTCTGTGAAATTTTGTCAAAATCAGACAAGTGGTTAAGGAGATATGCCATATGTGTTCAAATTTTGACAAATAAAGGCCCATAACTCTACTAAAACAGCCGACGAACCACATCAACAAAACTTATAACTACTTTTGCTAACAATCATTTCGGTGAAGATTTTTCAAAATCAGACAAGTGACTAGGGAGGTATACCAATATGTAATCAAATTTGGACAAATCAAGGCACATCATTCCACTTCAAATCAGCCGTGCAGAACACATCAATCATACTTGTAACTACACTTACTAACAATCATGCATGTGAAGTTTTGTCACAATCAGACAAGTGGTAATTGAGATATGCCCATATGTGTTCAAATTTTGACCAATAAAGGCCAATTAACCCACTAAATTTCAGCCGACTAGAACAAATCAACAATACTTGTATCTGTACTTGCTAACAATCATTCCTGTGAAGTTTTTTTAATCAGACTAGCTGTTTTAGAGATATGCCCATATGTGTTCAACTTTGGACAAATGAAGTCCCATAACTTCGCCGGAAATCTTTGAACCGGAAAAAAGCGAAGATTTGCTCAGCTAGGCTTGATACCGATAAAACAGCAAGATCCATTGAAATCCAACCAGCGGAGTGCAGACAAACTTTGTGAGATACAGACATACATAGAGATGGGCGGAAAGTAGAAAAAATACCATGGGATTGGAGGGGAGAAATTATAAAAATGACACACGCACAACGCATGCACTGACAGAGTTATAAAGTTTTTGCGTGGAACAAATGTTTATGTTATTATGCTGTTAAAAGATTTTATCAGTCGGCGCTCAGACTATATCTGATATTATCAAAATTATAGCAAAAATCGTATACAAGTTGTTATTGACAATTAATCTCTTTTATTATCATGTCGATCGCTTCACCGAACAAAAATTACTGAAATAAAACTAAGATATTAACCTGAAAAGCTGATGAAATGCTTCATCGGTATGAAAATGAAAATTATCAGGTTTGATAATGATCAACATGTTCTTAACATGCGATCCCTTAATATACCACCTATGATCGAGGCGACATGAGAACGAATTCCGCTCACAGATGGTCTATTTAAATGCACTAACAATTCTTCAGTTATTTAAATAGTCTGTATGTGTAAAATTACACGAATCGGACACGTTCACGTCTTCAGAATCTTCTGCGCCGACTTGATGTTGTGCAACTATGTTTTTCTTGAGGAAAACCATGTTGATAGTGGTTGCATAAAAATATTGCTTCCTCAAATATCATTTTAAAAACCTATTCCACACATATCTCTTTTGCATTATTTGGCATTATTTTGTTCACTTGTTGAATTAAATGCTTTCCGCACACATTGTTTATTCTGTATCAAATATTGTTCGCTCCGGACATATAATAAGTTTCTTAAACAAATTATCAAGGTAGTTTTAACATCGCTTTTATGACAAGCTTCCACACATATCATCACAATTTTAGCAAATTAAAATGTGCTGTTGCCCTTTATCAAAAAACTACAAACTATTTGCGAAAAACATTTGGGGACAGTTTGTGTTACAAAAAGGAGCGGGTCCTCAGCTTATCCAATAAAGAATTATGATGTATTAAAAAATATCACAAAAATGTTATCTCAATCGACGTTTTGTTAACAAATTTCAGACCCACACATATCCATCTAAGTCACGTGGTATTGGCACCGTGAACGAAGCGAATCAAATCAATACATGCAATGTATATACACCGGTCTCTCAAATCGACCGGTGTACACATTGCAATACATGCGCAGTCAGCGGCGGCCATTACGAAATCTTATGTTTTGAATACATATTTCGTTGCTTAAGGTAAGAACTATATTTTAAATCCTTAGATTCTATTCAAGCTAACTGTAAGTTTATACCTATCGTATGAAGTAGTTTAAACAGAAATCAGAATTATCAGCTTTTCAGCTAAATAATGTAATTTGCAAACCGTTAGAGTCCAGATCTAACAATATTCATTTTACCGAAAGAGAAAACGGAACTAAATCGCACCCCAGTTAAAAATAAGACTTTATTAACGTTATATGAAACTGACACACATACTGTAAACCTGACACACATTTTATCTGACAGAGTATTGAAAGACCACGCCGACCTTGATCTATCTTTAACTTGCTTCATGATATCTTTTCGTTGCATAGTTGTTTTCGGCTATGCACATATTTCAAATCTAGGACGTATTCAATCGATGTTACTGTATTTACATAGTTTAACTTGCAGTTGGTTAAAATAGCTATTTTTAGAAGCAGTGATTTTCCGCTATTTTTTATATAGAAGTTGGTGTATTTCGGTAAAATTAGGTTGGTCTAAAATACACTTTACAAATTATAGGTGCATTTAGAACATGTATCCTGTTTAAATTGTTTCGCCTTTTCGTAGGACGTTTTAGGTCAACCATTTGAAGTTACATTTTCTGAAAATCGTGCCAATACTAGTACATTAAACATGAACACATTTTAATATATTTATATATTAGTTTTTGTTAATAGTTGTAATAATCATTATCTTTCAATTGTCTGTTGATTAGTTCTAACTTCATATTCATAATTATATTTTAAACAGAATAAACTAAGGGCGTTTGGATAAGCACTGTTGTACACCGTTCTCCGGAAATAGCCCATCAAAACGCCGAAAACGAAAGTAAAATCGCCAACGTCGAGTTCACTACAGCTAATGTTTCATCTTATTTTTCCATCATAACTTCATTAATTTCTCCAAACTAAACAATATTGTAAAGCTAAATATGTCAGGTTTTTTAGCAGTATTTGCTTTTTCTGCAAGTTGGGTATTTTTTGTTTAATTGGCGATAAATTGTAGTCTAGTTGTTGACTTTTGCGAACAGTGGTGATATTTTCCACTAAATGAAGCCCAAAACGCAGTTGCTGTGTCAGAATCCATCTTGAATTATAAAATATAGACATTCCTCCACTTGTATCAGAGCGGCCATTCACCAACTATAGCTACTTTTTACAAAAATTGCGAAAAACGGTCATGCCTTGTGTACGGTGGATAGCACGATTCTGTACGGGGTGTAGATGAAAAACTGTTTTGCGGTGTAGTATGTAAACGAATGACATTTTCTGCAAATTGCAAATGAACTTCAGTACCAGTGCATACACAGAAGCTGAACAAGGAATTGCGATTATTGTCGTAGAAGGCAGGGAGCGTAAAGCTAAACATTTTATTAGCTTGCAAAGGATACAAAGTGTTTAATTGAATGATAAACATTATAAAAAGATTAATATTAATGATAGTACGTCGTTTCCGCCCGCATACACCACTTTTTGATGCGTGATCATAAGTTTATAGAAAAATATTAAACTCAGTAGACCTTATTTCATTCCAACAATGATAGAACTTGGTTAAACTGTAAAATTTGGCTTAAACAGTATTTAATAATGTAGAGTTATGCATTGTTAAATAAACAAGTTTACCAGGTCTTATCCTTTTACCGTTTGTAAGACTTCATTTAAAAACAAATATGTATGATAATGAACTTTGGTAAAAAAAATTGACTAGTTAGGTTCAGCACGAGTTTTTATCTTATGGGAAAAGACTAGATCACTGGTTATAAAAGCTTGCGCACATTTCTAACGGGAGTTTGTTGCAGTTAAACTCAGGTGACCCAAGTTGTGATTGCGTGCAGTATATCTCATATTTAATTAACAAATACAATGCTTCTGATGATGATGATAATGATGATAACGACCTATGGATTACGAGTCCAGCGCTTTTACCACTAGACCACCGATCCACTCTTCGACCTGTCTTATAAATACAGACCTACACTATTCCGCTTATGTTTGTGATGGTGCAAATATAAGATAATAAAACGTAGTTCTCATACTATTGCAATTGTGTGATAGGCTAAAAAAACTAATTAAATCAATTATTTGCCAAATAACTCGGAGTATTCTCCTTTTTCTTCCAATTTGTCCATGTTTTAGTCCGAAATGAGAGCATTTCCAAATAAAACTAATATAATAAAGACTAACTTTGAAAAAGATGTGGCTACTAGACACCGTACACATGCTACTATACCCTGTACATTGAAATACTATACCCCGTTCATTTGAATTTATTTTATTGCTAGACACTGTACACAAGGCATGACAGTTTTTCGCAAATTTTATAAAAAGTAGCTATAGTTGGTGAATGGTCGTTCTCATACAGGTAGAGGAATGTCTATATTTTATAATTCAAGATGGATTCTGATACAACAAATGCGTTTTTGGCTTGATTTAGTGGAAAATATCACCATTGTTTGCAAAAGTCAACAACTAGGCTACAATTTATCTCCAATTACATTAAAATACCCAACTTGCAGAAAAAAGCAAATACTGCTCTAAAACCAGACATATTTAGCTTCAAAATTTTGTTTAGTTTGGAGAAATCGATTGAGTTATGATGGAGAAATAAGTTGAAACAGTACCTGTACTGAACTCAACGTTGGCGATTGTGCTTTCGTTTTCGGCGTTTTGATGGGCTATTTCCGGTGAACGGTGTACAACAGTGAGTAAGGACCACAATTAAGTCTTACAACTTTGTAGATGATAGCAAAAAAAAAGAAGAAAAAAAGAAGAAGAAATTCAATACGTAAGGAATATACTTCTCACCTTTAAAGTTTTACATATTCTTGCAACTTACATTAACTCCTCTCGATGACTGCTTCCTGAATAGTGCAGAAAGTCACTTGAGACTCTTGCCCCTGATTGTATTCGAACCAGCGTCCTCCGGATGGGGAGCCCGGCGTTTTAATCCCTCGATCACTCATTTAAACGCTGCGGTTCACAAATACAGTAGAAGTAGATAAATACTTGTCGCAGTTTAACGGTAGAGAGAGATTTGTGGTTAGAAGTTAGCTGAAAGTTTTGATCACAAGCTTGTTTCATCCAGATTTTGATTCAGCAAAAACCAGAATGTTCTGGTCTACATATATGATAACATGTGCGAATTTGGTAGTTCGGAGGAAATAATCCGGAAAAACAATAATTGTTATTTGAAGCAAAAGTGAAAAATATACCTACTTGAGTTGACCTCTACTCTGTAAATACGGTAATCATTTTCGGAACTAATTACTTCAGTGATCAACTGTACGAATCATGTCGACCGTTGAATGAATGAAAAAAAACCCCAACCCCCTCCCCCCCCCCTCAAAAAAAAAAAAAAAAAAAAAAAAAAACATGGACCATATAATATTAGAGTTGATTATATTCTTGTTGTTCGTGACAGAAACAAAACCATTAGAAGAATAACTAATGCCAATGTTTCTTGACACCCTTTAAGTATATTTATATCTTAGAGACATTTCATAAAAATTTGAAGATATTGAAGTATTGAACAACGTAACGATACCCATTTGAAGGTAACTTATAACTTAGCTAAGTGTTGAACTTTGTTAATGTACCTGTTATGATTTTGTACATGACGTAGCAATGTCAGTGGTGTAAAGAAATCGATCTACTGATATACAAACGTGAAACTCAATCAAATTAAAAAGAAAATCTATCAACTTTTAAAAAGTGAATCGACGCTGACGTCTGTACAATTGTGTAAATCACAAGCTAACCTTATCAAGTCCATATATTATATGTTATACACATGGAAAGAGTGTTGAATCTATTATCGACCACAGATTCTTACTCTTTTGCGTGTATGAAAAGTTGTGCAAGATATGAGAAGGGGACGGATTTAAGGATGAATTTCATTCTGTATTGAAATGTTGTTAAATTTCTCAGTTAAGAGCTAATCTCATTCCTGTATTCTATCTTAGAAGACCTTGTATGTATAGATTTTCAGAACTGCTTGAATGTAATATTTCAAAGATTTCAAACAGTTATATTTAAATTTAAAGCATTTGAAATGATTAACAATGCCATTACTAACCGTATTTAACAAATGAATGCCCCAAATGCCAAGTATTCATTGTTTCCTTTCTAGAGTGTTTATGAATAGTGTATAGTTTTATATGTCAGTATTTCATATGTTGTTATGTTATGAATTCATGTATGAAGGAGAAATCGAAATGTTTAACTTCGTCTTATACTACCGCTTGCCAAACTGATTAGAGTTTCAGGTATTCGGAACGCGGTAAAAAGTGACGTTACGATGTTTATTTCAGTAGCTTAAACTGGCACTTTACTGTTCATCCAATCAAAGCGAAGCAGTTTTCTTAGATATACCTGTCAATAAATCTGCGTCTTGTAATCTACCGCAGCAAGAAAAATGTGCCTGGGCGGCGCCAAAGTTGCTGTGTCGTAATTGTCGCTGCGTTGCTACCGGAAATCTTCACTCAATATGTTTTTTATTCCTAACCGCTTTTGCATTTCGTACACAGAATGACACTAGAATGACACTCCTGACAGGTAAAAGGCGAAGTTTGTAAGAAACAAATTGGGCGGCGCTTTAATTGATTTTTGACAGGTGTACCGGCGAGTCTCGTTCTTTACCTAACAGTGTAAACTCCAATCAGTTTTGCAAGCGGTAGTAAAAAGAATGTTCTGTTCTTTTCACTCACATTCAATTAAAACAATTTTAATGCGTTTGCTGACTCTGGTATATGTAATTTTTGTGTCGCCTGCTACAAAGTAGCCGCGACATATAGGGATCACTTTTCCGTCGTCTGTCTGTTTGTCCGTCTGTCACAAAACCTGTTCAGACTACTCCTCAAAAACTACTGGTGTAATTTCATCCAAACTTTACAGGAATTATCACTAGTCTAGTTGTGCATTTCGTGGGCATTTTACAGTTCAATGATTTTTGTCAGAGTTATGGCCCTTTAATGATTTTTATCTTAAAGTTTGCCCGGACTACTTCTCTTATACTAATAATGCAATTTGAATGAAATGTTACAGGATTGATCGGTACGTCAGTTTACATTTCCAACAAACTGTCCAATCACCAATACAACTGCTTAATTGTCTATCATCAGGCGACACATGTGATCACTGATCGCTCTTTTGTTTGGTTAATTTTTTAGGTTACAGAAAATACAGAAGCTTACCCTCGTAATTTGTTTACCTTCTTCCATATACAGCAATAGCAGAATGAAATTTGAGAAGAAAATGCACTCCAAGTCAGGTGTTGATGACGTTGAACTGGCCAAAAGAATAAGCGCCATGTTACTAAGCAGAAGATCGCCAATGGCATTGAAGGAAATAATACAAGAATTGAAGGATGTGTGCGTGAATCATGAAACAATTAATTCACTTGTTTCAAAGTACCAAGAACACTTTCAACTTTACCAGGAACCGTTGGTTAGACTTGTTACCAAGATTAGTATTTGCAACGGACACTGCAGGAAAGGTGTCTTTTGTTCGGGCCAGCAACCAGAATGCTCTGGTCTACATATATGTAAATATAAGTTTCTGTCTGGCAAATGCAGATTTGGCAAGAAATGCACATTTGGACATGATTTAAACACAGATCATAACAAGAAAATTTTGAGTGATAATCTTTTGTTTGAAATATCTGTAGATGATTTGAAATATTTGTTAGTAAATGATGATAATCGCACAGCTCTTACAGTACCCAGAATTTGCAAATTTTACAATGTGGAAAAAAACAAATGCAGACATACAAGAGCTGGCTCTATTTGCCCAAATCTACACATTTGCAAGCATTACGTGTTTGGCGCATGCAGTTATGGTAAAACATGTCACAGAAGTCATGAGTTAAAAAATCAAGTGAATTTAAACATTATTTCTAAGCATGGACTGGATACAAGTAAACCAGAAGAAGAGATAGTCTTAGAACTGCGGGAAGTATTGTCTTGTAAGACAGGGGAAACAAGGTAACAGAAAGTTATTATTTTCTTTCAATTTCAGCATACACATCAATAAGTTTGAAATAACACATTTTAAAAAATATCGTTTCTTTTTTTCTGAATTTGAAAGCTTTGAAAAAAGGCAAGTGCGTGTATTAAATTAGGCTTAACTAAGACATTATCTTAACTTATTGGTGCAAGTAATTGTTATTACATCCAGGCCCGTTCCTCCATACCTACCCAAGTTTGATAGGAAACAATACCCGTCATTTGTTGATATTTTTATAGCACAGCTCGGGGAGATGGTCGATTAACAGCGAAGGAGATCAAAGGTGAGGCTTCTGCATTACTGACAGTGTGAAGAAATAAGAAATAGAAACGATTAGTTCTTTAAAAAATAATTCAAGTATTATCCAGAAAGGTTTATAATCGTTATATTATCATTTTTGAATGTTAGATATGGCTGTTAGCAATGACATTTTGACTTACCTCAGTATTTTAAAATTTTGGTTTTATTTAAAAAGTATTTTCTTACTCTTAAAATAGCAAAATAAATTAAAAATAGAGCTACACTAAAGTTCAGCCAATGGTCTGATACAGTTATGAAAACACGATCCTATTTATTTGATTATCAGTCACTTGAGTAATTCTATATTATTTTCAGATCAAACAATGGCACCTATTTCAGAAAAAGACAGTGATCTTCAAAGTCTGACAGTGATAAAGAAAGAGGAAACATCGGTAGAGGAGGAATCGGTATATGTGGGCTCAGACAGTGAAGAGTTACATATTAAGCTAATCACAGACACCATGCATTTCCGCTACTTGTCAGAACTAACAGCAATCGAGAAGAGAAAATCTAACATGGACACCCTCGCGAAAAACGGTGTAGCTGATGTTTGGGTAAGATAGAGGGCCCGTTTATCGACATTCTTTTGAGAATATTTCTCGTATTATTATCGAAACTGTCTGGTAAAGTTCTTAAATCTTTTTATACCCGTTTTATATATATCCGAGAATCTCTTATCTATATGAGTGAGTCTGTTATGTTGTAAATATTTTCGATCTCCTAAGTAATATGGCTGCACCCACTGGGAATTCTTATGTATATCAGTGTTGCCCGTCTTAAATTTATTTTTTCCCAATCTTTGTTTCACTGACAACACACCAAAACACTGTCATCAAACAAATAGTAGTTTCACACAAAGTTGAACTTTTCTTACCACAAAGAATGTCAGTCGAGACTTATACCACTTTACAAGCTTACCTTACAATAGATTTTCACCAATCAGCAGCGTTGCTTGTTGTGATGTAAGTAAACTTGAAATTATCCAGAGTTCTTCTTAAATGTCGATTTAAAACAAGGTTACTACCATCGTCATATTTTACAAACAGACAGTTGCACGATGTATCTGCATGTTGTCGTAAAAGTAGACTGCAATACTGTTTTAAACCACTTGAAAAGTATGAGAATTGCAAGTTTTGGACTACAAGACCCTTTGATAAAACGGTTTGCGAAAATCATTTATTTTCTTGTTCTTCATCACTTTAGAGGAATGGGTCTCACAAAGTTCTCGTAAGGTACCATTTTGGAAAAAAGACCCAAAAAACAGACTTGTGATATATTAAAGGGTTATGTAATGTCGGTTTTTGGTTGTTTCAGTGAGGTTAAATTGAAATATGTATCATTGTTTAAGATTGGTTTTTAAGTTGATCATCTAAAAAATGTACATGAAAGAAATGATATTGTTTAAACATAGCAAGGTGACAGAAATAATGGGACACTTTTAATCTAATATTTTCTTATTTTCTCTGAAGCCATGCTTTGCCAATTGACTTTGAATTAAATATTGTTGTAAAGTCAGTATATTAATTGCTATTCCGTGAAATTGGTCATTGTGCCGCTTGAGTTTATTATGTTAGGTTGCTCCCTCAAAATACTGAAAATGTTGCAAAAGTTGTAATTCAGCACGCTTTAACAGACTGGTCAAGTCTGATATTTTGTTCGATCAAAATAGCACATTATTTCTTTCATCATCATCATCTCCTTCTTTTTGAGTAACAACTCTCAGAAAGATAGAGAAACATGTCATATTTTGAAAAAAATTAATAGTTGAATATTCTCCTGAACCAGGTTGAAGATTATCATGGAAATGCTACTGTAATTGCTCACTGTGTGGATTCCAGTGACAAAGTTCACCAGTACTGCTTACATGGACAGGACTGCAAGGATGGCGTCTTTGTTAAAACATGCCAGCTGGAAAATGGAAACCCTGTTTTGTAAGTTTAAAACCGTTAACTTAACTTTTCATTGCAACGAGTACAAATGTTTGATAATACAGGAATCTAGAACTATGTTTTTGAAAAAACGAAAATTATTTTACTAATTTCTAGACGCCATTCTATCAAAATGCTATGTTGTATGGCGTTCGTCCCTCCGTGGTCCGCAATTGTCTTCAAACAACATCTCCTCCTGTACAACTGGGTCAATTGCAATTTTACTTTACAGAAATTATGCTTGTATAGTCCTGTTTCAAAGTTATATGAAAATGGTATTCCATGGGAACTGGAAGGATAAACTTTACAGATCTTCTTTTCTGAAACCACGAAGCCTAGAGCCTAGGTATTTGGTTTATAACATCATTTAGTAGACCTCTACCAAAGCTGTATAAATCATGGCTCTTGGTTCAGATTTATCCCCACCTCAGGGGTCACTTGAGTTTACAAAAACTAATGTAGGAAAAACTTATAAAAACCTTGTCAGAAACCATAAGGCATAGAGTTAAGATGTTTGGTTTGTGTGATTGTCTAGTGGACCTCTACCAAGGTGAAACAAATCATGGCACTTAGATAAAAATTGGCTTTGCCCCAGGGGTCACTTAATTTAACATAGTGTTATAAAGGAATTTTTTTTTAAAGATTTTCTTGTTTATGAAACCACAAGGTCTAGAGCTTAGATATTTGGTCGATAAGTTTATCTAGTAGACCTTTACCGAAGTTATATAAATCATGGCTCAAATCAAATCATACGTTTTTTGTGCCGTGGTCGAATTCTAGTATTGTACTAATTTCAACTGTATGATTCAAAACAGTGAGATTTATAAACCAGTCTTGGGTTAAAACACGTACAATTTAAACATGAAAAGGGTCGATTTAAAATTTTCGAAGATGTTGGTATCTGTTGATGTATGATTTTAATTTAAATCAAATATACAATAAAACGAACATAATTTCAGGCTGCAAAGTATATCTGTTTGTACACCAACAAAAATTGATGCAGAGAAATCCGTGCAAAAGACAATCTCGTGTTTGCAGCAACATGGTGTTAGTGGTGTACAAAGATGTAAGTAGTGCTTAGCTCTTAAATGACAGAATGTAAATGAAAATCTTTGAAAGGTCTCGAAAATATGTAGATAATATATATTAATTGGCTTAAAGACAAATGCATTAATGAAACTTATTTATTTGTTTAGCATGCAAATAATGTCAAAAGCGGGTGTTCATAAAAAAAGGTATGTTAATGCTTAATTAAATATATGGTATTGTATTGCAAAGCTTTTGGTACATGTTGCTGTAATAAGATCAAATTATTTTAGAGCTGAAATTATAACCTGGTTTATTTTCATAAAAATTCAAGAGGGGTTTAGGAGTTCGCTGTATATACATTAAACATAACAGTACAACAGTTTAATTTTTCAACATCCTCGGATACCCACGGCCGATCCATTAACATTTATCAGCCGTGGGAGTTTTGGACGCTATCTAGTCGATAAGAGGTGTGTCAAAGACACCTGTAAAACAGCTATGGAAAGTTCAAAAATGAAAATGTGGGCGAAATATTAATACTAGGTAAAATATCACTGTAGAGGTCTTTGCTTGTCGAAGAATTGAGTTGGCAATAGTTTTTGCCTTTTATATTGGCAAAACACACGAAACAGGTTTTCACCATGGGCACAGCCATTTTGTTTCTGATAGTTTTCTACCCTCTCCGTTGAAGAGTATCGGTTTTGTTAAACGCGATTTCATTGGTCGATATTTTAGGCACTATATATCGACGCAAATTGATTCATTTTCCCCACGGTTTGATTAATGTAATAATCAACCTTGGGTATCAGACGATGTTTTTCAATAGTTACACGCTTTTTACTAGAATATTGTTACGGTAGAGAGCTCACAAGCTGAGATAAATACACACGTATTAGATTAGGGAATTGAGGGGCGGACCCAAGTCCAGTGGTAACGGGCTTGCCGTGTAATCCAGAGATCGGGTGTTAGATCTCTAGCTCTTCGAGTTACAATTTAAATGACATTTTTGAACTGAGGGCCTATGTATTGGTACTATACGCAAATCAAACCAGGAATGCCCTTTTTTATTCAGTCATAAGGGCAGCCGGTACGAATGATGAATAAACTCGGATAGATATAGGCAGAATTAATTATTGGAGAGGTGATCAGACCTCTCGTCAGTGTTGGGGATAGCTGCAGGCTGCATCCATTATTGCATATTTAACTGAAGTTTAATCTCAAGATTTAAAGTTCATATCTCTAGAACCAGTTTCCAGTAAGCTTTGTGCTTGAAAAAATAAATTCAGAAAAATGGAAAATTATCATTATGTGTTGTTAAAAGTTTTGTCTAAATGCCATGTTTTCATTCGTAAGGGGGACAAATTGATGGTTTTAAAATAGCTGATATACTGAATAAGATGAACATAGTTTTAGCTTTTTCAAAGAAAAAATCGAGTTATTGCTATAGTTATGATGTCGTTGCCGTTGCCGCTGCCGTTGCCGTTGCCGTTCCCGTCCGAAAACTTTAACATTGATCACAATTTTTTTATTAGTTAATATATTGTCTTCATAGTGGAACACATCAATCCTTTGGACAAACCCTCCAAGTAGACCAGACTAAACTTGACCCTGACTCATAAATGACCTTTGCCTTCAAGGTCAAAATATTGAATTTTACTAAAATTAGCCATAACTTTATAATTAATAGGTAGATTGTCTTCATGCTTGGACACAACAACCATTTGGACAAGAATTTCAAGTAGACCTGACTAAACTTGACCTTGACTCATAAATGACATTCACCTTGAAGGTCAAATTATTGAATTTTGCTAAAATTGGCCATAACTTTGTCATTATAAAGTGGATTGTCTTCATACTTGGACACAATAACCCTTTGGACAAGATCTTCATGTGGACTAGACTGAATTTTACCTTGAGTCATAAATGACCTTCAACTTCAAGATCAAATTATTAAATTTTGCTAAAAATTTTCATAACTTTGTTATTTGTTTTTGGATTTTATTCATACTTGGACAAGAAAATACTTATGACATATCCGACATTATGATTCTTTCATGTTTGAACTTGACCTTAAGGAGACCGTCATAGTCAAGGTCAAATTAACAGAATTTGCTAAAATTGACCATATCTTTGTTATTTATGGTTGGATTTGACCGTCAAGGTCGGATGAATGAATTTTGTTAAAATTGTCATAACTTTGTGATTTTTGTATGGATTTGATTCATACTTGGACAAAAAACACTTTTGAAAAATCCGGCATTATGATTCTTTCATGTATGACCTTGACCTTCAGGAGACCTTCATAGTCAAGGTCAAAATAATAAAATTTGCTAAAATTGACCAGAACTTTGTTGTTTATGGTTGGATTTTATTTATACTTGGACAAAGCAACACTTATGACAAAACCGACATGTTGAATAACTCGACTATGACAATGACCAAACAATGACCTTGACCGTCAAGGTCAGATGATTGAACTTTGCTCATATTGTCATAACTTTCTCATTTTTGTATAGATATGATTCATACTTGGATAAAACAACATTTATGACAAATCCAACATTATGATTATTTCAAGTTTGACCTTGACCTTTAAATGACCTTAACAGTCAAGGTCAATTTATTGAATTTTTCTAAAACTGGCCATAACTTTGTTATTTATGGGAAGATTTGAATCAAACTTGGACAAAACAACATTTATGACAAAGCCAATATGATAAATTATTCAAGTGAGACCTTAACCTTAAAATGCCCGTTACCATCAAGGTCGAATTACTGAATTTTGTTCAAATTGTCATAATTTTTTTCATTTATTTATGGATTTAATTCATATTTGGACAAAATAACACGTATGACAAATCCAACATTATAATTCTTTCATGTATGACCTTGGCCTTAAAATGACCTTGACATTCAAGGTCAAATAATTGAATTTTGCTAAATTTTCCATAATTTTTTAATTTGTTGTTGGATTTGATTCATACTTGGACATACTTGGACAAAACAAGACTTATGACAAAACCGACATGTTGAATAACTCAGATGTGACCATGACCTAACAATGACCTTGACCGTCAATGTCAGATTATTGAATTTTGCTTATATTATCATAACTTTGTGATTTTTGTATGGATTTGATTCATACTTGGACAAAACTAAACAAATGACAAACCTGACATTTTGATTCTTTCAAGTGTGGTCTTGACTTTTAAATTCCTTGACAGACAAGATCAAATTATTGATTTTTGCAAAAATTGGTATGGACAAATTTGGTGATTATATATTTCCAAATGATGTTTCATTTGAAATCCATTCACCACAATGTGCTTCCTCTGATGTGTTTGCCTTTGGAAATAAGAAAAAGTCGAGCGTGGCCCCCGATTGTGGTGGCTCTTGTTTTAAACATGCTGATGAACCTCTCTTACGCTTCGTTTAAAGAGGCTTACTTATTTTGGTCAGTGGTCGAGATCTGATTAAGTCATGTGTGACCCTAGATTTGTTTTCTTATACATGTACTGCTATTTCTTTAGGTGAAAAATCGGTGGATAAGAATTGTGTGTATCTGAAAGTTACAGTCCTGCTTGAAGACGGAACATGGTTGAACAAACTGATCGGACCCTTACAAAACAAAAGTAAAGTTTTTGATTTTTATGCCCCCTAAGGGAGGCATATAGCAATCGAATCGTCTGTCCGATAACTCCAAAAGTATAAAAGGCATTGACTTCAAACTTGGAGAATGGCTTGATGTCGATAAGATGAAGTGCAGTGCACAAAAACCAATACTCTAGCCATGCCAATTCTTGAGTTATCTCCCTTTTTTAGTTTTCCTTGTTCAGCCATTTTCTCACAAAGTGTACCTGGGATTGGCTTCAAAATTGGAATAAAGCTTGTTGGTGATGAGGCGGAGTGCAATGCAAAAGAGCCATAACTCAAGCTCACATTTTGAATAATCTACCTTTGTCATGTTTGCTTGTTCATACTTGATTTCTGTCCGGGGCATAACTCAAAAATTATTAGAGGTATCAACTTGAAACTTCATAGATAAATAGATCTTACTGAGGGGAAGTTCAGTGCCCATAAACCATAACTTGCATAATTTGGAATTATCGCCCTTTGAAAATTTTCATACTTAATTTTTGTCAGGGACATAACTCAAAAAGTATTAGAGATATCAACTTAAAACTTCATAGATGTATAGATCTCATTGAGGAAAAGTGCAATGCCTAGGAACCATTACTCTCTTTTGCATAATTTTGGAATTTTGGCCTTTTGAAATTTTTCATTCTTGATTTTTGTTTAGGGCATAACTAAAAAACTATTGAAGGTATCAACTTGAAACAACATATAGATGGATAGATCTCATTGAGGATTTAAGTGCATTGCCCAAGAACCATAACTCTTTTTGCATAATTTTGGAATTATTGCCCTTTTTATTTTTTCATACTTTATTCTAGTCCAGGGTATAAAGTAACATGTTCTTATGGATCAATACCCTACTGAAAGGCGGCATGTGGGGGTATTGTCACCAGGACAGTGGCAGTTCTAGTTTTCACAGACTGCAATTTTTTGCGCAAATGATCAAGGTAACATCAAATTATAAGCTACCATGACCGTGACCATTGCCGTGTTTCGGGGGCATTCATGTCTGTAAAAAATTTCTTGTTATATATTATAGCTATAATTTTTCATTCGATATCCATTAAGAAGTTCAAGGATAATTTCTCTAGAGAAAAAAATGCACATTCTAAATTCTCATTTAAAGACTTATCGACACTTTTAGATATACGCTGTATCATTTTGGATAGTTTTTGCTGTAGACATTTTTTTAAGAAATGTCTGTTTGTCAGAAATGTCAAATGATGATTAGAACAGCTCTTGGTTTGGAAAGTTTTCGTAAGATGAAGGTCTTGATCTAAAGTCTTGTTATCATTTACTATACTTCAGAGACCTTAAAACAGACAGAGTCTCTGAAGCGACGAGCAGAAAGCCCTTCTAATAGAGGATCAAAGCGAAGAACAAAAAACGCGTCGAAGGGTAAGAAATGCTTTTCTAGCTTAAGTCAAGAGGGGTTATATTTGCCATTTGAACTTGAATTAGTAAGAAGAGTGAGTTTAAATGAAAAGGAAGTGTGATATATGCTTTTTGAGCTTAATCAGTGAAAAAGGTGTTATAATTAAACTGTTGAAGCTTAAACAAATGAAAAGAGTGATATTAGCTTATTAATCTTAAAACTGCTGGAATGGTCAGATCTATTATCTAGGCTTAAATAAATGAAAATGGTAAGATGAACTTATTGAGCTAAATGAAAAAGGTGATAATTGCTAATTAAGCTTAAATGAGCTTCAGTGAGACATAATCATTGTTTTATAAAATCAGTGCCAGATATGTCTTATTTCAATTTGTTAAATGAAAGAAGAGATGATATTTAAACGTATAAAAAGAGTGCATCTGACTTATTTCAAATTTTTACACTAGCCAGACATGTTAGTACTTTGTTTAATCAGTTTACAGATAATATTACTAGTCGAAGTTTAATGCGTCTTAATAAAGGATCACCTACCGTAGTAAATATTTTATGCACAGATAAATGCATACAAATGCTTCCATTTTCGTTCATATGAGGGACACTTAAAATTTGGTCATTGGCTGATACAATTTTCACCCCTTCACAACTCAGTTGTGTACCTCAAAGGTCAAGGACAAACTCAGAGGTCGTCCACATGTCAGCTTTGTAACTTTATCATGTATTGAGGGATTTTGAAATAATTGGCAAATACTGCCCACATGATAACAATGTTGCGCTCATATTGAAATTGTATTTTTTAGGTAAAGGTCATACTTTGAAGAAAAAATGATGTGTCACTACTAATATGTGTATATGAATAGTCATGTTTGTATCCAGGCTATAACTTATTCAGGATGAAGGGATTTCGAAATAATTTGGCAGAAATGTTTACCACATTAAGACCTTGTGTCACATAAAACTCTCAGCAGCGCACTTTAAAGATCATTGCCACACCAAGAGGTTGTCCATATTTCATGTACACACTTCAGTTTAATAATGCATAAAGGGATTTTGAAATAGTTAGGCACAAATGTTACTCACATATTGATGTGTTGCACTTAAAATACAGATCAGTGTCTAAAAGGTCAAGATCATATTTTGCAGAAAAAATGAATCTCCAAAGTCTATAGGTGAATATACTGAGTTATTACTGTGTCTGAGATATGACTTTGTCATGCATTAATGGAAATGGAAACTAGTTAGCACAAATGTCTATCACTATGAGATGATATTTGTTGTACACCTCACAGGTGCGTACCTCAAAGGTCAAGATCTCATTAAGAGATTGTCCCTATTTCGCATCTGCTCTGTAATGTTACCATGCATCAAAGGATTTTAAAATAATTTGGCACAGGTAGTGCCAAGATGATAACAAACTCCCCTGTCTTAAAGCTCAAATTCATACTTTAGAGAAAGCAGTGTCTTTGTTGTGTGACATACTGGTGTCAGGAATATGACTTGGTTGTTCATTAATGGATTTCAAAATAAGTTTGCATAAATGTTAACCACATTGAGACAATGTGTTGCATACAACTCCCAGGGTTATGCCTCAAATGTCAAAGTCTTGCTTAGAGGTTGTCCCGATTTAGTGTCCTGAACTAAAAAATCTCTTTTAAATCTGTAAATTACTCCCTATTATCATGATATAGAAAAAAGTTAAACAAAAACTAAACAGTAATTAATGACGCCACCATGTTTTATACTACATACAGGTGATCCCTACGCTGCTAAGGGTTTTTCACATTTTATTTTTATTGCCTTTATCTAAGTGACACCAGCTGGCAAAGACAGTTGGCAAAGATAACATTAAAAAGAAACATGTAATGTTTTCTACATATTAGTTCAGTTTATTAGCTTCCAGGTATTACAGTCTGTTTTGCTGACAGTAGGCCCTAGTGATTCATCATTGAGTTTTCCTTGAGACCTTCTTATGATAGCTCCAGTGACACTTATGCTTTGTAAAATTTTATCATTTTTTATATGCATTCTGTCACATCAAAAAGCAAGATTAAAGCTGTATCTTTCAGTCAAATAGACTAATTTAGACATGTAGCTGCATCATATCATTTAGTGTAATTTCAGCCAATCAGAGGTTACCTTAAACATATGTGCTCAGTCGCTGATAATTATCTCTCTAAATAGTAAACTGATAATGTGATTGATTGACGGATATAATATAATGATAACCAACACAAGGGAGCAGATCAGTAGTGGTAACATGCTGGACTGGTAATATAAGGGTCTTTAGTTCGACTCCGCGCTTCTCTATCAATATTACTTATAGTCTTTCAGATGAAACTATTAACCGAAGTCCCATGTATCATTGCTATACACTGAACAGGGGTGTCTCTGGAATGGGATGCTTTCTGTATTTTGCACTATCCCCCACAATATAAGATAACTAATTTCTGCAGGGGGAGTCCGTCATATGGGCAACCAGTACCAACAATAAATAAACTAAAAGTACCGAATATACTTTATCCTAGAAATATAGAAATGTAGCTTCCCTTAAATATTTTTATAAGTGATATTGTTTTTGATTTGTTCAGTTGATAGATAGTGTGTAGTTGAAACTGTTTCTTTATTTCAGAGAAAACAGTTGAACCTTTTAGACGTAGTTACAGTAGACAAAGAACGGAAGATGAGTGGGGAAATTTCATTGATACAACAGGTTTCCAGGAATCTGCCCTCACCTGGAAGGCGCATGGTGACGCACTGCAATCTGTGTGCATGATTTGCTATCCAGGAGGTTCAGGAACAGGGTTTAGAGTTGGAACTGAAAACCATTATATAATGACAGCGGCTCATGTCTATGATTACATTGTGCAGTCTGGTAAGTTTTGATTGTAACATTTTTAATTCATACTTAATGAATTCATGTCATGTTCCTAAGGTATTTATACTTTTATTGAAGTCTCATTCTTACATTTAAAATATCTTACTTTTAGAAACATTTCCATGCTAGACCATTCAATATGAATTATAAGAAACTGATACCTATCCTAAAAGTGCTTCGTTTGTTTCACTTTTTATGCTCCTATGTCTTAATGCTTGCATTGTTTGCTTATTTTTCACGCTTACCGATAAATTATCCAATGTGCATTTTGCTCCCTGTGATGCTTTCCATTGGTCCCTTTGTTCGACTGTATAGCAATACTCTCCTGCGCATCGGTCGAATGTTTCACTTTCTTACCTCTGCTAAAATTCAATTTTCAGAACGATATTTTTATTTTTAGACAGGGAAATCTACAGTTTCTTTTCAACCAATCAGTGACTAGAGCTTACAACGAAATGTCCATACATACAATTGACAACCCAAAATGTAAACAAACAATGCATGTCTGCATGTTACTTACATATTTCACTTTTCAAAGTGATTTTTAATATGTATACGTAAATAAACCAGTAAAACTATCAAAAAGGTTAAAATCATGATGGTATGCTTGTTTTTGCTTTTTTACGTTTAATTGCTGTATTAAGATGTTTACATAAAAGCGTAGTTGAAATGTGTTTACAAAATTGTCAGAAAACACCCGTCTTTTTATAATTTTTGGAATCACATGATCGTTTAAACCAATGAAAAATGGTTTAAAGATTTTTCGGTTTTGGGGATATTTGTGCACTTTCATTAGTTGTATAAAAGTTCATTGTAAAGGTCAATATCATAAATCTACTGGTTTTAAAGCAGCGGTGTGAAGTAACAGTAGTGTATTCATTTAGCTGCTGAGGGAGCTTAGGGTAGGTATACCTCTACTATTTTGCTTTGGATAGGGGACACCACCATATTTTAACCTATATTATGCCCCCCATCGAAGATAAGGGCGCATATAGTTTTGCCAAGGTCGGTCGGTCAGTAGACACTTTCGTTTCCGACTATTATTTAGAGAACCCTTAGACCCACCTTCCTTAGACTTGGTATGAAGGTTGGTCATCACTACTAGATGACCCCTTAAGTTTTTCAGGTCACCAGGTCAAAGGCCAAGGTCACAGTAACCTTGAAAAGCAAAATATTTCCGATCAATATCTGTAGAACCCTTGGTTCTAGTTTGTTCAAACTTAGTGTGTAGGTTGATCATGACAAGTAGATGACCCCTATAGTTTTTTAAGTCACCAGTCCAAAGGTCAGGGTCACAGTGACCTTGAAGAGCAAAACAGTCCCGATCAATAACTAAAGAACCCTTGGTCCCAGGTTGTTCAAACTTATTGTGTAGGTTGGTTATGACTATTAGATGACTCCTATAGTTTTTTACATCACCAGGTCAAGGGTCAAGGTCACAGTGACCTTGAATAGCAAAATGGTTTCCGATCAATAACTAAAGAACCATTTGTCCCAGATTGTTTAATTTTTGTGTGTACATTTGTCATGGCCAGTAGATGACCCCTAGTTTTTCAGGACAAAGGTCAAGGACACAGTGACTTTGAAAAGCAAGACATTTTTTATCCCCCCGCCAAAGGCGGAGGGGATATTAGAAATGCCCTTCGTCCGTCCGTGCATCTGTGCGTCCGTGCATCCGTGCGTCCGTGCGTGCGTCCGTCCGAAACAATTTTGTCCGGAGCATAACTCCAAAACTGCCAGAGGGATTTTATTCAAACTTCATACACTGACAGAGCACATTCGTAGGGAGTGCAGTGTGCAAGTCCAATAACTCAACCTTGCCTATTTTTAGAGTTATTCCCCTTTATCAGAATAACTTGATAAATTTTGTCCGGAGCATAACTCTAAAACTACTTGAGGGATTTTATTCAAACTTCATACACTGACAGAGCACATTGGCAGGTAGTGCAGTGTGCAAGTCCAATAACTCTACCTTGCCTTTTTTTTAGAGTTATTCCCCTTTATCAGATTTACTTGTTTACATTTTAAAAATCCCAGCATATACATGTATATCTAATTCTTGAATTCTTGAACTTATTATCCCCCCGCCAAAGGCGGAGGGGATATTAGAAATGGTCTCTGTCCGTCCGTGCGTCCGTCCGTTCCAGTTTTGTCCGGAGCATAACTCCAAAAGTACTTGAGTGATTTTCTTCAAACTTCATATACTGAAAGAGCACATTTGGAGGAGGTGCAGTGTGAAAGAATAAAAACTCTACCTTGCCTACTTTTAGAATTATTCCCCTTTATCAGATTTAATTGAAAAACTTTGTCCAAAGCATAACTCCAAAAGTGCTTGAGCGATTTTCTTCAAACTTAATACACTGACATAGCACATTGGTAGAAAGTGCAGTTTGCAAGAACAATAACTCTACCTTGCCTATTTTTTGTGGGATTTTCTTCAAACATTATTACATTGAGTGTTTGAAAGTACAACTTTCAGGTAGCTTCTTCCCGGCGGGGGGATTAACCATGTGTAACATGGCTCTCGTTTCATTAATAACTATAGAACGCTTGGTCCCAGGTTGTTCAAACTTAGTTTGTAGGTTAATCATGACTATTAGATGACCTTTATAACTCTTTGGGTCACCAGATCAAAGGTCAAGGTCACAGAAAGATTGAAAAGCCGTATGATTTCCGTTCAATAACTTTAGAATGCTTGGTCCCAGGTTCGTCATACTCAGTGTGTAGGTTTGTCATGTAAACAACCCATATAGTTCTTCACGTCACCAGGTCAAAGGTTTCCAATCAATAAATATAGAACTATTAGTCCCAGGTTGGTCATGACTAGAAGATGCCCCATATAGTTTTTCAGGTCATCAGGTTAAAGGCCAAGGTAACAGTGACCTTGAAAATCAAAATGATATCCAGTTTCTAACTAAATAGAACGCTTGGGTTCGTCAAACTTTGTTTGTAGGTTTGTCATGATCAGTAGATAACAACTGTCGTTTTTCAGGTCATAGGGTAAAAGGTCTAGGGTCACAGAGACTTTAAAAACAAAATGGTTTCTGACGAATAAATGTAGAACGCTTGGGGTCTTGTTGCTCAAACTTTGTATATTAGTTGTTCATGACTTGTAGATGAGCCCTTTAGTTTTTCAGGTCACCGGGTCAAAGGCCATGGTCACAGTGTTCTTGAATAGCAAAATGGTTTCCGATCAATAACTATAGAACGCTTGGTCCCAGCTCCTCAAACCTTCATGGCTGCCTCTAGGGATTAGGCGCTGGGGGCGGGAGGGGGCATATATGTTTTACAAACATCTCTCTTTTTTTTTTAGTTCTGCAGCTATTGTGTCCCCTGTTTTTACTGTGTTATGCTAGTCTGTTTTCTCTTTTGCATTAATTTAGTTTTATTTTATGTAGACTGGGTTTTATGTTTTAATATCGCAATACTTGTTTTTATATGCATGTTTTAGTTGTATAATGAATTATCATTAATCATGTATTTGTAGATTTGTTTTTATGTTTTTACTAACATGTATTTTCTTTTTTACACTTGCAGTTCTGTTTTTTTTTATACTTTATTGGTAATACTTGTCTAAATTTGCATGTCCTTAGTGTTCTCTTTTTTAATCATGTCCTTTTTTATTGTCTTTTTGTGTTTTTCAAATTGTACTTTCTTTTTACTGGAGTTTACCTTGTTACATTTATTCATTTGTTTGTCGACATAAAGCTATAAGCTTATGTTATCAGTTATATGTATCAGACGTTATATAAAAATTCTTGTATCTTGTAATAAGAACTGCAAATGTTCTCAAATGTACTCAGAAATAATACCTAAAGTTCTGAATGATGTAAGGTATTATTTAAATCCTAATTTCAAATTTTTCAGTAAAGTTTCTTGTACATCAAGAAGATTAAATAGAGGACAATCGTTTGTTCTGGTGAAAGAATGAAATTATTTGAATGCGTGGACACCAGATGTAATATTCTAGAGGTAAAATTATAAACTGGTGTTCACAAGATCTGTGAAATTTCAGTCGTTCACAAAGACACACAGGTTTTCTTTCTTTCAAGGTATTTTGAGTACATTTCAAAGTAGAGCATTGAAGCAGAGACTTATGGACAGACACAATATTTAAGTAATTCACTGTATTTGGATTATAATTTATGAACAGATGAAACCACAAAGGGGGCGTTTTTTTTGTCTCTGAAACAAAAGCTGTTAAGTACCTCTTCAACAGATTTTCATGTTGTCTCTTTTGATGGCTTTTGATGCAGACTTCACTTGTTGTGTGGGTTGTATTTGTATGTTGTTTACATATAAATACCGTAAAAGGGGATACACTGCCTCATATATTTTAATATAGTAAAAAGCCATTATCAGTTATACTTCTGTAAACTCCTGAAAAAAACATGAAATAACGATTATGTTAACTGATCATGGTGACAAGATTACCACGTTCTTGTTACTGTATCACAAAATATACATGCTACTACGTGAAAACTATGATGTAAATGACCACCAAAACTATCATAGAACAAAATTTGATATTTCAAATGAATAGATGTTGACCTTTGTTTAGGACAAAAAAGAATTACAATTTCTTTCAACTGTACACAGAGAAAGAGAAATGCAATTTTCTTTCAGTTGTATTTGAATGTCTGTATAATCTTAAAATTGTAGGATGCAATACAGTTGGCAGACGTCAAAGAAATCCACTGAAAAACCCGGAGGTCTACGCTGTGTTTGGGTACCTTAGAGATGGAGAAGTCAATGAGCAAATGAAATTTCGTTTTAAAGGCAAAGTGCACTTTAAGAATGACGAGACAGACACAGTCATACTGGAGCTAGAGGAAAATACACATGGCACTCCTATGCCACCTGCTCTCCAGTACTTTCAAACACCAGATTGTATTCACGAGTTCTTTTTTGTTGGTCATTCAGAGGGAAAGCCTTTGGCAATAAATAAAGTTGATAAATTGGTTGATATTAGCTGTTCTGAGGCTCAAGAGGATATAAAAAATATACGAGCAATTAGCCTAAAACATACAAAATGTTCAGAATATCCAAAAGGTAGGGAATATGAAGTACAACCATTTCACTGTTTAGATAACCCTAACAGATTTCTGTTTCATTGCAAGTTCACAAAAGGAGCATCTGGGTCGCCTGGCTTAGTTTTTCTTAATGATGGGCGCATAGTAGTTGTAAGTATTCTCCTGCGTGGTTTCCCTAACTGGTACTATGATCCTGATCCAAACATGAATACGTTTCGGAGCTCTTGGTCAAAAGATGCTTATTGTGTCGAACAAGGTGCAAACCTCCTCTCTGTACACACTATAATGAAAAAAGAACGGCCAGAACTAGATAAGGAAATATTTGGCTTCGATTAAATTTTAAATAATTATGCTATACTGGGGAAAAGTTATACTGATAAAATCAAATGATTTACATAAATATTTAAAACAGATTAAGTTTACTTTTTATTTAAGTTCTTCTTGCACTTTGTCGTGAGTTCCTGTTTATTTACGGTCGAAAATAGCTGTAAAAAGGGTCGGTAACGTTGTTGTGTAACGAGCCAAATGTAAGATGTTGCGATTGCATAGACTATAAGAATCTTTCACTGGCTGCAGGTACAGATGGGAATATTAGGCTGGAGGGTAACTGTTCAAGGCGGTAACGAGGCTCTGCCGAGCAATTAACTAACCTTAATGAAAAGATGATCAGCATACTGTAAAGCAACAAGTGTCATTGTAATTTTTTTTTACATTTATTGAAAACACATCAAGGTGGAGACATCTGTGCCCTTTGGAGGCACACTAGTTTATCTTATTTTCTAAAGACGCCTTTATTATAAGAACTTTCGTATGCACTTAATTTTTTTTTTTGAGTATGTATCAAGTTTTACCTAAAATGCCAGTTTATTATCTGTATGAAACTGTATGCACTCTGTGTCTTGTCCATATTGCACTTTGATATTTTTAGGTTTCCTAAGCCATTTGTATTGCAGATGTGCAAAATATGTTGAAAGAGCAGTGAGAGGTGAAAAAAAAACAGATCGCGTGATGATCCCAGGCATTTTACACTAGATTCTGAAAGAATAAACTTCAGTTAGTAGAATAGAGGATTTTTTGTGCCACAACTTGCGTCTGTTATTCCACACGTCCGTGATTCCGTCGCGCATAGCTCCTAAAATATTTGAATTGGAATTATGGAACCTTCCAAGAATGTTCACTAGGATGAATGGTTGTGCATCTTGGGTTTTGTTTGCAGCTAATTCCAATATAGCCTTACTTATGACCCTTAAAATAGTAAATATGGGAATTAAAAAATCTAACATTTATGTTCAATGGTTATGCCACTACTTACACAGCATGCGGCAAATAAGATCTGCTTTTGTCTGTTCGCCTGTAACTTTGTCCTTTCTGACAAAGGTACAAGGTGGGGGCACCTATTTCCTGTGGACACATTTCTAGTTAAGACCTAAATATAAGATGACACAACATTTTTGTTGTTAATTCATAATGATGAATCAATACAATTGATTTTATTCATTCACTAATTAAGCATGTAGTATTCATAGTTTGTTTGTATTTAGCTGTTGCTACATTTTAACTGTCTGAACTTAAGGTCTTTTAATTGTTAATATTTTTGCCTTATTCGCAAAATATGTTTTGTCTCATTTTTAAAATGCCACACTTGAGTTAACAATTGATTTCTTTTAGTATTCATGTATAGAGAGATAAAGAGTATTGTTATTTTAATAATAGGAAATATTTTATATTTTCATAAACTTAAAAATATGAATTTAATCACAATCTAATGACCAAGCTCTGAGATAGCATGATCACCCTGATTGTCAATATAATTATAAAATTTATCATTAATTCCTGAAATATTTTCTCTAAGTTTCTAAACATAAGATGCCCATGATTGTAAACCTACCATTAACAGGTGACCGAGGTTACATCTGCATCACTCGGTATAATATAAATTCGAAGTAAGGTTTAGTTGTGTGTGTTGAATATAGCATGTTTGCATAAAAATGTGACTGAATGCAATAAAAGATATATTTTCTGTACATTATCTTAAGTATTATATCTATCAACCCTGTCAGATCTTTTCAAACCTATTCGAATATGGCAGATTTTCCTTAACGTTAATTTTATTAAGATGAGCTTGTGGAAATGTAAGTGATTAAGAACCCATCGTTTGTTGGTTGGTTGGAAAGCAGACCGCATTGAAACATATGCTGTATAAGGAAATCCGTTAGTAAGAGATACATGTGACATTCAGCCGTTTTTAAATAGCCAAACAAAAGCTATTAAGAGTTATTATGTCTCCCCCCAAAAATGGGGGAGACATATTGTTTTTCCCCTGGTTGTCCGTCCGTCCGTCCGTCTGTCCGTCACAAAATCGTGTCCGCTCTGTATCTTCCAAAGCCCTTGAAGGATTTTTATGAAACTTGGGTCAGATGTTCACTTCATCAAGGCGACGTGCAGAACCCACTTTGCGGGTGTGGTGTCTCAAGGCCAAGGTCACACTTGGAGGTTAAATGTCAAATGCCACAAAATCGTGTCCGCTCTGTATCTTCAAAAGCCCTTGAAGGATTTTTATGAAACTTGGGTCAGATGTTCACCTCATCGGGGGAGACATATTGTTTTTCCCCGGTTGTCTGTCTGTCCGTCCGTCTGTCTGTCACAAAATCGTGTCCACTCTGTATCTTCAAAAGCCCTTGAAGGATTTTTATGAAACTTGGGTCAGATGTTCACCTCATCAAGCCGACATGCAGAACCCACTTTGCAGGTGTGGTGTCTCAAGGTCAAGGTCACACTTGGAGGTTAAATGTCAAATGCCACAAAATCGTGTCCGCTCTGTATCTTCAAAAGCCCTTGAAGGATTTTTATGAAACTTGGGTCAGATGTTCACCTCATCAAGGCGACATGCAGAACCCACTTTGTGGGTGTGGTGTCTCAAGGTCAAGGTGACACTTGGAGGTAAAATGTCAAATTTTACAATCGTCTGATTCAATACTGCCTGCAGCAACTGGCTGGGGGGAGACATATGTTTTTGTTCAATCAAAAACCATTTCTAGTTTTAAATTGACAAACTCGTCTGCAATGGATATAGCAAGTGTGATTCAGCAGCTCCTTCAGTTGTTCCGTCTTATATACATAGCAGTAGAATAGAAACTTTCGTTAAAACATTTATGTAGACACTGTTGCAGAATTTAACGATTCGTCATTCCACGACATCGTAGGTGATTGTGTTTGTACAGAAGGCCAATATTTCAAATTGTTGTGTTAACAAAACAGAAGATTTAAAGTCAAACTTGCATCCGTATAAGTCGTTTAATTTTGTACACTGCAATACCATAAGAATAAAAGAAATTTAAATATATCTTATTTACTACATTTATTTTGACAACAAATTAATACGACAAATTAGATTAAAGTTACAGAGCATTTCATCAACTGATTTTATTCCAGACCATCGTATTTAGTAAATAACATTAACTGTATATTATATTTGCAACTAGTAAATGACTAAACTAATTTTTAAAACAATTCTAAAAAACACCACCCTCGAGTGATACGTGCTTTTTTACTTCCATTGGAATACACGAAATAAACAGTTACTGTACAATTTCAGATATGTAGTAATAAAGGTTTACAATTTTCACAACTGTTAGGAACTGATGATTTATCTTATAAGCTTAGATAAAATGTTATTAAAAAATTACAAAGTCTATTCAAAACAAGAAATCGTTGGAAACGATGGTTGCTCCCCGAAGCAAATACTGTTCTATTACCAAAACATATCAGTAAATACTGAACAGAAGGACTGTTTTTGTCCTTTAAAGCTTCTTTTAATTGCCAACGAATTGCATTCCAAGTTCCACTGGAATTTCTTTGTAGCATGACCTTGACCTCAACTCATGCTAGTAATATGCGCAACTCCTGATATCGAAGCAGCTCTTATAACTTTCCTGGAGCTCCAGCAACTGGTTGCTTAGAAAGTACCTAAACACGAACAGTACTGTAGTATCTTTACTATATGAAGCAAGACAAACGATTGCATATTACTGTGTTATGGTATACTATATGTAGCATATCAAAGTGCCCATAACTTTTTGAAGAAATATCAATATGGACCATGATTGCAAAATGCACATCTCATTCGAATAATAATCGTTTCCCACCATGCTAGCAAACTTGAGTTCGGAGAGCATAAAAATACTAATACACAATCTATTATTTCTTTTTAACTCGCTGCAATCAAAACAAATGGATTATCGAAATAAAGGGAAAAACTTTACAATGCCACCCTCTTTTAAAAAAACAACGGAAAACAACAAAAGAACAACTACAAAAAAACAAACAAAAAAAACAACAGAAAACAACAACAACACAACAAGGCCTTAAATATTAATAAGATGTTTTTATGTTTATGAAAGACATTTTCAGACTGGCGTTTGAAAAATAAAAATAGGTAATTATTTGACCGTGAAAGGAAAAGAAGTTTTGCTCCATCAAAATGATTATTTTAAATCTTGTACGGCAACACAGACAAAAGCATCGTCTCATAACCTTTGTGTTCCACCTTTTCATGAGAATACCTTAAAACAACAGTTTTCGAGTTATATGCCTTGTTCTTAAAATATTTAATTAATTATTTACAAATGAAATGTAAATCTTGATTTAGGAAGTCAAGATAAAATTTAAGACACCGAGCTTAAAAGAAATATTAAGAAAGATAAATGGAGATCAAAATATGCTAATATAAACATATACTTTATTTGAGATTACCGATTTTGCCTTTTTCCATGTATCCTTTATACAGAGATGATTGTCACACATACATGTATTTTTTTTATATACATCTGGGTTTGTAAAAAGTAAAATAAATTAAATAATGTTTCCAACATACTTGTTTTTACTTGTTTTACCGACTGCTCATCAGTTCTAGGCGTTAAGCTCTGAAATAAGTCGTATCTATATGATTTCACATATTATCAATATTCACATATCAAAGGGTACAAAATTTTCATTAATTTTATGGTTTTAGAATCATCCAAGATTTCATACAGAAGCAATTAGTCAAGTGATTGGTGTTTAAAAATCTAATTTTATATTATTTTCCCTATGATAATTTGAATATTTTAGATAGATACATTATCACTAAAAAAAGTTACAACTATTTAACTAACGGGCCATGATAACCATAAATCGCTCACCTTAATGCCATTGTTCGGGGACCATAACTCTTGAACCCATGATAGGATCAGGTCAGTTCAGAAAATGAAAGGATAAATATTGTTTATAACATTTTTGTGAAAGTTTGATTGGAATTGAATCGAATGTAAGCATAACACTATGACATAAGATAAAAAAATCTATTTTTAACATCTGTAACCCCTATAGAGGTCTATGCAAGGTATTTACATACCAGATACCTAAGATATCAGTCAATAAATTAAGGCTCCACAGCGAAAAGAAGAAAAAAAACTTGACCTTGACCCAATTAAATGGTAGCAGTTATGGTTAGTCAATAAATTAAGGCTCCACAACGAAAAGAAGAAAAAACTTGACCTTGACCCAATTAAATGGTAAAAGTTATGGTTAGTGCTTATGAACCAAATATCTAAAGCGTTGGTCAATAAATAACGGCTCTATAATAGAAAGTAGAAAAAATCCATTTTAGCGTTGTAACCTTGACTTTGATTCGATGACCGAAAACCAACCTCATGGCAGAGATCCATGCAAGTGTAATAGCCCGGTTTTCCAAAGCTCAGTTTTCCATTTAAAAGAAACAATCCTTGGTAGCGGGCACCAATGTAATAGCCCGGTTTTCCAAAGCTCAGTTTTCAATTTCAAAGAAACAATCCTTGGAAGCGGGCTAAGCCAGGTTTAGTTCGAACCCGATAGACCGAAGTCTATCGTGGACCAGACGAAAAATATAAAGTTTATTGGCCAAATGACTGTTCAGCATAAGTCTGAATACGGTGACAAGGTGATCGTAAAGTTTTCACTGACTTTGATTTAGGAAATAGTACGTTTCCACGAAAGACAAACACAATCTACTGACGAGTGGTATTTATTTGTATTCTTAAATTTACTACTACTTAGTTCTGTTAATTTATATGTTTAGAGGTTGAAGTTATTAGAGATATGGAAATATATTTTAACTTAAGCTTTTCTTAAATTCAACACTTGGTGTTTGAATTTTCAAAGACTAGTGTCTTTATTAAATTAAGGCAGAAAGCCTTGGGTGTACTGACCTGGGAAGGCCAGTACCAACTCAATTAATAACGTTGAACACTGGCTTATATAGAGAAAAAAGGCACGAGAAAAACGGGATGAAGTGAGCTGTAAAAAAAAAATCAACCAATAACAATTGCCGTAACAAAACTATTTAGAAGATAATCAAAAATGGCTGCGCCCATGGAATTTTGTTAGTAAAAAAATGAATAGATAAAAAACGTGTTCTATTACACAAGGCCTTATAGCCCTTATGGTGACCTATACCGTTAAGGTCTTATGGTGTCTGACAATAAGAGTTTTATTTTTTGTATGGTAGTTAATTAAAAAACAAAATGACCCCTGGGGCGGGCAAATTTCGACCCCATGGAATAAGTTTGAATAAACTTTATAGAGGTCCACTAGGTTACGTTGCATATTATTTAAACCTAAGACTTTGTGGTTTCTGATATTTTCTAACAAGTTTTTTTCTAAGTCTATTCAAAATATGCCCTTTTAGGCCTTTAAAAGCCCTTAACCTTAGAACTTATGACAGGATCTTGCCACTTCAAGAAAGGAACCAAGATCAACTGCTATGTTGTGTATAAATTTTGTTGAAGTAAAAAAAATGAAACGGTTACCATGCAGACAAGTCAAAATATGCCAGTTTTGCCCTCACCCCTCGGGTTCTCATTTTCGTTAATTGTTTGTGGTGTCCCCTTTCTTAAAAAATGAATTATGCTGACTTTCCTCTGCTTTTTGAGTGTGTAGGGAGGCTGTGTTCTTTGACAGTGGTTTTTCCTGATATGCTTTTTTCCCACTTTTTAATCGAGAAAAATAGCTCCATAATGCATGATTGGATAAGGCTGCTTTAAAAAGCAAGATCTACTGGTGATACAAATTCTTTGCAAGTTAAGCTATGATTAAATAAAGAAATGCAACAACTATCACACAAATAAGGCAAAATATGCATGTTTTGCTCCAACCAAGGCAAATAACTCCATAATATATGACTGGATCAGGCTGCTCAAAGAAAAGAACCGATGTTTACTGGTGAAACAAATAAGGTGTAAGTTTGATTCAAAATAAATAAAAAATGATACTTCTATCTTGAAGACAAATACTTATTGACACATTCACGCACGGCGGACATCAGGCGGTAACCAAAGCTCATCATGACCACAATACATGATACTTTACTTATAACATTAAATTTGACGAAACTTGAAAACTTGTCTCTATGGCTCAGAGGTGTAGATCGTAGTCCTATATTTTACTGACCGAAAGGTCATTTGTTCGAATCCTGGTTAAGTCAAAACTTTTTTTCAGTTTTCATGGTGTTTAGAAGCATAATATTATGGGTTTTTTCCACAGTATACTAACTTCTCTTAAATTTCAAAGAAAAAAAAAATCAGCTAAATTCTGTGAATCAGTCGCTTAAATATCTCTTTTGTCTTAAAATACACATAAATTCAGGGGTCAGTTTCTATATACAAATAAGTTTTTTTTTTCAATATAAGTACTGTTATATATGATATATGATAGGATATGTTATAACAGAGTAAGTATGTGCGATTTAAGACGCATTTAAGACGCATTTAAGACGCAAATTATTGTTACATTATGCAGATGTTAACAGGTTATAGAAACATTAATGTACTGGATACAAATGACAATAGTAGTAGTTATAACTATACAAAAAAGATATTTTCATGTGAGAGGTATACAGTAAATCTGATATTTTACAATACAAAATGAAGCACTTTGTTAAATAAATAATATATAAATGAACACAGTTTCAAGCCATATTTCAGTAATGAAAGATTTTAAATATTTCTGACCTTTTCCTGAAGGATGCGTCAGCAACTGCTATAATGATCATATATAGGCCCATAAGGAAATCAGCCACTGCTAAGTTTGACACAAATACACCGTTACCCAATTTCAATCTTTTCCTGTCAAATATAAGTCTGTAAACAACTGCAAGAATATTTCCGAGAAGGGCACAAAGACCGATAAGCCACAGCATGGTTTGAAGGACTGAAATTCTCATAAGATCCTCGCATGATGAAAATTTATCCGTGTACACAAGACACCAGTGCCACCACATTGTTCCTTTGTCACAAAAAAAATGGCAAGTATCTGCAACAGCTTCATAGCTGCAAACAGTTTGTAGGGTATTAATGGAGAATAAACCAATGTTGCATCTACGAGGCACGTTTGCTTGATTCTCGCAAAGTTATGACAGATCGCGTTAAAACACAGTTCAATGCGGGATATTTTTTTTTAATTCTTAAAGAGTTTTAAAATAAGAAATTGTATTTTTGTATTTTTAGGAACAGAAAGTTAGATTTCTTAGTCAGGCTGAACCCGTCATCTTATTGGATAATAAGGAAGGGCAAAACTTTGTCAAAATAACGTCGTGATTACGTCCACTTATATGAACATGTATTTGTATATGCGTTTTTGTTGCCTAACTACGACAAACTGAACTGTACTCACTTTCCTTGGATTGGCCAAAACGGAACTGCACCCTCTTTCTTTCTGGCCCTTCCCTTATATTTATGTAAAAATAAACTATAAAGGTGGGGTGGGGGCGGGGCTCGACCAAAAATATCGCCCATTAATATGCCCTGAGACTGATGTTTTATTTCAGCTCCTTGGCTATATTAAGTTCATTAAGAGCCCACCAGTCAAATCAGTGAAAACATATAAAAAGAAATCAATAAAAAGGAATGGATGCTCCACAAAGCAAGGTTTGATCAATGAATGACATTCCTTTTAAGCAAAAAAAAAAATGCTTTTGAAGAATCAAAAACGAAAATCGAATCTGTGTTCAAGATTGCACGCAAATCCCTTTACAGTATTATTTTGACCTCAAATACTGGAGAAAATGTAAGAGTGGCCTGTTAATAAGGCTTCCAATAAGTTTTCATTGAACATAAGGAACTTTTGGCTGAGAACAGACTAGTAATAAAAGTATCTGTATGTTGCAAAATCAGAGCCTATAGCCTTGTGAAAAAAGAAAATAAATCCTGGTTGTGCTGACAATATCCGGATCTTTTCTTAGTAATGAGGCTTGCAAAAAGTTTCTCTGTATTCTAAATAGATTCTGCTGAGAAATAGACCGGACACGCAGTAGTGTTAAAGTACTATATATATGTAGCGAACGAAAGGGCTCATTACTATGTGAATGATCAATATGGGTTGTGATGGGAATATGTGCATTTCGTTTTGGCACCGAAGCCTTCCAATAAGTTTCATTCAATTTTAACCAGTGGTAGCTGAGAAATAGCCCGCACAGGAATGTGGGACGTACGCCCTGACAGGCAGTCGGACTGACAAAGAGGTGACTACAGCTTCCTTATAACTTTAGTTCGGAGAGCATTATAAATAAAAGAATTCTAACTTCTTCAAAACATTAAAAAACAAGTCGTAACGTTGTTTTATTAAATCCAAGAACAAAATGAAAATATAAAGCTCTGTCTCTAACTCCCTCAATCTCTCCCCCTCTCTCTCTCTTCATTTTTGTTTATATAATCATATAGTCATTACTACAACAGTAACTTCAAAGTTGTGGTATTCATTTACACATGTATTGAAGAATATTGTTAAGGTCCTGTAATCTGCATATGCTAAAGGTATCTTTTTCCAAACAACCAAATTGTGGTAAGAAAATGCTCTTTTTGCTTTTACTTTCTGTGATTGTACATGTATGTAATATATAACTTTTCTCATGATGAGGATCACAATTTTAGCCCGTTAACAAACTGCAAAATATACTTCATTGTTAAAACAAACTTTGCCAATGAAACATATGAAGTATGAAACAAAGAATGTTTGGCATGCTGATATCAAACGTTATTTAGGTTGTATAACCAATGTCAAAATATAGTGCAAGTACTTCCATACGAAAATACGAAACGTAAGAGTTTGTAAAGACCCAAAGAAATAACATCAAAAGAAACAGACATAATGATTATAATAATTTATCTTCAGAGTATACTAAATTTAGCACTGTGGAACAGAAAAAATACAACATATTAAAATTACAGTCGTATATCTATATGGACAATATTCTGTTTAAAGGGGCTGTGCTCCAGATGACAAAAAAGGAAAGTTTTCTTGTATTATAAATTTCTTGTAATATTTATGACTAACGCTTAAAAAATAACTTAATGACAAAAAATAAGTCAAATAATTACATTATAAATTGATTTTTTTCCCTTTCAAAGTGCTATACCGTAACGCCACGGTATAACTATATCGTTTAAGATTTAAAGTAAATATCTGTACTATCACATACGGCGATGGTGGTGACAGTAAAAGCGTTGGAAATATTTTGTTAACATGAGGGTCCAGAGTTCAAATCAGGCTGGAGAGAAAATATTTTTTTTATTCTATTTTGACTTTTATAATCAGTTTTGAAGTAAAATATTATGTTGTTATAATCTCACGGCATCTTAATATATAATTTATTGAAAAAATTTTTTTTATGTCAAATCTGGAGTACAGCCTCTTTAAATATGTAAGTACTTTTGTCGAAGAAATAAAAGCTGCATAGGACTGTTATTTGTTTTATTTCTGATATTATCATTAAGGTTTGGTTAAGGGTTGGTTCTTGCAGAACTAGTAGTCGTAGAAGAAGCATAAGAAATAGGAAAGTAGTCCTGAGAGTCATTCATATTTTCTTTTTCAGCTTTGTAACTTGTCATCGTTAAACCGTAAATGAGTGAGAACAAAGGTAACAAATGCACGCTTTTGTTGCTAGACGTGTAGAGTATTCTCCCTTAGATATAACTATTTTATAATATATATATATTCAGTACAGTGTATGTATGTAGGACAAGGTTATAAATGAGAACACGGATTTAAACGCTTGGTAGCTGACAAAATGTGATATTTATATATACTGAATATAGATTTGCTTAAATTAATTATTAGAATGTAATCATTACAAAGTAAGTGTTAATTTTGTTTTGTAAGTAAGGTTTTAATCCTGTTTTGTTTTTATCTTGATAGATGTACACGTGAAACTTAAACTCCGATTTTACATTCATGGAAATAGGTAAAAGTCTAGTTACTTCCTATATATTATCCGAAGTCGTATGCAGTTTAGTATTTTAAAGGTCATATCCTGTGATAACCGATGACATACTGCATATGTTTCAGTCTATAATTAAAAAGATTTTATTATATACAAAAGATAATTTGTTCATTTTTACTTTAGGCATTTAAACATTTAGAAAATGTTCTTTTGGAATGAACCTATACACACAATTGTCTGTTTAAAAACTGATATTAATTTATTCAATTTTCCTGTTGTATTGTAAATATTTTACTGAAACATTCATGTCGGGTAATTACTTATTAAATATCCCACATATACAAGATGTTAAAGAAAATGGAATTTCCCGATATTAGTGTTTGTTTCTTAACACCTGTATTTTTTTAACATGAATGGTAAAATACCTGGATACCGCCTTGTCTGGGGCTTTAAGATTTTTGTATTTGATAGAAGCAATGGTAACTAGCTCTCATTTTCAGGCGTGTGGTTCTTGCTCTCTGACATTTAGTATTGGTAAATCAAGATCACATGATCTAGTTGGATTTTAGACAACTTTCAAGCTTTTCGGTAAATCAAACTTTAAATATTTTATATATGAGTTTAGCAGAACTGAAACAACAAATCCTTAAAATAAAAGAACTGAGCAGAATTATATGAGTAGAGTAGATAAAAGTAAGATGACCAGTGTAACACACTATTAACCATTCACTCGTATCAAGTAATTGCTTTTCTGTTAAATTTCATCTTTTTGAGAATTATATAGATATGTCTTAAATTGAAAGGCCAGGTATGACTGCACGCATATTGACAGGGAAAGCCATTGGTGACGTATACTGCAGTTTTGTAATTAGTTCAACTGTTTGTGTAATACATCAGTTCATTTCGACAATATATTAAATGAAAACATTTTATACTGAACCGAAAAGCATTAAAGTAATTCACAACATATTGATCAATATCGTCGTTGTATGGAACCAGTTACCTTTATATATATTAAAACGTTGTATGTTTGGAATGAAATCATCATTGAATGAATTTAGTTTTGTCATATTTAGTTTGGCATTTCATTATATAATGGTTTATATAGTATTGAGTCGGATCAATACAATCTTTGTATTGATCCACTCACTACTATATGATTCCATAGAAACTGATAACATTATTATGTTTATAATGTATCCTTATCTTCTTCCAGAAATCAACATGGGAAGTGGGCCATCATTTCCGGTCGTCTCGCTGCCAAGAGAACGTGTGATATTGGTAACGGGTGCAAACTCCGGTATAGGCTATGAGATAGCTAAATGGACAGCCATGATGGGAGCGACAGTTATATTGGCTGCTCGGTCCGAGGACCGAACACAAAAGGCAATGGCAAAAATGCAGTTGGAATTCCTTGGCGAGAAAGAAAAAGGAACTGCTGGAATATATGACGGTTCAAATCTAAATATACAGTTTATGAAACTGGATCTTGGATCATTCAAATCTGTGTTGCAGTTCTGTGAGGACTTCAAGAAAACTGGTTTACCACTTCATGTTCTGTTTTGCAATGCAGGTCTTGGATTTGCCCCTTTCAGGCAAACAGAAGATGGCTTCGAGGAGCTCCTTCAGGTAAATTATCTTGGACACTTTGTTATCATCGCTAAGTTGCTTCCCATAATGAAGAAGTCAGGATCGGATTGCAGGGTTCTTTTGACCTCGAGTTCAGTACACAAGCAATGCACATTTAACTTGGAAACAATGAACTACGCCGGACCACCTGAACATTTTGCGTATTTAGATTATTATGGCAGGTCAAAACTCTACCAAATTATGCAAACGTTTGCTATGGCTCGGCGCTTAAAAGGATCGAACATTACAATAAACAGTGTACATCCAGGACTTGTAGATACGGAGTTTTTCAGAGACATACAGTCAACTTCAAAGCTATGGGCGTGCACGGCAAACTGTATGTCTTGTCTTCGTCTTCATCGAACAACTCTGAAAGGGGCTACATGCCCCATAGATTTAACGGTAAATCCCAAACATGCGGGAGTTTCCGGATACTACTGGACCGATAGCAAAATAACGACCCCTTCTAGTACAGCTAGGAATGAACAGAAACAAGAACAGTTATGGAATAAGACATTTACACTTGTGAAGCAGTATCTGACAGACGATGAAATTTTAGGAATGGAAGGAGAATGACTTTTTTGTTCTGTTTCGTGTAAGTTAAAGTATACATAGACAAAAATTAAGCGATCTAGAACAGCGAAAGGAGGGCGCATAGCGTCCTGACGTATTCAGTTCTACTTATTCCTAAGAAAAATAAAATAAAAAAACAAACTAATTTGTATATTATATGTGTATGGAAGGACAGGATCTGACAAGAAGTCAAGAAAGTATTTTTAACCAACTTAACTTAATCTATTTATTTGATCATGTTTTTGATCCACAAATGCGTTTTTGTTGATTCTCACAAGTGCGATACGGCGTATATTCTTAACTGGGATACACTATACTAATCCCACATTCCTAAAGTTGCTAAAATCTGAACGTGGGTTAACTTGAATTTCCATATTTCGGTTTAAATTTGGCATTGTGAATGTGACCATATAAACAAAGGTCGGCCATTCGATATATTTCCTTTATTGACAGTGGCTTAATAATTAGTTCTCGGCTATGTCATGCTCTTGCCAGCTATCGAAAGTTGTTAAAAATTGTGGAGTTAGGCAACAGAATGTTAAATATTGTTAATTGTTGATCATTTATGGCTAATGTCTAGCTCTGGGTTCCATTTTTCTGACCTCTTCCTACCACCTTACTTATTCTTATGAAACTGATTAGTTCATCTGTTCTGGACTGTTGTGTAAAGTTATCTTTTGTTTTTGATTTGCTTGATCAAACCCTGTCACATTCCTGACCTATCTTCATGGAAACCTGTCTAACAAACTTTTCTTTGTATGTAGTTTTGATATCGGATATATAAGCGTCGAAATTAAGAAACAATATCTCTTGTTGGGACTAGCTTTCCTTGGGTCTTTTCTTTTAAGTAAGGGTAAATCAACTTACAGGTGTAGCAGCTGATCTTAGTGCAGTCGTTTTGTGGACGATTATGTATGTACGTGTTCACATATTCATTTGTAAGTGCATGTAAGTTTCATGCTTCCTTGGCCAATTTCTCTGTATGCTGCAAACCCAGCAAAACAGAAAAAACAATTATGATCGAGGAGCTCGCTAAAAACGTACTCTGCTTTTCGAGACTTCTTTAACGTTATATATAGATTTTTTGGTTGTTTTTTAATTTGAAGATTTTATTTTTTGAAGCTTCCATGCATCTTACCCTGTTTCCCCCCTATGTTTTGCCCTTGCTTTGCTTAGCTTATTTTTCTAAGCACAGATAGTGCATAACTTATTAAAGTACGTTATGCATATAGCGATGCTAATGTTCTTTGTATCTTAGTTAAAACAGCTTGTCATAATAGTTCCATTACATTATTTCTTCATAATATTTAACTTTAGAGTTTTTCTCTTTATCAAGAAAAAACATAATAAATTCACGGTTGTTACTCAATTTTGTTTGTTTTATATTTTACTTAATATATTAACGTTGAAAAATTTATTGTAAGCATGTTATGGGACTATTTATTGCTACCTACGCGACGAGAGGTGCTCGTGCATGTTCGTTAAGATCATGCAGCTAAAATCAGTAAAAACATTACAAAAGAAATCGAATGGATGCTCCCCGAAGCACTTTCTGATCTATGAATGACATCGCACTTCAGTAATAAAAAAAACAGAATATGTTTGTATACTATTTAACCCTTAACCTGCTGGAACCGAAAGTGATTAGCCTTTGCCACCAGTATAGGGCCAGGCCAGCCTGCACATCTGTGCAGTCTGACCAGGCTCTATACTGTTCGTAGCTCCATTTTTTGTATTTTGATATTGAAATCCCTTAAACTTTGAATGGACTGTTCCAAATTCAAAGCTGGGCAAATGCATTACAAAATTTCAGCATGTTCAGGGTTAAAGCATCATCTCCTTCTATTGTTGAGGCTTCTAATAAATTTTCATAAAATTAAAGCATGTAGTTGCTGAGAAATAACCTAGTACTTAGGTGAACTATATGTTGCAAATGGCCCATAATCTTTGAAAAAATAACCCGGGTTGTGCTGACAGTATGAGCATCACCTCTTGGTATTGACGCTTCTCAAGTTTAATGCAATTCCAACCGGTTCTGAGAACTGGACTGGACACGAAAATTTAGGATCCCAATTAGTTCCTACTACCTGCATAATATTACGCTGAATGCTAAAAGATTTTTTTCACATTCAACATTTATACTGTGATAAGAAAAATCTTTTAATTTCTTTTCTTGAACATCAGAGTATCAGGATGAGACAGTTATTTCCTTTGCTTACAATGATACAATTATACGGTAATAATAATAACAGTTATAATGATAATAAATTCCAGAGTATAATAAATTTAACATTGTCATATAGAAAATATTACAATAAAGAGAATAGTCGTAGATTTATGTGGACACATTCTGCACTCTCACAAATATGTTGGTAGTTATATGTAACATTTTTTTGCGCGTTAAGTATCACCGACGCACTATGAAGAGGTTGTTATGGGATAGTGCACTGTTACACCGCACAACGCATAGACGTCATAAACGTCTTCATTCCTTTTATGGAATCTCAACCCGTGTATGCGTTGTGCCCGTTATTATCTAAATCTAAAATTAGATAATAATAGTTTAGTTCTCAAAGATTATATTTTATAGTGTATTAATTTCATCCTGTGCTTGTAAAGACTTATATATATTGTAATAAAATTACTTGCCAACTTTGTTTACACTCTGACGATATTTACTTAGATGGACAGAAACATTAAAGCAAGAACATAACTATCAATATCGCGAGAAATATTGCATCAAGATGTGATCACATGTACAATCATTTATTGGGCATAACCCATTGGATGCTTTTTTAAGTAGCCAACTTGTTTCAATATGTTTTGACATAAAATAAATTACCTTTGACCTTTAACAACGCCTATCTGCGGTTTCATGTTTTGTTTATTTTTACATCTGTCAGAGAATATTTTAGGATACTACACAGGCACAACTATGATGAGGTGATCCGAGCTACACTTATCATTTTCTTTCCAGACTCCAATCAGTCTGGTCAGTAATAACTGTGGGCGCACAATTGCAGTTACAAATTAACTGCAAGGAAGCATGATGACTTTTCGCGCAGCCTGTCTCTCTCATTTGCAACAGAAGCTATTTATTTATACGAGTATTGTCAGTTGGATCTCTTAGTGTGCATGTCTCTAGAAATAATACCTTAATATATATACCATACGCAATACATCTGAAGAAAAGTCGTATAAACTTTAGATTTGAACAGCAAGGAAGGACTTTAAAAAAATCTAAAAAAAAAAAAGAAAAAACAAACTTTCTTTGACATTTTGTCTATTTCTCTTAATGTATATTAACAATATGTGTTCCGAAAATCGCCTATTTATAAATTGGTTCAAAATCTGTTTCAGCTTTCAAAATATCTGAAGCCAATTGAATGACTGTTTTAATCGCATCCTTACCTAGAGTATGGCATAATCCGACATCGCAACGATTCCTTCTTAAACGTTATAATACTCTTATTGCTTCAAACTACTTCCAAGTTCTTGTATTACTCAGGCCAAATCACATGTAGTAGAACATTCTTGGCCTTATTAACTGCGGATATTCCCGGAATTCGTACGGCTGGTCTTAAGCATGTTCAAACTGCTGCCTTAGCATGCTAGGATAAGCAGAAATGTCCATTTATGAAATGGAATTTAACTTGGTGACGTTAAGTGCTTTTTTTCTTATAAACGTTTGACATTTGCCGGTTTATTTTTCTTAAACGGCGACTTTTTTGTTATCAAATCTTGCGTGTGTGTTGAATGAATTCAGTTTTGTTACCCATTAATTTTCATTCTCGCACATAACGAATGTGATAAATGTACATGAATACATAAGAGACCTGTTCATAAACAATCACAACCTAGAGGTACTATAACAAACTTTTACTGCCTCGAAATTGCGTATCGAAGGGTAAACCAAAGCAAACCGTTTGTTTTGTTTGTTTGTTTTAATGCCAACACTATCAAATATACAAAAAGATACAGAATAAGATGAAGAGAAATGTATTTGAAACAAGAACAGTCACTGAAAGACGACAATGGCCACCAAGTGGTGCTTTGACCTCTCAGATGAGAACCAGGTGTTGATATATTGTAGTGTTCTTTATGGACAACTTGACCTCAAGGTCAAGGTCATTCAGGGGTCAAAGTAAAATAAATATATTTCGGATGAGATGACTGACGGAACACGACGGACAGTTCAAAAACTATACGCCCTCTTTTGGGGACATAAAAATAGAGAAATAGCGTATGAACGAAAATGACCCCCAAAAAAGGATTTTTGAGGAAAAAAACAACATATTTTTATGAAATGATGTCTTTTGTTACACGATGAAGGACAAACATGACCTTGCTAAAATCTTCAGAAAAAGGAAAAAAAAGAAAAAAATCGGTGAATTTATCAGTTAACTGCGTCAGTACATTTTAATTAAGCAAGTTTGACCTTGATCATTTAGATGCATTTTCTTAATTATCGCAGTGCATTTCATACTTTATAAAAATTATAAACGTGTAAGGTATTTTGCTTCTCTACACTTTTTTTTTAAAAGTCTTGATTCAGATACACAGCATCAAACGTCCGAACGTAAAAGCGACTATTGTCTTTTCGTCTCCTCTTGGTCACTAAACATTTTACCTGATAACAATTTTCATTAAGTTTACGTGAAATATATGCATTTGCATGTTTGTTCAAGTGTCATTATTTTCTAGCTGTACGCCTTATCCTCTCACATGTTTCACAACATGACGTCAGTGGGTATCTATTGCAAAAATACAACTGGTTTTTGTTAAGTCCGTATTTGTTGTCCCTCTCGAGGTATTCACAGGGCACGCTTCCAGACACTACCCAGATCCCAATATCCTTGCAAGTTCTCTTTGAGACTTCTACAACAGATAAAAATGTTATATTTATAAAGGCTGGGTAATAAGAGCAACTCTTATGATACAAAGACACGACACAAAGGCCAAATCGTAGACAATACGCAGCTTAAACGCAAGAAGAAATCGTGCAGTTTATATTATTCATTAAATATTCTCTATATACATCTGCATTTTATTCATAATATGAATAGCATGTGAAACGCAACAAAATTCAATGTTTACATTTGTTTTGTACTTTTTTCATTAATATTTAAAAATGTCTTCGTTTGAACTCAATATAGTTACAGTAAAATAGATAAAAATGTAAAACATAATTATTATTATTATTAATTTATTATTATATTTTTACAATGATAATGGATAGGAAGGTCTGTAAAAGACTGAACAGTCAACACTGTCAAAATATTTTATCATAGGAATCTTTTAGATTATACAAAATATATTAAATACTAACATTGGCAGTGTATTTATCAGTCACTACAAACAAAGGAAAAATAAAGCATTTATTTTTCGTCAGGTGCAAGTAAAATAGTAAAGTTTTAAAAATCTCGGAGTAAACTTAATAAATATAAATGAAACGTATTAAAGAAAGCCCCGTGCCGTATTACCCAACCACTGGTTAATGCACGGAATACAGTTAATACGAAGTCCGGTTACGAAGAGCAGATCTTTCCAGTAAAGTAATAAAATAAAAATGATGGACAGAAAAAATGAAACGTCCGTAACAAAGGTCAATTATCCTATTAAAATATGTTTACACGCTGACATTTTAACACTTGTTTTAACAAACAAAAAACTTACGAATGAACGTCATTAATAATAAAACATTAAGTCTTAATTGATAAAACAGTTATCATTTGCCACAAACACTGAGGAAAAAATAGGAAGATATTAATCATTTGCTACAAAAAATCATTGAAAATCAATCATTAATGTCATTTCAGCAGTATAAACAAATCAAGTAAAGGTTAATAGCTAAAAAAATCAAGATTTTTTATTTATCGCTACAAGGAGCCAATTCATGGCATGAAAGTCCACTTATTACGCTCAAATATTTCATGATAAAAACTAATCAAAGTTCAATTCGGGGATCAAAATAAAGGCGAAAATGTAAATTTCTGCTTTTCATCTGAGGGTGGGGGGGGGGGGGGGGGGGGGGGTGAAGCGAAACAAGAATGGCCAGGGAATAAAGATGATGTATGAACTATCATAATACAGTTTAGTAACATATCACTAACTCACTAACAGTTTCTACAAATAAACAGAATACAAATATATAAATAAATATTATCGCCACTCGTGAAATATTTATTTTCATACCACTCGATGAAAATAAATCCCGTATTTATAGAAAAAAACATGAATATCCTCTATTTATATTTCAATACATATATTTGAATAATGAACCAAGACAATAGGAGAAAGGCAAGAAAATGTATCTATCAAACAAAGACAGGCTTTACACATGCTTAAGAAATGTACTTATATAACCACGTAATTAACTAGTATGCCTTCAGTTATAAAAAGAAAATATTTGCAAAATTAATTCCCTCAATAGTAAATGACCGACTTTCATTAAACCTCCTTTGTTGATTTTGTTATATTAAGTTTCTCTATTGACTTTATACATTAGAAAATAAATTCTGTTCCCTGAAAAACAAAAGCAAAGAATATGACAATATAATAGCTTTCTCTTGTCAGCCGCTTAGTTGAGATGAATTTGCTATTTTCCTTTTTTGACATTTTGCTTAGGAAATTATTTAGTAGCCCAGACGAAATTATACAGCTGTCATAATTGTCTTTTTGCTTTTACTAAGGACTACAGCATGCAATCTAGTCTACACAATACATACATATTCACAAGATTCTTAAAATCTGTATTACACCATATACTGGAATTACGTTTCCCAAAATTTGAATTTTCAATATATTGCGTTTTAATTCTTTTATCTCTCAGACTATTTTTATGCATGTTCTGTGTCAGCAAACAACATCAAGAACAACAACAACAACAAACTGACAGAATGTTTCATTTTTACCTGAGATCTAACATTTTAAAATTCAACATATTTTTGGTAATAACAATAGCATCAGTTTCGGAATTTTACTATCTTACAAAGACTTTTCAACAGCCACAATTCAAAGCCGAAAACAGAAACGATGCAATCACCCATACAAACGGTTTTCAAATATTTTTAAATCACCTATTTTATTCACGTTACATAAATGTACATCAGTTTAATACTTACGAGATTTCAGGGACAGTTGTTGTTGGGGAAGTCAGAATAAGACAATGTTAGAGCAATTCTAAAAGAGTATTCCTGATCTTCGCAATCTTGCCAGGCTTGCTTTATGTCATTAGTTACAAATTCTGGCACTGTCACTTTTTAAGTATAGGCTTGTCGGTATTTTTTTTCGACACTGTTTCCGTTACAGTCAACACTTTTGTTATGATCAACATTGCCGACTCTTACCAATAATGTTGGCTCCACTTACGTTCAATATTGGATTTCCTATCATTTAAACTGGTTCTGCTTAGGATGTTTCATTTTTTTCTTTTTATTTTTAATACTGGTTTCGCTTACGTTTTATACTGTTTTCGCTAACATTTAAAATTGTTTTCCCTGCCTTTGGCGTTAAATACAAGGCCTACTCTGATGTTGATGATAAAAGTGACATCAGCGGAACAAGCGATTATTTTCATCATATATGCGTTGTCTTGATAACGATATAAGTAAGTTGAAATATGAAATGAATTGTTCTGCAATCAAGCTCAAAAAAATCAGAATAAGTTTTAAGCCTATAGCTCGGACTGTCGCACCTAGACTACTCCGTTTTTATTCTCTCTTACCAGCATTCTAAAATTTAGAATTATCATTTCTTAATGTTTGGCAGTTTTGTTACGTCTTTCAGAATGAAAAATAATCCGTTTCAGAGCAAATATATGTTTGTCATCTACGGCAGAGTAATTTTGACGAAATTATGTTCTTTATAATCTGACATATCGTACTGCCAAAATAAAATGATAGATATAATATGACAATACTGAATTACGTTTCACATAATTATTAGAAAATAATTTGCTGTATATAAATAGTTTACATACCTTTCTGTTGTGTCGTTTTTGCCCTTGGTTTTGATGTTTTATATGTTATTGATGTTGTTGATGTTGTGCTACTAGTTGTTGCTGTTGTTTTTGTTGTTGTAGATTTTGGTCTTGTTACGTCTGTTGTAATAACGGATGTAGTTATTAATGGCGTAACAGTTGTACTTGCAGCTGTTACCATTTTTAATGCTGATGAAGTTGTTACTGCTTCTGCTTTTATAGTCCTTTCCGGGGACGAGTCTGCCCTTGGCTCGCGTGTTTTTTGGGTCACAAGAACTGTTTTGAGTATTTCAGTAGGTTGGGTTGGTTCTGCCACAGGAACGTTTACCTCGGCTGTTCCAGTATCAGAGTACTTGACAGTTACCAAAGCCGGGAGGGTTTTTCCACTGAGGCGAACTTCTGGGGGGAGTGTAAAAAATTGCTGCACAGTATGTTCGTGGTTTGGGCGATAAAGCACAGTTCTTGCATTATGTTGTAATGTGTCTGGTTTGGGTGTCGACTTTGACATAGATACGCCAATCTGTGAATGTTCAGTTACAGAATCTGTGCGAAGCAGGATTTTGTTTGTAGTACGTCTGGTAAGTGACATTGTTGTCTGCATTTGCTCCTGTGAAATAGGAACTGTGAAAAACGTCTTTAAAGCGTTCTTTTTCTGGGTAACATTTACTTCCGACTTGCCGCTGTAAAACAAATCTGCAGTAGTAGTAGGGATATCTGTCGTCTGCGTATAGAATCCATTGAGAATTCTGTAGTTGTGTCTTTTTAAAACAGTGCACGTTTTGCAACATTTAGTTAACGGATATTCTGTGCAGTAGAATTTGGGGTTCAAATGTATGTGATGCGTACTAGGGTTTGTGAGGTATTCACAGCTAACAATTTCACCATCCATCCAAATATATCTGTCCCTGCAACCAAATAAGCCTGAAAGAAATAATCAGTCGTCTTATTCTTATTTTATTGACTGTGATATAACGATGTTAAACTTTAAGTCCTTCCAAAATTCTTAAAATACAAGTTAGCTTGTTTAAGTCTTGTGCATTAGAAATACATAAAATATTAAAAACAACAACAACAAGGAAATAAGCTAATTAATTGACTGAACGATTAACTGAAACCTTATACAATTAAGATTTGTCAAAATGTTCGTGAAACTTCAGAAGAAAAAAGTGATGATTTTTAGGTTGGATAACTTTTGTAGCAGACTCAGAAAGTGGCTTAATTATAATTTCTGTACATAGTTCTCGAAGTCCTATCAATAAACATTTTTATTTCTTTTTTCTGCTGATGAAACAGCCGAGGCAATCACTTTACGATTCCTTTCGTCAATACAAATAATAATAAACCATGGCATATGTTCAGACAGTGCTCACAAAATCATTTATTTTGTTGGCCATTAGGGATGTTTATTATACCAATTGTCTATACCAACAACACGTGTCAAATGACCATCTTATATTCTTGAGGAACGAGCTGTTGTAGACAAAACTAACATCACTTGACAATAACATGGCGGCTCATCGATTTTCTGTTTCTCAGTAAACAACACACCCATGGGAAATATTCCACATTGTCCCTAAACTTTTCTCCTTTCCCAAAGTCTCATTGTTTTTCAGTTTTTAGATTTATTTGGTTTTTGTGATGAGTATTTTTATTCACGTTGCCCGCATACAAAACTAAAATGAAATGCACTATTTAGATGCTTTAAAAATACATAAATTAAAAAAGTAGAAATTAATTAAACGAAATACAAGTGCACTCAAATAGTTTTATTAAAACATGAGAAGAAAAAAAATTTCAAGAGATTAAGGATGTATTCTTTACACTAAAAGTTTTTAACAGACTTAAAAAATCTTAAACCTCTCAAAATTTCGAAAGAATGTACATCAGGTGTTTGGAGTAGAAGTTAATGGAAACTTCTTTTATTGAAACTAATAGTTGCTTTGAAATACAGCAGAAATTGAAAATGATACAAACCTGTCAACTGATAACAGTAGCATTCTTTTCCGATGAGAGACAGAAAAAATAATAACAAACAACACAAGTTTTGGAGTTTTCTGTCAGTTTTAATCTGCATGTTTTTGTAATTCCTGTCAGAACAATCTCTGTCTACACTTCATTCCTATAGACACCATTCATATTGTACCGTGATCTATTTTGTTATCACTACACTGTGTGTTAAATTAATTAATGAACAATTAAATCTCATGCATAACAAAGTCCATCATTCAGCCATTAATTAATGATAGCCAAGGCTATTACGTATGAGAAGAAAGACTTTATTAAGACAATAATGTGTTGATGTATGACGCGTACTCATAAGTGAAACACAGAAAATATCCCCAGGCATGTTCTTTGTGACAACTGTAAGTTGCACCTTTATGATAGAAAATATTAATTTCGGCAGTGAGTCACCAATATGTTGTCACTTTTTTATCACAATAAGAGTTATTGGTGCTAAAAATATCTATGTTATACTGAAAGCAAGATTTTCGAGGGCTATAGCAGTAGAGCAGTGAAGCCAGTGTTACTGGTCTGAAGGTCAGGAGGTGACCGCTATGTTATAACTGACGAATATTGCAGTTATAGCATGTCTGAATATACCTGCACGGTGTATGTGACGTATGTACAATAGGAGAAAAAGGTAAATTGCCGTCCACTGTAGTGTAAATTTTTTATTAGCTCAGCAAAGAAAAAAAGCAATGCACATACCAAAAAATTAAACCATATTGAACGATAATTTTTGTTGAAGTCCTTTGACAGTAAATAATTGAACACTTTCTGAATTAAGGCATTTTGCTCTAAGAAAAAGGTACTCCAAACCGATTAAATAAATGACCACAAAATATTATAATGTTTTTACTCAGAATATTATTTTTAGGCACTATATTTTCAACTAGCCTCATGGAAATTCAGTTGGGTTTTTTAAGTAAAACAAATAAAAAGATTTTAGCACTTAAAGCACCGTAAGCGCTCCCTGACCTTTTCGCTGGATAAACTGAAGTATTTACTTTCACTAGTATAACGTATTTGTAGCATTTTCCCTGACACACGATTATACAAGACATTCAGGCTTTTGGTCCTCGTAGGCATAAAATAATATAAACTTGGATATTTTCGTTTATATAGCTCATAATTCTGTAAAAGAGATGCAATCACACAGTCATTCACTCCCCCCCCCCCCGCCCCCTCACTAAATATACAGTCAATAAAAGAAATAAACAAAGAGTATACCGCTTTGTTTACTTTTGTCCTAGACTTGGTAGTATAAAAAATAGAGTAACATCTCTTTTTGCAACAAACAATGTCAAGGTTTCGAGGGCTTAAAGGCATTCAGTACATTGAAAGCAGAAATACATAGAACATAGCAAAGTCATTCAATTATCCTGCAAAACGTGTGCCTTTAACTTAATTGTCACCAGTACATAGTGTTTTCTTTGTGTCTCCAGCCTTTGTTATGCTCTAAACAGTTAAGTGGTGGAACATCTAAATCAGTTGTCAACATCGATAATTTTTGAACAAGGAATACCATGTGTATTTTGAATCGGACTAAAAAGACAATATTCAAAATACAGAATACACTTGAGGCATAACCGTTGGAATCAAACAATAGGTTGTAATAAAAAAAACATGTTGCTGTTTGTTTAAATAGAGCTCAGGGGAATGAAACTTAACATTACGAACCAATGCACTCTCACAAGCAAACCTTAATAGAGTAGTTTTCTACGTACAGCTATGGCTATTAGTTAATGTGGAATAATAATAGTAAATAAACTTATGACGGAATTGTTAAACTCTATTTCTTGTTCTGTCTTATAAAACAACAGAAGTCCAAATACGAAATCTGTAGCCAAAAAAGTAGTTCGTTTGTTAGAAAACCTAATAATAACAGCGATATATCGGTAATTGTTAATGAGTCAAATTGTAGCCGTCTGGTTTAAAGACACAATAAGGACAGAATAGATCTATTTACCCTTATTATCTTCTCCAACACCAGCATAAATACGCTGAGAGAGTGGCGATACAATAGTGGTGTATGGGATCCGATATTAACCAGCATCGCGTTTAAACAAAGTATAACCATATTGATTCCTACGCAAAATGTGACAGGCACATTTTCACTTGATTCTTCAGTCGATGAATATTTCATGCTGCAAAGGAATATTACAGTTCTATTAAAATGATTTAAACTTCATCAGTGTGACAGAAATATGGGGATTTCTAAGAGTAGGGGAAAGCTTTTACCGCATTTACGTCAATTAGTTTGAATAGAATCCTCAGTTTTGGATATTGTCTGGAAAATTGTGGCATCGAAACGTGTTTTGAGTCTGTCTCGGATTATTAGTGTTTTTCTGTTTTTGAACATCTCGGCAATGATATTATTCTAGATTCGATAGATTTTATAAATATTCGACATCTAAGTATCATTGTACTTTTTCAAATCGAAATGATGTGAAAGGGTTGAGAGGGAAAAGATATACATGCTATTTTATGTCATGACTGTCCATTGCTGGTGTGTGTAACAATCGTATAGCTTGTAATCGTGGAGAATTTGTTCTGGATTTATTTTCACTAAAAAAAGTATGAATAATAGAGCAAAGACTAAGGTTTGGTAAGTGGACCATATTTTTCCCTGTTAAAACTTAAACCAGGGTTCAGCTTATGATGTGCCTTATTACTTGGAGATTGTTATACTTGGAGCTTTTTGAGCTGTTTTTACATTTATTCAATAAAACAGTACTCGAGCTATAACTTCAGTAAGCAAAACATTAAACACACTAAACAAAATTATTCATCAAATTATCAAGCCGTAAAATTTTCTAGTTGGTGTTTATAAATTCAAATTCTTCCATTTTTTAAAGAGTTACTTAGGATTATTTAAGTTTATTTCTTGTATTGTTATTTAAATAAAAATATTACAAATCACCGTTTGCTGCTACCAATGAAAATTAAAAAAAAAATCGTTTCAAACCATTTTTCTGGACAGCAATGTTCATCGTATTCAAATGCACACAGGTACGTTGTTGGTTACTATTTGTAGCAATGCAATCACTTGGACAACAAAATTACACCGGTATTCTACACGAGTTATTGCTTGAAAAAGAGATTGATATAGATTTACAAATTTCCAGTTTGTCCCTTTGTATGTAGAGCAATTCCAATTGATAAGATTATACACACCTGTTCTGTATTTAGTGTGGCAAAATATTTTGTACAGCCGTTAGTTCGAAACACTCTCAGGCAAAGTATGTTTGAAAAACATATGGTAAGCGTTCAAGACCACTTGTTGTCCCAATGCCGTTTTCATTCTCTATCGTGCGTTACTAAAATTATTCTTTACAGTTTTCTTCTTAATCATCTGAGTAGAAATTGACTTAACTGAATTTAGATTTTGTTTTGACTGTCTTTTCATAGAACTTCCGGTACTGCTGCCTGCAAATACACGTATTGTTAGACAGCCAAAGTCATTGAGACTAGTTATCCAAATTATTTAGCATTTTCTAGTGTTTATTTTTGTTACCAGAAAGTCTTTGGTGGTCATATATTCACAGGCCAGAAATAAAATTTGTTCGACAAACCTATAAATTTACTATTCTATCGATTTATAGAAATTTCTAACACATTAATATCAAGTGTCAAAACCTATTTGCCTTACATCTAATAGCAAACAAGTTATAAATAGTTATATTCTTTCCCCATTCGATGTTCTGTGTTCAAACTAGTACTTGCACAGCAAGTGTGTTTATAGCACCCAAAGAGACAGACTGTGTCACCCCTTTATGGGATTCAAACCAGAGACATTCGGATAGCGACTCTGGCTTTCTACCCCTCGACTATTGTCCTCAATGTTTTGCTTGTTTTAAGCTAAATCAATCAAATCAGTTTACTGAGTTTAATAAAACTGAGATTACTTTTGGCTTCTCCGTTAATCATTCTGCCCAGGCATATGTTTGACTGTTGACTCAAGAGAGCTATAACGAGCCATCGCTGTCTGCTTGAATAATTATCCACGGTCGATTCATTCTGCCTTTACAACAAAGTGATGTATAGAGCATATCGTTATTAGCACAGTAGGATAGCAAACCAAATATTAGACAGCTAAATTATAGCATTATGGTAAATCTCAAGTTGCTATTTCTTGTAATATCAAGGCAGTTTTTACCACGAGAGTTCAAGAAAAGGCTACTTCTTGTATAAGGTTAAATTTGAATCGGAGAATATATTTCATGAATCTGTCTGTGCGTTTCACGAATATGATACAACAATTACCCTAAAATGCCATTAATTGGGCGGTTTCATTAATCTACACTACTGTCCCATAAGTAATATTTCTCTTTCTTAAAAAGTCGTACAACAGAAGGAATCTTTTCGTTCACGTTTTTATAGAGTTTCTGGTAGTCAAAAGTCAATAATATGTAATGGGGGTTCGCAACAAACAAACGAAATGGAAACGCGATTGAGCGTTGAGATCTTTCATTCATTCTTTGATCTGAATAGAACTTCCATATTGTACAAAGGCACTTCAATGTATATTAATCTTTGGGTTTATTTATTGTGAGAAAGAACCATTTGTTTGTAAAATAGCTTTTGCTCTAAAAGAAACGTTTTGTATTACAGAATATCTTCTTATTTAGCAGATGGATTTCTTAGGAATTTGTCCAAATGTGATTTAGTCGATAGAAAGTAACAAAAGGAGAAAAATGGTGTTTACTCCACGTGGACTCATGGTGACGTCAGTTGTCGTCGGAGCAGTAGCCGTAGCAACGTTAGCGTTGTCAGTAGCAACGGATGCTTGGCTGTTTACGAAAGAGACCTTGGAAATGACTGCCGGAAATAAGACAATCCAACTGGTTGTTCAGTCACAAATGGGACTTTGGAAAGTTTGCGGTAATACTGGTATGTAACATTTTACTGCTATTTTTATCAATTTTTAAATTACTAGATAAAGACTTTGCTTAGCACATGTATGCAATTATGCATTTCATTTGTAATAAGTAAAGGTAGTTATCATCAGGTATTCAAACTGGTGCATGCTTAATGTTTATTCTCTCAAAACACATATATAGTGTATCTGCATAATACCGTTATATGATTTTGTTTTTCATTATATGTATAATAATAATAACAGTTGCTTTCTTCTTTAGCTTTGTTTCAAATTTACAGTAAATTTATTTCCTTTCAATAATATTTTTGCTTGTATTTTTACTAGAAGTGTGCTGATTATTTCGGCATGATCATTTGAAGTCAGTTGACAATCATTTAATTTATAAATAAAACAAACGAGAAAAACACTTCAAAAATATATTGTAGTTTTTACTATTAAAACCGTTGTTCACATGACAGTACCATTACCATATCCTATTCAAAGCTCCTTGGCCGTGTGTTTTCAATGCAGTTTGGGATCTTTCCTACCGGAAGGAGCTAGCTTTGGTAAATTTCAGCAAAATCTGCTGTTTTATTTCTTACTGTAAATAACGATTTATTCCAGTGAATAGATAAATGATCGAATTTCTGGTTGCAAAAAATTACTTACAGTTGTATCTCAAATTACGGTGGATATACTAGGACTCGAACCGTAAATATACAGAAATTACTATGAAATGCATTATTCCACCGTTATTTTACAGTTTTTGTCCTGGCAATCAGTAGGGAGTTTTTAGAGTCTGTATATCCCTTAAATTTTATTGTCGTGGTTGTGGCATGGAAAGTAATTTAATACACGAAATTAAATACACCAACAGGTGAAATGCCAAAATGAATGAGTAGTACATTGGTTTACTCACAGGCCATGCCTGTAAAACGGTAGAAGCATATTCCCAGCACAGTTCTCAAACAATTTTCTTTTTATTCAATAGCAACAAAATGTTCTATTAACAGTAGAAAGCAATTTCCTTGAAAAATAAAAGAAAAAGAGTTAAACTATCGAAATGCAATGAAGAGTGATAAACTTTTGATATCTCGCCCATCTGTCTAGTGGGTTAATGTACTTTCCTAGAACAATTTGTCTTTTCTAGAATCTCGTTTGTAATCCGGCATGATATTGATATTATGTTACGAGCAATTTTTTAAAATTAATTTCCGACAAAGTAGAGAACGAGAAATACCGTGAGACTTGTGCAGACATTTCTTATATTGTAAAGGAAATCTTTTTGCGTTATTTTGACGTCGCAAAGAAATGTATAAAATAAAAACAACAACAATAACAACAACAACAATAAAATCCAACAAAAACATTAAACGGTCAAAAATTCAAACTGAAAGCCATATGAGTTACATTACAATTTCTTTAAGCATCGTATCAATAGATAAATTTCGATACACCTACTTGTTATTTTTGAGGACGATCTAAGTAGGTGAACCAGATTTGTTCTCTGCTATCTTTTGATGTATTAGTTGTAGCTGTAGGTTGTAAATCTGTTTTCTGTTGTCTTTTATTGTTCTAGCTGTATCTAAGAGTAAACAAGATTTGTTTTCTGTTTTCTTTTGATGTACTTGCTGTATCGGAAGGTAATTCAGATTTGCTTCCTGCCGTCTTTGTTGTACTAGCAATATCTGAAGGAAATCCAGATTTGTTTTCTGCCGTCTTTTGATATACTAGCTGTATCTGAAAGTATTCCAGATTTCTTTTCTGCCATCTTTTGTTGTACTAGCTGTATCTGAAGGTAAACAAGATTTGGTTTTTGTCATTGATTGATTTTTGATATATTTATTGTATATTAAGGAAAACCAGAGTTGTTTTCTGTCGTCTTTTGATGTTTTTGTTGTATATTAAGGTAAACCAGATTTGTTTCCTGTCTTCTTTTGATGTATTTGTTGTATATTAATGTAAGTCAGAGTTTTTTTCTTTCGTGTTTTTATGTATTTGTTGTATATTAAGGTAAACCAGAAATGTTTTCTGTCGTCTTTTGATCAATGAGTTGTATCTTAAGGTAAAACAGATCTGTTTTCTGTCGTCTCTTGATATATTAGTTGTAAACCAGATTTGTTTTCTCCTATCTTTTGATGTATTTGTTGTATCTGTAGGTAAAACCAGATTTATTTTTCTGCTGTCTTTTGATGTATTAATTGCATCATTAGATTAAACTAGATTTGTTTTCTATTGTTTTTGTTATACGAGCTGTATCTGAGCGTAATTCATTTTTGCTTTCTACTGTCTCTGAATGTTTTTTTTGTATCTGTAGGTAAAACCAGATTCGTTTTCTGCCATCTTTGTGGAACAAGCTGTATTTGGTAGTTTTGTTTTTGCCGTCTTTTGATGTATTAGTTGTATCTGAAGGTAATCCAGATTTGTTTTCTGCTGTCTTTTGATGTATTAGTTGTATCTGAAGGTAATCCAGATTTGTTTTCTGCTGTCTTTTGATGTATTAGTTGTATCTGAAGGTAATCCAGATTTGTTTTCTGCTGTCTTTTGATGTATTAGTTGTATCTGAAGGTAATCCAGATTTGTTTTCTGCCGTCTTTTGATGTATTAGTTATATCTTTAGGTAATCCAGATTTGTTTTCTGCTGTCTTTTGATGTATTAGTTGTATCTGAAGGTAATCCAGATTCGTTTTCTGCCATCTTTGTGGAACAAGCTGTATTTGGTAGTTTTGTTTTTGCCGTCTTTTGATGTATTAGTTGTATCTGAAGGTAATCCAGATTTGTTTTCTGCTGTCTTTTGATGTATTAGTTGTATCTGAAGGTAATCCAGATTTGTTTTCTGCTGTCTTTTGATGTATTAGTTGTATCTGAAGGTAATCCAGATTTGTTTTTGCCGTCTTTTGATGTATTAGTTGTATCTGAAGGTAATCCAGTTTGTTTTTGCCGTCTTTTGATGTATTAGTTGTATCTGAAGGTAATCCAGATTTGTTTTCTGCCGTCTTTTGATGTATTAGTTGTATATTTAGGTAAATCAGATTTGTTTTCTGCTGTCTTTTGATGTATTAGTTGTATCTGAAGGTAATCCATATTTGTTTTTGCCGTCTTTTGATGTATTAGTTGTATCTGAAGGTAATCCAGATTTGTTTTCTGCCGTCTTTTGATGTATTAGTTGTATCTTTAGGTAAATCAGATTTGTTTTCTGCTGTCTTTTGATGTATTAGTTGTATCTGAAGGTAATCCAGATTTGTTTTCTGCTGTCTTTTGATGTATTAGTTGTATCTGAAGGTAATCCAGATTTGTTTTTGCCGTCTTTTGATGTATTAGTTGTATCTGAAGGTAATCCAGATTTGTTTTTGCCGTCTTTTGATGTATTAGTTGTATCTGAAGGTAATCCAGATTTGTTTTTGCCGTCTTTTGATGTATTAGTTGTATCTGAAGGTAATCCAGATTTGTTTTCTGCTGTCTTTTGATGTATTAGTTGTATCTGAAGGTAATCCAGATTTGTTTTCTGCTGTCTTTTAAAGTATTAGTTATATCTTTAGGTAAATCAGATTTGTTTTCTGTCTTGTTTTGATATATTGGTTGTATCCTTCCAGATTTGATAATGGCCGTCTTTTGATGTATTAGTTGTATCTTTAGATAAACCAGTTTTGTAGTCTTTTAATGCATAAGTTGTATCTTTAGGTAAACCAGATTTGTTTTCTGCTGTCTTTTGATGTATTAGTTGTATTTTTAGGAAAACCAGATTTGTTTTTGCCGTCTTTTAATGTATTAATTGTATCTTTAGTTAAATAAGATTTGATTTTGACCGTCATTTGATGAATTACATGTAGTTGTATTTCTAGGTAAACCAGATTTGTTTTCTGCTGTCTTTTGATGTATTAATTCTATTTTTAGGTAAACCAGATTTGTTTTTGCCGTCTTTTAATGTATTAATTGTATCTTTAGGTAAATAAGATTTGATTTTGACCGTCATTTGATGAATTAGTTGTATTTTTAGGTAAACCAGATTTGTTTTCTGCCGTTTACTCTGATTTATTAAACATAGTTTAGTTAATGGGTTGATTGTATAGAATTATGAGCCACCTTTTTCAACTTCTCAACAAAGATTATTAAAGCGTTTACCTTGCAACAAATGGCATCTAAATTACTTTACCTTTCTCACGTAAGGGGTTACAATTAATACAGTTATCAAATTGAATGTCATTTTGAAGAAAAATCTGTAATAATAAGTGTGTTTAGGAGAAAATGTAAAGGGAATACACGATGTGTTTATTAAAATCAAAGTGGCTTTCCGAAAAGAGCACCATGGCACAGTAACTTATAAATATATATATGAAGCTGGTAGTGATATCAATTTACGGATTTAAAAAGTTTCACACATAATATTTTTCGGTATATTTTATGTACTCAGTGCAAAACTGTTGTACCTCCTTATTTGTACCTATAGTTATTGTAGTTTTTCACTCAGTCCTCAAACTGAAGTATATTTAAGTATTGCAAACGATTTGTTTTTGTACGAAGACGCTAAGCACTTCCATATTGTATATTGTTGTGAAACATATTAGAATTTGAAAAACATCTATCATGAAAATACACAGTGTAATCAGCTCTAAATGAGTCCTGAATAACTTGATACCACCGGGGTTTGAAATGCCATATTTGACAGATAGATCTTTTATCCGAGGGCGAATTAGACTGCGTTGTTCATAAATTATAGCCTAACTGATGTTTCCACGTCATATTTGTTGAGTGTGAATTTTATTCATAGCCTTACTTTTTGGGTGATTTCTACGATTGGTTGTCTCGTATTCATTGTCGCCAACCCGTTCATTATTATATAGTTTTTAGTCGTTTTGATATAAGTTTCCGAGTTCGACAAAATGTTGTTTATATTGCAACACAAATTTCGACACTCAAAGTGATTTTCCTCCGGCATCTTTTTCTTCATCTTAGTTAAGATTTGAGGCTGGATATTAACTTTCTCACCAAGTTTCCAGGGAATTCATTCTACAGAACATAGTCACAGACATATAAATCAAATAAAATTGAATTTAGACATATTATGTTTGGAGAAGGGGTGAGTTTCCATCTCAGAATTGAATTTTACGTACATATCTGTATTGCTTGAAAACAAATAATGCAAAGTTTGCCCTTGGTCCTGATGTCCCGATTTGTCATGAACATGTTTACAACGTCATCATATTTTTGCGAGAATAAAAACTGCTGTTTTTCACCTCGAAATTTTTCACTGTTTCTTTTTATTTGGCGAGAATCAATAGTATCTAAAAAGAGCATTTGTCTTAATAGCTCATTTGGATGGAAGGCCCGAATAATTCGAAACAGTGTCTAGCTTCGATTTATACATCTACATCTTTACTATATATAATCGGCATTTGGCATTGAAGTGACGAAAATCATCTTGCTAGTGTTACATTACAAATAACATATTAATAATGTCTATAAAGTAACTGAAACTGGTAAGCACCCTCTAGGCTGACTTAAGTGTACTAGCATTAGGGATTGCCGCATTGAAAGCCTAGTCAAATTACCTTCTGAAACAAAGGACTTGACAGTTACTCGATTTTTATTGCATTGCAGGATTCCACTTACTTAGGACAGACGCCACGTTTCTGCGAATAAGGTGAAAACAAAAATCAGATACAGTGTGCATGTTAAAGTCTAACGTGATCGAGCAAATTGCAATAGAAATGTTAGAAACGTTAAAATGCAAAAACATTATTTTGTTCTTCATTTCTTTTTTGCCATAAAGAAAAATGCGAGTGGTTGAAAAACACGTTCTATATGAAAAAGCAAGGCTTTTTAGTTTCTTTGTCCATCCTAAAATACAGGCCTATGAAACCAGTTTCAGGTAGATATCATGTACACTATAAAAGAATGAACACATTTGTTAGCGCTTCCCTTCATCACTTCCAAGGACGGAGTAATCATTTTGTTTCGTTTTTTATCGCGATTGCAATGGTCGAGGTTTAGAGAATCTTTTTACACCCAGGTAATTGTCCAATGAGCAGTAAAGGAGTAATTCTTTAGATACCTATACCTAGTATTTGGTACAAAAACACAATTTCTCTAAGCATTTAATGCTCTGCCAAATTTATACTTCCCACTGCTTTAGCAATATTATTTAAACGGTTTGCGACAAATACTTATTCAGTATGAAGTATTTTTAGTTATTATGCTCCCGAAGGGAGGCATATTGTCTTTGAACTGTTCGTCCGTCAGTCCTTCCGAAAACTTTAACATTGGCAATAACTGCCTTAGTATGTGGATTTACTTCATTCTTGGACACAACATCCCCCTGGACAAGACCTCCCACTGACCTATATTTATTTGACCTTGACTCCTGAATGACCTTCACCTTGAAGATCCAATTGTCCAAAAACTTTAACATTGACCATAAGTTCCTTATTAGTAAGTGAATTGACTTCATACTTGAACACAACACCCCTTTGGACAAGACCATCCTAGTGACCTATAATTATTTGTCTTCAACCCTTGATTGACAGGTCGTCAGCTCAAATTCAAAGCACCACTTTGGGGGGCATTGTCATCTTACAGTAACAGTTCTTTTTTTATACAACTTATGAACTTTGTTCCATTTATACAGTTGTATCAATAGAATAAAAGAGAAATATTTGCCAAATCGACTAGACCCATCAGGAACTACGTGTCAAACTTTTTTCCCAAGAGTGTGTGTAAAAAAGAAAAGAACTATGATTATTTATATTAACGTTACACAACAAATGGGATCGTTTTAGCTATTTTGGCAACATCCGAATGGGACTGTCTACATAAGTATTGTCTAGCAGTAATAAGAAATTATATCTGAACTTACAATTCACCTGCTTTGATGCACTCGTTTCTGCCTCCCTGGCTTTAGCAAAGTTTATTAAAAATGAATATGCCAATCAAATGAAATAAACGAACTATACGGTGTTTACAATATTTACATATTTGATTTCGTTATTTTGTTGAAACGCATCTTTCTTTAAAATTTCATTTTTTTCCAGGTTCACTGTCTTCTTTTATTCAAATCTTTCAACAGAATAGATTGTTATAAAATGGATATTTAATTGATATGAACCAATCGAGCCGCCGTGACGGTAAATAGTTATTATATTCGATATATTGTAAATATATAGAAGATTCAGGACTCACGAGCTGCGTTTTACACGCCGAGCACTCATTTTCTGCTAATACAACACTCCCTCCAGCATATCTCGGACATAAGCCTCATGCTAAAAAAGCTGTTTTCACATTTCGCCACTGGCATTTGAGCCTCATTCTTCACACTAGAAACTGTCATCTGGCAGTCTGTGAGGAAATTATGCTCACGAATTTTAAAGATAAGTTACTCTGCATAAAGAGATAGGTAGGGAAATAAGAAATGATGTCTCGAGACCAGCGAAAAACTGCAGTTTGTTACATAGGAATGTTATTTAGTTGCCCGTCTGAATGTTATAAAACTATCTGGAATGATAACATACCATTAAAACGTCTAGCACTGTGCTGAAATCATGCAATCAAGTGAACAAATCAAATGACAACTGTTTTGTTTACAACATGCTGTGAAAAGTGCAAGTTTGTGAATATACAATTTAGTTTGAAACATGTCTTCAGAGGTGTTTCAAACAAGTTTGACGCGGTTCGACTGACATCTCATAGCATTTCACGAAGCCTTAAGCAATTCAATGGACACTTTTTTCTGAAAGTCAAATATTACTAGAAAGAGCTCAAAAGTTTTATTTCACCTGAATATATTAAAATAAAAAAAAGATATTCAGAGCTAAACAAAATTTTTGCCGATAGGTTGGCAATGAGGTTTGACATGGCTTGGTTAGGAGACGAGCAAATGAAATGTATTGATTATTTCAAAATAATTATAAAGCCCTTAAAAACATACAAGAAGTCATAATACCGCATTGTAACAATCTAATATTAAGAAGTAAAATGCGTTCTTATTCTTTATGCTTCTTGTTGTTTCTCACTGTATTGGTAATTTTGCTAAAAAATATTATTTCGAATTGTATATCCAGAAAAGCAATTATTCAAATTTTAAATTTCAAAAAATCTATATAAATCAAATGTTCAATCTTTTTGTAACCCTTCTGAAAATGATAATGTGCATAATTCAGTAAAACGATTCTTAAAACAAATTTCTTTAAGGTGTTGGCAAAGACCAATTTTATTTGTGTTTCTGTTTTGTTAAGCCTGTTTTTTGTCTATTTTTACATAAATGTAAATAAATATGAATTTAAATGTAACATATAAACATATACATATAAATCACACATCTATGTAATAAACACTTAAGATACAAAAATTTGAAAACGGTTGTATTTAAATAATACAATTATTTGACAATCATCTGTTCTTATTATTTTCAAAAAAAAGTAGAATAAGCTAAATTCCTGTTGTCGGCTATGTGGCATTTGCAGGAGAGTGACTGTTCCGGATACGGAAAGTTTTAAATAAATACTACTCAGTTCCACATGACCATTCGATAGAAGTAATTTTAACTGAAATTTGTTAGTTGATTAAACGTTTTACAATTATGATTAAGACTTAATACACTTAATAAAACTATTTTCAAAAGTTATACTAATTTTCCAGGAGTATGATACTGTCAGAGTTTTATTAACAGTACATAGGTTAAGCAACAAATAAAAAATATGGTTGTTTTTTTTTGTTTTGTTTTTTTTACATTCAGATATGGCGGTCTGATCTTCACCAGATTTCTTATACCAATATTGTAAAATACATAAAAAAATCGACTTTCATGTAGTCCTTTCATTGATAAACTATCTACATACCGTAATAAACAATCAATTTTATTTCGAACTAATAACCACAGACTTCTAGTTAAGAGAGGAAGATGGCAAAATTTACTGTTTATGGACACTGTAGGGGGTTATAACATGATAATCGTTTCCTTTTAAAGTCCTGACTTTTTTAGAAACTATAGGACTTTATATATAAAATCATGTACAATACAAAGACTTAGTATGTTTCAGTTCATTAATTCAGTTTACAATGACGACTTGAAGACGCTGGAATAAAAACTTAGAATAATATATAAAAATATGTATATTATTTCAAGATAACTTAAGACTTTAAATGTTTCTTTTTTTACTTTTTGTTTCAGAAAAAAAATGTTTTTGTAACCAAGTTCAGTAACAACGCATAATACGCAACGATGCTATCTGAAATATTTGTGCACTAGTTCTCAATTGTATATCCCCTTTTTGTATTTTTTTTTAGATAGGAGGACGCAAAATCTATTATAATGCTTTTGCTGTTAGCTCTTTGCATTTATTGTTGTTGTTGAACACATTGATATATGAAAGTATTGTTAACTCTCTGTAACATACATGTAGAATAGTAATTATCCGTTTATTTAACACTTATTTATTATATTATCTTTCTTGAAATGCTTATGTATCTCACCTCTGTGGGACGTATGAATTGTATATAATAAATATTGAAACAAATCTTGATTACATTTTACTAAGAATTATGATAATATTCACTGTAATGTACTTGCACACTGGTCAGATGCCCCATACCTTCCCTTTGTTGTTCAGCTTTGCTCTGGAAATTGTAAATAACTAGATTTTGCAAGTTTGCATTATTCAAAGAAAAAGATTTTTGACTTTACCACTCAGCTGCCCATGACGTGTTTAAAGAGGCGAACTTTAAAAATTCAAGTATTCCACTTTCTTCAAAATCATATAATTTAAAGTCTAGGTACTACCAAAAAATTGAATGCATTGGTAGAAGTCTTTATATAAAGAGGTGTTTTTGTACAATTTTTAGGTGGATAACAATTTCTTACGTTTACTTTGTTGCTATATTCCTTATTGTATGTTCTTTTGTCCTTTACTTATCGATTATTGTATGTTCTTTTGTCCTTTACTTATCGATTATTGTATGTTCTTTTGTCATTTACTTATCGATTATTGTATGTTCTTTAGTCCTTGACTTATCGATTATTGTATGTTCTTTAGTCCTTGACTTATCGATTATTGTATGTTCTTTAGTCCTTGACTTATCGATTATTGTATGTTCTTTAGTCCTTGACTTATCGATTATTGTATGTTCTTTAGTCCTTGACTTATCGATTATTGTATGTTCTTTTGTCCTTTACTTATCGATCATTTTCATTTCAAGAGAATGAGTCCATGAAATTATCGTTGGTAAATTCAAAACTTAAAGGTTAAATCCTTTTAACTAAAAAAACAACAACAAACAAACAAATAAACAAACAAACAAACAACAACAAAAAACACATCACATTTTGAATTATTTTGTCCTTCAAAAGAGTTTATTTTAAGGCTATTTTTCTAATTTATGTCTTGCTTAACAAGAGTTTAAGGGATGCATACATGATTGACCATCGTTCCTACGTTGTGAAATTAGCAGGGCGTTTATATCGCTTGAATATTGTCCCGAAATTGATGATTAAAAAGTGTTTCACTGTCAGTTAAATCCAAAGCAAAGTTTTCCGGATTCAGTTAACAGTGGAGCTAAAAATAGTCAGAAACAAACGTACTGTATTGATCCATGTGGGAAAGATCTGATGAAAAATTGTTGAACATTCTCTTTAACTAGATACAATCACTTAGATGAACGGCAGACACGCACTATAGTGCGGCGAAAAGCTCTCAGAGGAGGAGCTCTCTGCCACTCCTGACACACAGAACTCTTGGGGAACTGTGTGCCTTAAGTAACACTGCATTAAGCTTCCGGGAGTTCTGTGCATGAAAAGCTAACATTATTTTTCTAAAAGAGATTTGTCGCTTGAATAAACATTATCATCAACACTGTTGTTTTATCGTGATCAGTGTCATTCTTATTGAGTGACCGCCCTTACTTTAATTTACCAAGACGGAAGCGTGTAATACCATTGCTGATTATAATTAAGCACAGGGTACTTGACCAGGTACTTATTCCAATTATTACTTAAAAATGACTGAATACCATTTTTAGGGACACAAGCGAGGAAACACTTTTTGACATAAACACAAACGGACGGAAAACTTAACATCATATTTCACCTTTTTAACTCCCGTGGAGGCATAATGATTTCTGTTTTTGTTGTAGCTTATGTACCTGTTGTTGTTTCGATGAAAAATTATTGTACTGCATATAGTTTGATTTCTTTTATGGTACATTAGAAATAGAGAATCTGAATCATGCCAGGCATATTGACTCATAGAGCTTCCCGGTAGCTCTATAGGACATGAGTACTGTAGGGTTCTAAAATCGACGTATCAACATCTCCGAGAGCTCTAGGCAGTCTTATTTTTTACCTGTATAAATCTTTGTCAACTGCAAATGAAATGTTTGAATGACCGCAGCTAAATGTCTGAAATTTAGCTTTGTAAATAAACTTTTTTTTTTAATTTTGTCAAAATCACTTGTACAATTTAGTTTTATTACACCTTCAAGACTTTCAATAACACGATCATATGAATGACAGAACATTGATATGTGTCTTACATGATATTTAAATATCATTAATGGTTAATTTTATATCAAAATGCGTAAATAGCAATGTTGACTTTATATGAAGTAGATGAAAAAGTGCTGTGTTATATCTCCATGCCTACCACTTTAATTCATCTGAATAATTTTTATGTGAACGGTATAATGATTATGTTTTTTGTCTTTATTATTTGCGACAGTTTTTGTCTTTTAGGTATTGCCGAAATTACAATCAATATCAATTATCGTCTGACTTGACATATACTCGATATTAATGGTATTACGCGATTTGACTTGCTAAAGCAGACACCCCGTCTATCTGACTTGTGTCAACGCCAAGTAAAGTATGCCGCCTACAATTAAATAATAGAAGATTTAGTGTATTTGATAGGCTTGAAAACTTTTAAATAGTATTTGACTTGTTAGAGGAAAAAGAGTCAATACGCGGGCAAAGGTTACATAGACCATGTAATTCATTATACGGTTACAAGCAAGAAACATACCATAATGCTACAAAGCTCCTAAAATTTATATTGGAATGTATTATAATGTCAAACATTTACTTTTTACAGTACATTGAACATTTCTCCACTAGACGGGTTTGAACATTTCACTGTCCGTCACAGATGTTGACTCGGCAATTATCTTTTCATGTTCTTGTATTTCAACGTTAGTGCGTGACCAAAGTTTGAAGAATGTGCTTACATTCTGTTGATATTTTATGTTTGATGTTTTAATTTGATGAGTAACTTGGACTTCAGAGACTGTTTTGCAACAAACCTTCTTCGTCGCCACTGGCAAGTTAACCTTGTTTTCTACGCTAAGATTTGATACTGTAAATGCTAGAAATGTTCTGTAATTCGTGTTAATTCTAATAACAAAAGTTCTACAGACACTTCTCTGCATTTCAGGAAACTAAATCTGGGTGTCTAATAGAAAGTGCAGCTGGATTCTAACAAAATTCCAGATAACTTACCAATTACTTTAACTTTGTAACACATGCGATGTCTTCCTAGAGGCAGTCCTTGCCTGATTTAATTGTTCCTTTAATACTTTAATTCACACACCACCTTTTTAAGAACAAGAATCATTTTACACAAGGACGTCACGACTTCAGTTAATTTTTCTTTTGGGAAACATTGAACACTTAAGTTCCTCATCCCGAGATGACAGAATTCATGTGTCAGCCTTTCCTGCAGAACTGAAAAGTTCCTTTCCAGATGTAACAAACGAAGAATAGGTGAATACCAGACATGATTAGACTAGCTTGTTTGAGCGACACCTCATGTATCAACGAACAAACGAGACAAATATTCGTCCAGTGTCATCTGATAAGTGTTTTCTGTCAATATTCATTTACAAAAACTTGTAAAAATAATTTTAAAAATAGATAAGTAAGCTACAGCCCTACTGAAACAGTTCTTTAACAAAAGAAGGAATGTAAGGGGTAATTGTGTCGCGTTTTACAACAGTTACCATTCAGCAAGTGTTTTATTGGTTCAGAATTTTTAACAGTTCTACCTGTAATTTTTCATCATTTTTATTGACTTATTTTTTTTTATTTTTTTTTGAAAACAACATTTTTGTTGTAATCCAAATATTGTTTTAGTTCTAACAATAAACACTCCGGGCACTTGGGACTGAGTGTAGGTTTTCATACATTCCAAGCCATTAGGCATACAATCATATACATGTATATCAGATGTGGTGCCTATCTGAGAGCGCTCTTTTAGTTGGTGAAACTAGAAACCTGAAGATAAAAATGTTTGTCACATGAAAATCTTCAACGCGTGTTTACATCACTTCTGCGTATATATATATATTTTTAATTTCATCTGGTGTCTTTTCAATGCAGAAACGAAACCTCTCTTGGCCAACAAATTCATAACAAAACTCCAATGTTTCATAGAATTTCCATCAATTTACACAGTCTTATGACAGATATTCGCCTGGGACAGGACGTGTTAAAAGCAAACAGAAAATGTGAATGTCGATTTTAATCTGTTCCATTTAAGCCAACTGCTGTCAGACAATTAACGTTTTGAGACTGTGCATAATGTGTTTCTCCACTCAAGCCCTCGGACATTTGTTACGTTTCTTACAAATTTAGATACGATGACATCCCAGATGACCATAGCGTGCATTTAGTGAATGTATCTTCCATTTCGAGAACTTTGGAGAAAAATAAATTGTTACATATATTTGAATCCTGATACTTAAGTATGTTTTATCTTTGTAGGTAAATGGATCGTTAAGTAATTCGAGTATGATTGATTTGGAACATTTCCCCGTTTCGTTTTCGTTTCCAAGACAATTTGACTACAGCTTTAAGAAAAAACTGGTATCAAATATGTCTTTAATCTAAAGGTGTCGTAGGTAAAAATAATATTATCGACAAAGGTTATTCGTTCCTCAAGAAGACTATATCAAGAATTCTTTTCTTTACTATCAATGATATAGAGGATATTTGTTTGTTTTTGTGGAAGATGAGAATTTATTTCATCGAGTGAACACCATATGTGATATTTTCACGAGTGGCGCAGCCACGAGTGAAAATATAAACATATGGTGTTCACGAGATGAAATAAATTCCCATCTTCCACTAAAAAACAAACAAATTTTCTTTTTATTTTATGCCAACACGTCAAAAATGGGTATTTTATGACATTTTTACTCAGGGCCTTCAATAAATTCCCCATGGGGAGCCCCAAATCAGTGAATGCGTACTTTGGTCAAACCGCACAAAAAAGTGCAGACAATCTCCAATACATATGATAACTTTACTTCTGCTGAAATAAACTGAATACACTTTCATCAAATAACATTTATTTTTCTCTACACAGTTTATCAATATTTATTGAATTTTAGCAATACATACTTTAATTATAAAAGCGGATTTATACCGAGTAATATTCAATCAATTGAATTGAAAGTCGGCCATATTGGATATTGTCCATGTGAGTTATGTAAAGAAATCAGACATTTTAAATAATTTATGGCGAATTTCATCATTGTTCACAACTAGTTAGGCTCAGGAATTCAATATTATAACTGGATTTAACAAGGTAAATAAATTTCACTCGCTGTCACTGTCTGAAATACAGCGGATTCTCTTGTATTTACGTGATAAAAAAGTAGTTCCGGCACAAACAGTGGATTATCAAAATGGTAATTTCACTGATTCAAAACAGTGGATTATCACTTTTATCTCACTGATATTTCCCTATATTTCATTGGTAGGCATAAAATAAAAAACTGTATTTATTTTGTATCCTTTATTGCAGTCATTTATTATTAAGGTTTAATTTCAGTTAGACACTTTCATCTTGATTAGGTTTATATAACAACCATTCGCATTCGAGCTCGAAAGAAATATTAACAGTTATATTGTTTAAATACAGTTTGATTTTCAATCCGTTTGTGTCCCTTTTGTAGACTTTATTTTTTTCAAAGTTGACCAGAAATCTTCAATTTAGGATTTTCGTCTAGACTTTGTCAAGTTAGACTCGACAGTCTCATCAGAATTTAACTTCTGTTAAAATGAAAAAAAACATTGTAAACAAAAGATATCTGAACGTTACAGTTCATTGATTGCCCATCTTCACAATCTTCGGTCCTAGGATTATCTAGTTTTGATTATCTGAACAGAAACTTTTATTATTTTTTTTTCACGAAATAAGTCACATGCATTTGCTTCGAATTATATGTGGTACTTCCGGGACTAGATATGCGACAAAAATCGAGCTGAAAAAAAGAGGTTATAATTGCATTTATGAAGTGGCTTTTCTTTCAAAAATGTCTCGCTACAGTTCGACCTCGCACACACTGCAGACTATGAACATGTGTTTCCTTTTGCTGTAAGGAAAGAATGGCAGAAAAAAACTTGATGTCCTGTCAGACTTACTGTCGGAAAATTGGTCAAACTTTTGTGATCGCATGAACATAAAGAGTTTCAGTCTATATATTATACAATATATTGCGAATATGAAAAAGTTTTAAACCACTTCACTGTTTTCATTTGTAAAGTTTCTTAGAACTATTGGTATAAGTGATATTAATCTTTTTGTTCTATCTCGTTGTTGGCCGTTTTCACATCTAACTCCTTAGACTTCTCTAAATCATTTATTATTTCAACTAGCATCTTTAAATCGTTTTGAAATCCCATGCTTTTTTCTTCACAACTCATCAGAATAGAGCATCCTAAATCATTCATCATTGCGGCAGTTGTACCACCATACTTTTCTATTTCAGACTTCTGGTAAATGTTCTTGTGTTTTCTGCCTACTAGGTGAATAGTGAAAATCAAAAGTTTCGTTGAAACAATTTTGAGAATTGGACCTTTTTCGTAACTGATGGTCTACAACATTTCTGTATGTAAATAGATGACGAAGATCGGATCGTGTAGTGAAAAAGTCTCAGTGTAAAGAAACATAAGTTTGATAATTTTCTCGACAGTCAGTCCGACTGGAAATTATGTTTTTCTCTGACATTTTCGCTTCCAACAAAATGAAACACATGTACGTATTCTTTTAATGTGTGCGCGGTCGAACTGCATCGAAATATTTTTGAAAAAAAAACCTGGCCAGTTTTACATAATTTAATCATAATTGCAATTGTAAAATCTTTTTTAGCTCGATTTTTATCACATATGTAATCCCGGAAGTACCACATACGATTTGAAGCGAATGCAAATTTGACATACATAATTTTGGAGTTTCATATTTAATATTAATGTTTTATAAAGGGATATCTGAGACCTACGTTTGTCTATAGACGAAAGCTTTAATCGAGTTTGTTTTTTTGTCAAATTTGTTTTATCTTACCAAAGTGTTAATGCATAACGGATAACTGTAAGGAACCTCAGTTTTATCGTATTAAATCCAATTTACACAGAACCTTTCAAATATAGTTGGTTCTGGTGAAAGTAAGAGCCATTTTTGTACCTTCATAAAGGGTGCAGCATATGTTCGGTAATTCTAAGATTGAATACCATTTTATTAACAGGCAAGACACGGCCATACTTTACTTTCCTTACAATTCAAAAGAGACACATGTGCCTTTAGATAGCTTAATTTTAGCTTCAAAGTTCCTTCTCTCAGGTCATATGAAAATCATTCAATTGCTCTAATAACATGATTATATCGTATTGATTTTAATGTTTTCGTTTTAAGTGCCCTAATGTAGTCGCAATGTAAACTCATAAGATATTTACTTCAAAGAAATTACTGGCGATCTAAAGCTACGACCAGTGAAACTATACGTCTAAACATACACCGTTGAGACGATATTAGGCACAGATCATTCAAATATTTACTATTTATTTAAGACTTTCCAAACTCTGTAGACTTTAAAGTTGTCAAGGCACTGGCCAGACTGAGTATTGGTTGTCTGTCAGCATTAGTGTAAAAAATGGTATCCTTAATAGTTCTCATTGTAAAAGCTAAGTAAATGAAGAGACATCTAAACCGCGCAATAAATTAATATCTTTTTCATGAAGTTCAAGGGGACCGTATAGTTCCCTTAAGACATACAGAAAATGTCTGCACTAAGCATTAAAAAAGAGCTAAAAACAAAATGAACTCTTCCGTTATTTTTGCATGCTAAAGTACCGACATGATATTACAGTAATATGAACCGATATGATATTACAGTAACATGAACCGACGTGATATTACAGTAATATGAACTGACATGATATTACAATAATATGAACCGACATGGTATAATAGTAACATGAACCGACATGATATAACAGTGACATGAACCGACATGTTATTACAGTAACTTGAACAGACATGATATAACAGTGACATGAACCGACATGCTATCACAGTAACATGAATTGGACTAGTTTTATGTTTTACCCCGATTTTTTATTTTTAAGTCTTGCACATAGGCAGATTTTAGACACTTGTATTTTCGATTGTTCTAAAAGAAGTGCGTAACATTTTTTAACTGGTTCTACTGGCGACACAGACTTTGACATTCTTGTGTGCGGATTTTTATTTATTTATTTATTTTTCATTTTTCTTCGATGTTCCTTTTTTATAAGATTAACTTCTAATATCGTCTCTTTTCTTAATTTCATCTCTATGGATGATTGCAATATGAAGAGGAAGCCTAGGTTTTGGAGAATAATTTCCCCCTTTTTACAGCTAATACAGCTATTCACTACTAGAGAGCGTTCATAATGCCGTTACATCCTTACGTGCTATAATCAATTTAAGATTTCTGTCAGGTGATGTTTTTGCAGTGATGTCATTTATACATCCTGATAATGCAGATGTTGTCTGAAACAATCTTCTGTAAATATATCAAAACAGTAATTATACCCCGCGGGAATCGAATTACGGACAAAAGTCAATAATGGTGGGATTTAAAATATCATTCTGAACAGTTTCAGGTTTCGATTGTCAGGCAGGTTTGTCTTAAGTAATCAATATTTAGTTGTTTCAGTAACCAATACTTTATTTCTTTAATCAGAGACTAATACTGGTTCCAGACAAGAACAACCAACAACTGTTCTGTCACAGACGAGCATCCTAATGGTAGCATAAAAGCCTAGTTTTGACAAGGAATAAAACTTAATTTTACTTTTATCTGAGACTTAAAACACCCTTCGGGATTATTTATGACTTAACTTGAGTCTGTATTAACTTCTGTATTAAGTTTTCCAGGCATGTGGCGATTTTTTTGTCTGAGAAAACACTATGTTCATGTTCGCATGGAAAATTAAGCAAAAAATAGCCTGAAACATAAATCTCCTTTTTTATATTTTGTTCTTTATTTTATGAACGTAGAAGCATTATGCGTTACGTAATTTTAACTACTCATTACTACGTTTTTTATTTTAAAGCAAATATTCATATATTATAAATACCAATAATGTATGATTTCTGTAATGTCGTTACAATAGAGGCATCAGTTTTCATACACGATTTAAATGTTGAAACCACAGGAACATGACTATCAGAAATACCATTGTATGGCAAAACAAAGTAACTTATTTTGAAGAGTCAGAAAGCATTTTCGAATTTTATCAGGTTAATTTTGTGACGGTTCTGCCATTTTCATCTTCTATAGCACAAATGACTTCTCGATTTTTTTCCTGACATTTGCATGAAGAGCGTAAAAGGATAAATTTGAGGTCTATGACATTGGCAGCTTCTCATTTGCTAGTAATAGAAAAAGATATAACATTTCCCTTGGCTGTTTACGTCAGAATATTTGGCTTTTCATTTAGTTGTAGTGTGATGAAGGCATGCCCTTCTGTATTTCTAAGGATTGCACAATAGATGAAGCATTTAGGTGAAAAAATGTCTAGTTAGACTTTCGAAGAATATTTAGAGCCTGTGTCGTAAAAAGTTAAAAATTATTAAAACCATTCTAGAGATAATGAGATTTTCATGTCTTTTATCATTAAAATGTGTATTGTTTTCTTGTATATGCTGACTGTATATAACTCGACAAAAGAATAATAACAATACTATGATTTGAAATACTTGTTCTGTAGTTTAACAAGATTCAGAGACGGTGTACGCACTAGCTTGTAGCAACTCGGTATGAGACACATTCTATCTAAGATCATAGCATAAAACGCGAAGACATCAATCACATTATCGCTGCATGCTTGCTTCCCATAATTAAAGTAATTTTTGTTTCTTATCTTGCTCTTCCAAGATCCAGTAATGTCATTTATACATCCTGATAATACAAATGTTGCCAAAAGCAGTATGCGTAGAATCGACCAAAACAGTTATTACAACCCACGGGAATTTTTTTTAATAATAGTGTGATTCTAAAATATTGCTTGAGAGTCAAATCGGAATTGTAACAAGATAACGGCTTGTGTAACACTACCACTTCAGGCAGTCGCACAGATTTTTTACACACACATATCTCAACGGAATCACAAATATCTAAATCTTAAAATGAAGTTATTATTAATTCACTTTTCTTTACGACTAATTCTGCACTTTAAGCTGATATATGACTAATATAGAGACTTTTTTGTGGACATGCAGTGAAACGTGTTCTGAGGAGCGCTATTAGAAGATAAGTCTTTGTATAAAGGGTGCAACAATCGACAGCTCTACCAATGAGGACAAATTTTAGATGTTAATAAACTTAAAGAGTAATACTGGCGAGAGTAACATACAAAAGAAACAAGTAATTTTGTTCCTTGCATAAAATAAGACCGTTCTGAAAAATGAACTTGACTAATCAGGTCATAGCAATCCAGTTAAAATTATGTGTAAAGAAATATATTCTTCAAATTCACATTTAAATGTATGCCACAAACTAGAAAATTACAATGGATCCAAGAATATGTCTTTCATCTCAGTCTCTTCTCTTTGCAAAACACATATATTTTTTAAGCTTGCCCAGACTATTCCATATGTGTTCCTGCGTGCCATATGACCTGTTCTTCAATTGATTGCCATTGACTTATTAGAAACAACATGAATGACGACTTATAGTTATATTGTGTAACTTTTTCTTTTTGCCTGTAGCGTCCAGTTAGAGCGTTCCTAGAAAAATACATAGTATAGTTCAGCTTTGTTTAATTTCTATAATATGTATTGGTTTCCTTAAATAAATTCATTGCGTCACTGTCGCCACCTATCCTTTTGTGTTGCCTTAACAATATTTTGCTAAAAAGCCACTGGAGGACTACCTAGAAATGCTCATGTAAAAGGTATGAAAGAATACTTTATAATATTTGTCAGCATACATCTAAAGTAGAATATAAAGTAGTCACTTCCGCAAGGACAGTTTCATTCTGAATGTGTTATGCCTGTTTAAGTTCTGCTGGCTAATGCTAAATCAGTACCTCCCCTTCTCTGTCTCTCTCTCACCCTTTAAGGCTATCAGCAGTTGGACTGCAAGGTTCATCCTATAGTTTACTTTTAAAAATTTCAATGGAACTTAATCTTTTAGGTTTAAGACCCATTACAAACTTTCTTCAACGCTCAAAGAATAGATCTATATAAACAAAAACAAAATGTCATATGTCAAAATACAGCTTAAACATAAACTCAAGAATATATAACAAAAGTTTACTACAAACTTCACATAGCTAAGTGGATCTGAAAAGCAAGAGATATACATTTCAAAATCATTGCTTTTCTTAGCTTGACCATAAAAGCAACAGCAGTAAAGGTTTGTTATGAAGACCTAGGGGCTATTGTAATAAAAAATAGAGAAAACAGTGAAATGTGAAAACAGTTCGACCTTCCCCCCTTAGTTGCCATAGTAACAGGCATCAAGGCATTTGATACATTATGAAGGACAATAATTAGACAATATTGTTTTATTTTAACTTTCTATTCGAAGAGGTGGGAATATACATTTTTCCTTTCATTTCACAATATCTTCCAATATCTTAATTTAAAAGAAAATCTTCAGCTGTTAATGAATTTCCGTTGATAAACATTTTTGTTATAGTTTTGTAGTTTGCAAATATATATACATATTCATACATACTCTATTTGGTATACAACTTCTCACGATATACATAGGACGTATATATTTTTGACACTGTGCGTTTACACTTGTCTGTTCTTACAAGATATATGCTCTTAAAATTTGCAGTTAATCCTAAACAGATAAATAGCCCTTTATTTAAAGGTGCTAAAAAAAGATAACTACAGTACAAGATATACATCTGATATACACAAAGTCATCCTTGAAAGACATTGTTATGCTAGCTTACTTTGATAAAGACACTTCACTGCTTGTTATAGAACATTCCACAGGAAGACAAAGACATGTTTATTTTTATTTCTTGTCTGCTGTATCTCCTGTATTGATTTTGGGAAAGAAAGTGAGTTGACATTCAGTCACAGAAACATTGCAAGCTGTCCCAGACATATTTTCTTGTAATTTTATTGCATTTTGACTTTGGAACATTGAACTCTCTTATCTACGACAGTGTCAGTAATTAACTAAAATCAATGGTATAAAGGTTTTATTTAAGCCGATTCTGTAGCAGTTGCACATTTTGGGATAATGTGCTTAACATGTCTTTCTTAAAGAAAGTATGTAGGCAAGCAGACCTTTAAATGTTGAAAAAAATGTTGAAGCAATAAAATAAAATAATCTCCTTATCATAGTTATTGTATATTCCTTTCTCTAAATCATAAATGTTTTATGTTTTTTGTTGATGTCAAAATGTTTGAATAATTACTGATTTATGGTTTTAGTTGATGTAATTTTTACTGACGATAATATATGTGCTTTCTTGATCAAATTCTGTAAATCGGTGCAAACAAAATATCGGCAGATTATATTGTTAGACAACCAGTCATACTTTCTTTATTTATTACCTTAAGAAAATGCAAAGAAGTTAAGAAAATAGAAGAACTTAAATGTTTTAGATTCGAATTTTACTTCTACAAACATCTGCTAAATTTCTAGTGTAATGGTTATATCGGATAAGAAAAGCCACTGTTTTATTGCAAATAAATATGTATAATCTCTTCGTATAGACTGTTTTACATACAAGAATACATGTCGGATAGTTGACATGAGTTCATGTAAGTCGTTAATTTAAGATCTACTAAGATGTACATCCATGATTTCTGTTGACCTACACGATGTGAATCAGTCGTTAATATATTCTCATTGATTTAAGCATGATGTGTAAAATATGCAAACACTGAAATTTGATATTTCAGGAGAAAAAAACTTACGGTTATGCTTAAAGTTGTGCCGTCTTTGAATTTACGATTTGTTATCATATTATGCCTCCCCCCACCCCGAATGAGGGCATATTTTTTTATCTGTCCGTCTGTAATTCCGTCATTCCGTTTATCATTCCGTCCAAAAACTTTAACATTGCCTTTAACTTCCTTATTACTAAATGGATTTACTTCCTACTTAAACATAACACTCATTTTGACAATATCTTCCATATGACGTGTTTTTGTTTAACCTTGACACCATCTGCCAAAAAACTTGAACATTGCCCATAACTTCCTTAATGGATTTACTTCATACTGGAACACAACACCTCTTTGGACAATACCATTCCACTGACATATATTTGTATGACCTTGATCCTGACTGACCTTAACCTCAAATGTCAAATTTTCAGAAAACTTAAAATATTGCCCATAACTTCCTTATTAGTAAATGGATTTACTTCATAATTGAACACAGCACCCTTTTGGAAAATACCGCCTTCACCTGGCATATTTTAAATGACCTTGACCTCGAAGGTCAGTTGTCAAAAATTCTTAATATTAATCATAACTCCCTTACTTAACAGATTTATTCCATATTTGTGAGAGTAAAGTTTTTGGGAGAAATGCATTTTTTACCTCGATCCCTACATGACCTTGATCATGAGGTTAAATTGTCTAAAAACACTTCTTTTGAAGTATCTACATTTTATTTTCATCTAGTGACATATATCTTTTATTAACTTGACCCCGAAATGACTTTCACTTTGCGTTCATATTGTTAAAAGAAAACACTTCTTTTGAAGGAACTATAATTTATCATATCTGGTCCTGAGTGCAAAGGTTAAAGCACCAGGGGCAGCATTGTCATTTTTCAGTGACAGTTCTTGTTCTTTCAACTTCAAGATAGGTTAATGATAGAAAATAAATAAAAACATACTTTGGAATGAAATCAGTCAAATTAAAAAGGGTGTTGTTTAATCTACATTGTCATATTTCTTACTTGGTAATGACCTTAGAATTCTCTTCTCCTAGAAAGCTTTGTAATTTGAGAGAAAATATCTCAAGGCAGTAAGTTCTTCTTCTAGAGTTTAAAACTAAATGACACCTCCCGAAGATACATTGAAATTAAATAAAGAAAGCAAATTTAATTGTGTCATCAACTCCGAGCACTTTAAAGCAATTAAATTCTCTCCTGAAGATTGAGATAATACATACCCTTTAAGTTAAATAACATCTCCCTGCTAGTTACTTTAGATTACCTTTTATATAAACTTTGATACATTTCAGTATTCGTGTAAGCCTATGAAAAACAAAAGTTAATAAAATCTAAGAAATTGAACAAATGAGGGCAACTTTAAATTGATTCAGTGATTTTTTTTAATTTTTGAAATGCGTACCAACTGAATGTAATTATGTTACAATTTAGAATAACTACCAAATGATATTTCTTTGAGCTATCGCTTGTTTGCTATCGGGAAAAGTAAAACCAATGCATGAAGTAAATTTTCTTGGAAAAAAGGTTACAATTAACTTAAATTACACAACTTAATTCAAATTAATTGATATAAAAACAAGTATAACAGGACACAGATGTTTTTCGAGTCATATTAGCTTGCCAGGCTTCTGTGTACTAATTTTTACCGTTTAATTTTAATTTTAACCGTTTCGGATTCGGAAAGAAGGAGCACGTTCTTGTATCAGTGACTTCTTGCCTACTCTCTAGATTTACGGTACTTAAACTTTAAATTGATTACATCACAAAGGAACCCGTAGATTTAAATAAAGGTGTTTAAATTCTTATCAAAATACTCACTTATTCTAAAAAATTTAACCTAGATCCTTGTGAAAACATCTGTGTCGCCAATGAATGCGCATGAAAATGGAAAAAAAAAGTTCTAAAACATTAATTTCTTGAAGACTGATAACCTAAAGTCAGCAAGATAAGGTAGTTATTTACTCAGCATGCCACTCATCGTTAACATTCAATACTGATTTAAGAAATTAATATTCATTTTTTTTCTCTGTTTCACTGGTTAGTTTATTCATTCAGATAACTTAAGATCTCACAATAGTATTTCTATCTTTCAAAAAGCATCGGTTGTTGCCTAGAGGTTTTCATTTTTTTATCGACAAATATTTATCCCTGTTGATTACTCAATTATTTTTATGCTATTCTTGAATATCATTTCCAGAAATGTCTCTGCCGTTTACGACTTCTCCTTATTTGCTTGTAATGAGGAAACGATCAAACATCTCTCGGGGCAGTCAACATCATAAATATTTAGACTTCATTTCCGATATGCAATTACCGTAATAAATTCAAAACCTTGCATTATGTTTATGTATAATGATAATTTATACATTTTCTTCATGTAAATGAAGCAGTATAAATAAGTATTACCAAACACGTGAAATAATTCCATTTTAGAATATTGTGTCTGGACTTTCTATTGTTCTGACATTTTTAAAGATAGAACAAGATGTCGTATTTTTTCTGTAACAACAATCTTATCTAAAAAAACTCTTTTCGACATTTTTTTTCAAATTCTGACCGTTTTCTGAAAATGTTCTTGTGAAAAAGAAAACAAAAAGAACAGTTCTAATAAACTAAAAGTGCGCAGTAAAGTCTCAAAAAAATCCTGTTATCTAACGTATGTAAAAGAACAAAGATAACTCAGGCACGTGTGCCAAAGCTCATCCAGCTGTGAATGGCTTTCAGTAATAAATGCTTCTTTCCTCAAACGATAAATTTAATATTGGGTGACGCCTTGATGCTTATTTAAATTAGCATTGATATCTTACATTGCGATTGTGCTAAATCAAATCAATAAAGATATAAATTTCAGATGTTGTCCCACTTGCTGGAAATAGTTGTGAAAGTTACATTGTCTGCAGCTGGCATAGTTTGATAGCTGCAGCTAAAATTATGAATTTGTCTAGATCTTAGATATTGAGTGAAATCAGATATTGTTCTTCTAGATAGTTTCTCTATAAACAATAAATAATTATTGTTTTTCCTGGAAACTGTTTTTTTTCTGTGAAACAATTCGCCCTTTTGTTGATATGTTACCTTTAATATGGCACGTGAAAAACAACAAATCTCATTTCTCATTTACTTTCATCTATGAGGACATGAAACAATTTCGTATATTCACGTATAAAATATATCAAGAAGAAATGTTCATGTTTATGTGTGGGTTTTTTTTTAAAGAAGCAAATGGAAGCATGTCCTTGTTTCTATCTGAAGTTACGGTTTTGACGCAAATGTTTTTAACTTCGTGAATGTTTAATGTAAACATTCTTTTACGCATCAGTATGAAGTATGCATAAATGTAAGAAATGTCGTCCACGTTGTCACTATTTTGGCGAAAGAGTCCACTTGCATTATTAATAAACTGCAAAATAACAATTGTTCTTTTACATGAGACATGTGACTCGAGATATTTTGTACCTATTACATTATGTATAAGTCAGTTCATCAGAAATGTTTAATTCCGAACTATTGTTAAGTAATATAATTATATTCTTTAGTCATTCAGTTATTCAGAACATACAGTATCAATTTATTTTGCTAGTAAACAGAGATGTGTTATTATGCAAAATGAATTGTATTAGTCATGTATATGTATGAAATATCTTCCATGTTTATATCTTGTTGTTTAACATGAAAAACAACCTCGACAGTACACAAGAAAAGTCCTTCCGTGTCATCTGTGGCATTAAACAGCAAAGGTAAATACTCGGACAAGAAGAATCAGGTAAAACGCAATCTTCAAGAACAGCTATCTAGTAAATAATCTTCTTATAACTTGTGAACCCATATCATGAAAATGTCACAGTACTTGTTCAGTCTAGAATTTCTTGAAAATGTTAATGCCCTTGTAATTTTTCTTAGAAAATCTACCAAGAGAGGATACGCGTAACCAAAGAAATAAACTTACATTGCTAGGTAGAGCTATTTATTCATGGAAAGTCTTGAGACAGTTATGGCAAGCTGGGATGGTTAGAATATTCCTGTGCAGTAGAAAGCTGTTACTGAGATAAAAGCACATCTTAAAGTAAGGAAATATCCGTAGTTGCCATTACTGAAATCAGCTATTTTACTGATATTTTAAAGTTACTTTGAGGATATGTTTTGCAAAAACTAATATAAAAACAAGTTTACACATTTACATTCAAATTCGTTTATCTGCAGTAAATTTTATGACTATAAAGTTACGTTCGAAGTAATAGTAATGTTCGTTAATCACTAAGAAATATAAATCAGTAAGTAATTTCTTAATAGAACAACTGTTGTCTAAACTGCAAGAAACATATATATATATATATATTGCAACAAAGCCGTGAAGATAAGTTTTACGCTAAAATGCTTATAAACTGCTAATGTTAATATTGAATAATAATAATATATAAAACGAGTTTAGAGACGTGGTTTTTTAGAATAGATTTGTTACTTAATTTAGAACTTACAAAATAATTGTTAAATAGGTATGATTTCCAGTTGCATTTAAATAGCAATGTGTACCAGGTAGTATAAATGTGTGGGAAAAAAACTAGTTTCAGAAATTAGAAATATGAAGCAGCAGTGATGCCTTTTAAGAAGACTATTTTTGTTCTAGTTATTCGACAATTGAAGTTTTATATTCAAAGATACGTGCTCAACAACAGCAACAACAAAAACAGTATCTCTGTAAAAAATAGAAAGTTTCTTGTCTTTTCTATATGCTCAACAGATACCATTGGAGAATATATGTTTTACACGATTTAAAAGAAGAACATTAACAGATAGTTATGAGTCTGTGACATTAATAGTTTCGTGTATTTGCTATCTATGAGAAAACAGGCCAACATTCCCTTTGGCTACCCAGGTCAAGTCTATTTAGATTCCCATTTTCATATAACTAAACGAAGCATTGTTTTCAGATACAGCTTGCAACGTCCTGTCAGCATGCACGTTCTCGCTGCATGCTTGCTTGCCATTATCAAATTAATTATTGTTTTTATCTTTTTTTCTGGATCCAAATATATCATTTATACATCCTGGAAATGCAGATCTTGGAAAATCAATTTATTTAAAATCGGTCTAAACAGTATTGCATCTCATAGGAAATATATACCGGACCAAAGTCATGATCACCATGTTAGAAAAATAGTTATAATAAGATTCAGAAAGAATGTGGAACGGTCTTTGTTATCAGTATTTCCGCGTAATTTCTTAAACCTAATGAAAAAGGCATATACACGCGCACATCTTCGGGGAATCATGAATATATAATTTGGACTAGGAAAACTGTTTTTACTTTTTTCTGCTACTGAAAGAAAAACATTTATGCATATAACTTGAGAGTCACGTGACGTGTCCGTGTTAACGTTACTTTAAAGACATTGTACAAGATATTAGAGGTGACACATATGACCATAAGTACAGTTTTTCTTATTTTTGCAAATATTCTACAGTAATTGCATGATTGATTGATTAATAAACCGTTTAGCTGTAACTCGGCAGTGCTTGGTTACCGCCTTAAACAGTTACCCTGCAGCCGGATATTCCGATTTGTACCGGCAACCAGTGTAAGATTCTTATATTTTTGACAGTAGAATATCTGTATGATTTTGTTCTGAAAAAAATGTTTTCCCTTAAGGTTCTCACCATCCCATTTTAAAAGCGATTTACAAAACTTGTTTGACAGAAGAATATCTGTATGAATTTTGTTCTGTTAAAAACACTTTTCCTTAAGCTTTTCCCCATATAATGCTAATTTTTGCCTTAAGGAAAAATTGTCCATATTCTGTTTTTAATCTTGTCACGTAGGAGGAGATTTCTGAAAGTAAGTTTATTTTGCGGTTTTGATCTCTTCAACTAAATCAATCGTGTACTTTTATGTTTCTGACAAAAATAAGCCGAATAAAACAAATTTGTCTGCACGAATAACTTTTTGTATTAATTTTCGAACGAAAGATCTTTTCACACGAAAGAGAAGCACGCATTTGTATATCATTTGTATATCTGCATTTGTCTATGAACGCAAGAATCGCACTCTTGCAAAATCACTGTCATATTCGAAAGACGCTTTTATGATTTTATGCAAATGTCTTTTTCAGAAACGAGCCTTGTTAAGAAGGAAAATGAGTGCTTAATTCTGATTGATTTTTCATCTCCCTTTTTCTTATTTTTGCAGCAAATAGTTTAATAGTTTTTATTTTTTGAAAGATCATAAGTTCGTATCTTAAGTAAAGCTAAGACATGTAGCTTTAAAAATATTCAATTTACTATCACAAAATAGGTTTGTTTACAATTTCACAGGAGCAGATTATTCGATTGTATAACATGGGTAGTATGTTCATAGACATTCGTTGTATTTTTTTCAATTGTTATGAAATCAGAAAAAAGTTGTAAATGTTTTATACATCATAATAACGCATCAGTTTATTCTCTTTGTTGATTTTATTTTTAGTTAATTTTGAATTACTTACGCATAATTATAAGAAAAAATGAAATTATAGGAAATATTTTAAAATATATTATAATAAACGAACCTAAATTGATAATGCGGACTTTAAATCAAATAGTTTGAATAATCATGTCGAATTAACTTTTTGAAACACGGTTAATATAATGTCGTTTCTAAGCGTTTGTAGAGCTGAATAACAGTCTATAAGTAGGAAGTGAATAAATTCATCTCAACGGTCCCTTTTTATGCTCCACGAAGGGAAAGCACATAGTCACCGCCTTGTCCGTCCTCCCGTCCGTCCGTCACACTCTTGTCCCGAGAATAATTTAAAAAGTATTGAAGGAATTTGATTGAAACCTAACGCATTGATAGAGAACAAGTGTCAAAGAACCATAATTCTACCTTGCATTTTGTTAATTATCTCCCTTAAGTTAATAATGTTTGTCCGGAAACCTTACACAGTTAAAGAGACTAGCCAGAGGAACTGCAGTGTCAAATAACTCTAATTTATTTAGTTTTTTTAATTGTCTCCCTTTATAATACTTAATAATGCTTGTTCGGATATTAATTTGAAAAGTATTGAAGGAATTTGATTTAAACTTCACACACTCATAGATAATAGTGAGTGAAAGTGCACTGTTCAATAAGCATATGTCTGCTTTACTTAATTTTTGAATTATCTGCCTTGATGATACTTAAAATGTGTAATAATGTTTGTCCGGAGTACAACTTTTAAACTTTCAATGATATCTCATTGAAACCCCACACAGTTATAGAGACTAGTGAGAGGAAGTGTTGTGTCAAAAAACCATAACCCTACATTACTGAATTAATTATCTCTCTTTATGGTACTTAATTATGCTTGTTCGGAGAATAACTTCAAAATCATTTAAGGAATTTTATTGAAACTTCACAGTGATAGAGAACAGTGAGAGGAAATGCAGTGTATATGAACCTTAATTGTACCTTGCTTAATTTTTAACTATCTTCCTTAATTATAATTACAAAAGTTAAATAATGCTTGTCTTGAGTATAACTTCTAAAGTATCAACGATATCTCATTATATCTTCACACAGTTACAGAGACTAGTGAGAGGAAGTTCAATGGTAAAAAAATATTACTCTAAATTACTTAGTTTTTTTAATTATCTCCTTTTATAATACATAATAATGCTTATTGAAGGAAATTGAATAAAACTTCTAACAGTTACAAAGACTAATGATAGGAAGTGCAGTGTTAAAGGACCATCACTCTTCACCAGTTAGTTTTTTAATTATCTCCCTTTATAAAACCGAATATAGCAACCCCGATCGAAAGATAAATCAGTGGTTTTTCAGCTGGAATTCTGGAGAACAACACTGATTATATGAAGTACAGGTCTACTTTTTACACCTCCTAGCCAAGCACTTGACACATCTTGTTGTGATTATAAAAATTCTGCCAAACATTCACAGATTAAACAAGTAGCTAGTACATTTTGCAAAAAAAAACTGTCCTTACAAATGCGGGTTTCTTATACTATAAATCCTAAAATATGTTTTATCATGATTATCCTTACTATAACTTAAAAAGTATTTAATTTCACATGTAATTGAAATACCATTGATAGTACATTTCTTACTTTTCTGCCATTCGGAACAAAATGTACTTCGGGGAGCATTATTTGGTTTTACTAATTTCTTGTTTGTTTCTTTTTTGTTGAAATGTTTATATAAATTATTGGGCTTATCAGATCACCTATTTGGTTCACATATGTAATCAAATGATTTTATCATTGCTGTTTCGCTAATCACACCGAAAGTACAGCCGCACCTGTAATACCTACAGTTAAGGAAATCATATATGTTTGCTTAATAGTAAAAGATCAAGGAAGTCATTGTCTGTCTGTCGAATAAGATCACGCCTGGGACAGAATGTAATTGCAAATAGGAACAGATGTTGCAACTGGACGTCATAAACACACCAGAGTAGACCAATGAAATCAATACAGGAGTCTCAGCAGACAAGCTATAAATGTGAAAATAGTTTGTTCACCGAGGCTATCTTTTACCACCAATTTAGTTTCTTGATTGAGTAGGTGACAGTTAGAATTTACTAAGGGAAAACTGCTTGTACATTAATTATCATATGTAATGTTATGTTTATATAAAATGTTATTATATACTTGTTTTCTGTGTGTCATTTATATGTGTGTCTATGGCAAGTATGTTCGTTTATAAGTAAGGACACGTGATATACACTAATTCTATCAATATGTAATATACAGATTGTTGGGAAGACTATGATTTTAATATCGCCAGTTAGATTTTAAGCAAATTCAGACTATCTTAAGACATTTAGTTATTACAAACTAAGATAAGTGCCGCCACAAACAAATAGAGAGTACATAGCTTGAAGGAACCAGTCAAAATTTTCTGTTTTATATGTAGTCAGTCACAGTGAAAGGCTGATGTTTTCATAAGTGACACTCAATAATCTTAGGTCATTTGAACGAATAGCGCTTTCATAAACCTTTCACACTTCTGCAGTAGTTCCGTCTTTGCTAAGAACGAAGAAATTTTCAATCATTTTCCGAGAAAGACACTTCATTTCCGATTTACACCTAGAAACATTATAATAAATACACAGCCAGCTCATGGAAAGTTGTGGTAAACACTAAATAAATTTTTTCTAAGACATGCGATCTTTTTTGCATCAAACCCAAACGCAAAATTGAATAAATTTAGATATTTCCAGTATTTAAAATTATAAACAACATGTAATTAAACGAAGTATTACACGCATCTTATAATTTTGCTGCAAATTTCATTCTACAATGACTTTTTTAGAAAAGTTCAAAATTCACCAATAATATTAGCTGCGAAATACTGATAATATGAATAGAAAATACGTATTTCCTTAGGTAAGAACATGTAAACACAGGAGTATTTTACAAATTATTTGAATATATTCATCAGATGTGTTGTCTGTATAATGTATACATATGTCATTGATTTATCTATTTTGTTACACACAAACTTGAAAACAGACTGAGATCTTATGATTTTCACAATGTTGATCCTTTGTTGGATATTAAAAGCAGATAAACTTGAAAAAATAAGTAAACTTCAGTCAAAATTCTTTTTGTTGTACTTACGTTACATATTTTGCTTCAAATGCAAGAGAATTACGTCATTTACATAATTTGCTTCATATATAACATAACACATAGTACAAAAGTGTTCTTTATAAAAGGTGCTTAAGCTTGATAAAAGGCGTCATTGAAGCTGACATATATTTGTAAGTCCCTTTGTTTAAGAGTCGAGAAGTATTATGTTGCTGTATCATTGAGGGTTTATCCTCATTTTTCGTATACAAACAAACAGAAGTGTACGCGGCCAACATCTACATAAAGCACGATAACGTTGATGATCATTGCATGTAATCAATGTATCATTAATATACTTTTTTGACAAAATCTCTTGCTGTGTAATATGGCCTAATACATTCCCTTTATTACCTATAACATGCTGGCGTTTTGCAAAGTTAAGATTTCAATAAAAAGCACACTAGATATAACTGAATTTGACAGAATCAATACATCAATTTGCTCAATAACATACAGATAAGACTTTATGAAAATTATTGGGGAAAAAATGAAAGTTTTCTATGGCTTTCTCTTTAAATTTAAATTTAAATGTTATATATCTTAAGGTATAATAGCTAAATGCAATACCTTAAGAAGAGATTCAGAGACTTTTCCTAGTCTAAATGCTTTAAATTATTCTTTTAAATATAACCGTCAGTTTCTTACACGATTAACGATAACACATTATCAGGCTTTCTTGGAGAAAAAATGATTCTTGAGATTTCTAGGGAAATCTTGGAAAGAAGGTACAAGGTCGATCATTTTTTTATTCCTGTTATCGTGTTCTTGCTGATTTGACTCCAAGTGCTATGGTCTCAGTAAGGTCATTGAGTGCCTACCCTTTTCACTTCTCAATGTCATTAGCTTTTTATGCGTTTTTCACATTTAGTTGAAGAAAACTACTGACTTTTGGGCTTTCAGCAGACATTTACCTAAAAACAAACATTGCTTCTGGGAAAAGCATCCTGGCTGAAGGTTTTCAAGCACTGGCTGATTTATCTAAAGTAACCAACAGAAGACCTATCACCTATTTTCCATAAAACATACATAATTCGTCCACCATTGCATATAACTGATATTTCTTTATTATAATAGCGAAAACAATTCCTTTAAATGGTTTTCATAATACAATATAACATAATATTTGCACTTATTTTCCCAGTAAAAGGCATCTTCTTGCAAGGTTATTTTTCCAAAAGGATGCAAACTGGATATGATAGAATATGATAGAATCAATAGATATTTTGCTCATACATAATAAACTATATCTAGATAATAAGAAAAGTCAATGTGATCAATAGTTGTATGATGAAATAACCCTTTAAGGATATTCAAACCCTGAAATTTGTTAAAACAGGATACATTTTTGAGATGGTAAAACCCATGTTTTAGGTTCAGTCTTTATATTCTAACACTCATATGTCAAACTTATGCCATGCTCCATTATATTTCTGATCTTAAGCAATGCATATGACAATATATCATACATACGTGATACAACAGCAATTCCAGATCGAAGAACTACGACGGTAAATAAATCGACTTTGTACTTCAAATAGACTCAAATATTACCCTGATAATGTTGATTATTAACATAAACGCCAATTGTTGGTGTTCCATGGTTTCAGATAGTGGGCTGTGGTTTTTCACTTTATTATATAGGATGTGTACATTTAAATTCTTTAGCCTCTAAGTTTAACGTCCGTTATTCTAATGAAATTACCATATTCCATTTAGGGTATATAAATACAATGTATTTTGTACTATGTTCTGGCTTTAATAGTTAGTTTATCAACTAGTCTTAAAAGAAATCGAATAAATTTGTTTTGATTTATTGAGTACATGAAATGCCTGAAATTTTCGATTTATTGTTCAGCATTAAACCAGAAACAGGCAGATTACAGCTGCGTCTATCTGTGACAGTCTATAATGTATGAAAGAACAAGTAATGTTTTTCTTGTTAAAAACAAAGATTGGATGCGACATAGATAAGTTTTATTTAAGAAATTGCAGGTATATATATATATACCAAAGGTATATATAATATATATCAAAATGCTCTTTTCAAACTGTTTAAATATTTCACAGCTTTTATTTTAATAATTGGTATAATTATTTGGAAATGCAAAAACCATCTCACTGGCATTTTCTTTACATCAGCATCATCTTACGAAAAACCACTGTGTGGCAAAAAAACTATTATTTCGAAAGACTCAGGTAGCATTTTCGACTTTTAAAAGTTTGATTTTGTGATAATTATACCTTTTCATCTTCTGTAGCAAAAATATTTATTCTAAATGCAAATAAGTATCGCCACAGACTTTTCGATTTTTTTTCTGACATTTGCATCAAGATTGTAAAAAAGATAATTTGATGTATACGGCATCGTCAGTTTCTCATTTGCTAATTGTAAAAAATTATATAACATTTCCCTTGGCTGTCTACGTCAGAATATTTGACTTTTCATTTTGATGTAGTGGTTGAAGTCATGCTTTTCTGTATTTTTAAGGATTGCAAAATAGATGAGGCATTTAGGTAAAAAATGTTTAGCCAGACTTCTGAAGAATATTTTACACGTGTGACGTAAGCAAACTATAAATGATTTACAACTATTCCAGAGATCATACAAATTTTAGTCTTCTACGATTGAAATATTGTTGCTGTTGTTGTTTTGTTTTGTACATGCCGTCTGAATATAGTACGATAAAAGAATAATAATAATACATGATTTGCAGTTCAACAACATTGTACGGATTTGCTTGTAGAAAATCGGTATGAGAACGTTTTCTATCTTACATCACAGCATAAAACGAGAAGACATCAATCACACTGTCGCTGCATGCTTGCTTTCTATTATGAAACTATTTTTTATTTTTATCTTGCTCTTCCAAGATCCAGTAATGTCATTTATGCATCCTGATAATGCAAATGCTGCCAAAAGCAGTATGTTTAGAATCGACCAAAATAGTTATTACATCCCACGGGAAAATTTTTTAATAGTGTGATTTTAAAAATAATTCTTGAGAGTCAAAGTGGTATTAACACCAAAAAATCATTCCCTCAACATAAACAAGATAAAAGCTTGTATAAGACTACAACTGCAGACAGCCATCTCAAGGGATTCATAAAAACCTAAATCTTAAAATAAATATATTATTATTTTATTTTTCTTTAATACTTATTCTGCTCTTTGAGGTTATTTATGAATTATATAAAGATTATTTTATCATGTTTTGTGGACATGCAGCGAAACATGTTATTAGGAGTGCTATAAGAAGATAAATCTTCTAATAAAGGATAAAACAATCGAAACCTTTGCCATTGAGGACATTTTTTGAGATGTTCATAAACTAAAAAAAAGTAATTAAACGATAAATAGGGTCCTCACAACTGACGAGAGTGAAACAAATAACAGAAAAAAAGTAAGTTTGTTTCTTGTATAAAACAAGACCATTCTGCAAGATGAACTTGGCTGATAGGTCATAGCAATCCAGTGCAAGATGAACTTGGCTGATAGGTCATAGCAATCCAGTTCAAGATGAACTTGGCTGATAGGTCATAGCAATCCAGTGCAAGATGAACTTGGCTGATAGGTCATAGCAATCCAGTGCAAGATGAACTTGGCTGATAGGTCATAGCAATCCAGTGCAAGATGAACTTGGCTAATAGGTCATAGCAATCCAGTGCAAGATGAACTTGGCTGATAGGTCATAGCAATCCAGTGCAAGATGAACCTGGCTGATAGGTCATAGCAATCCAGTGCAAGATGAACTTGGCTGATAGGTCATAGCAATCCGGTTAAAATTACGTTTACATTATAGATTTTAGCGCTAATTATAGAGAAAAGTAGCCTTTATGTTCACAATTAAATCTATATTACAGACTATAAAACTAAAGTGGGCCTAAGGAACTTATGTTAGAAAGTGGCTTTCATCTTAGTCCCTTTACTTTACAAAACAAATTTAAAGCTACTCAGATTATTTGGTGCGCGACATTCCATGTGACCTGTGCTTTAATTGGTTGCCATTGACTTAAGACGACTTATAGGGATAAGTTTTCGTGTAACCTTTTTTGCCTGTGACGTCCAGTTATAGCCTTCTTAGAAAGATACGTAGTATGCTTCAGTTTGATTTAAAACTATAAAGAAAAAATAATCTAGACATATTACCACTGAAGTGCAATGTACCGATGTTGTCTAGCAATATTTAATTTCTACAATATGTATTGGTTTCCTTAAATAAGTGTATTGCGTCTCTGTAGCCAACTGTCCATATTTATTGCCTTTATATTTGCTAAAAGCCACTGAAGGACTACCGTGGAATACTCACGTAATAGGTATAGAAGAATACTTCATTATATTTGTCAGGTTTTATATAAAAAAATTAGTCACTTCTGTAAGTAAAAGTTCAGTCTAAATGTGTTATGCCTGTTTAATGATATGTCAGTACTTCTCTCTCTTTAAGGCTATCAGCGTTGAGCCACAAGGTTCGTGCTAAAATTAACATACTTACTCGTTCACATCGCTTTCCTTTCAGAAATTTCTATAAAAACTTATTTTCTTGTGTAACCTGGGTTTCTTGGGTTCTTCGTGTAACCGTTTTTGCCTGTGACGTCCAGTTATAGCCTTCTTAGAAAGATACGTAGTATGCTTCAGTTTGATTTAAAACTATAAAGAAAACATAACCTAGACATATTACCACTGAAGTGCAATGTACCGATGTTGTCTAGCAATATTTAATTTCTACAATATGTATTGGTTTCCTTAAATAAGTGTATTGCGTCTCTGTAGCCAACTGTCCATATTTATTGCCTTTATATTTGCTAAAAGCCACTGAAGGACTACCGTGGAATGCTCACGTATTAGGTATAGAAGAATACTTCATTATATTTGTCAAGTTTTATATAAAAAAAATATTCACCTCTGTAAGTAAAGTTCAGTCTAAATGTGTTATGCCTGTTTAATGATACGTCAGTACTTCTCTCTCTTTAAGGCTATCAGCGTTGAGCCGCAAGGTTCGTGCTAAAATTAACATACTTACTCGTTCACATCGCTTTCCTTTCAGAAAATTCTATAAAAAAACTTATTTTCTTGGGTATAAGACCCATTGTTTACTTTCTACAAATCTTGAAGAATAGACATTAAAAAAGCAAAAAATGTCTTATGTCAAAAAACAGCTTAAACAAAACCTCAAGAATGTATGACAAAAGTTTACTACAAACTTCACAGAACTTAGTGGATCTAAAAAGCATATAATAATATACATTTCAAAATTACTGACCATAAAAGCAACAACAATAAAATGTGTGTTATGAAGACCTGCTGGCTAGTCAGTTTTATCTTGTTCCTTAACGTTTCTGAAGGTTTAATTATCAAACAGGTTTACCATATTGGTTGTTTGAAAAACAAAAGATCGCTGATACTCTGTTTCCACTCATTTACCGTTTTAAATGCGGTATAACAGTTCAAGTTTTTTTTTAAACGAAAGATAGCGTTGGCCTTTTATTCAGTATTACATTCCCTATATAAGAGTGATTGTCATAGTAATTGGCATCAAGGTATTTAATGCAATATGAAGTACTATTGTTTTATTTTAACTTTCTATTCGAAGAACTGGTAATATACATTTTCCAGATTTCATTTCACAGTATTTCAATATCTTAATTTAGTTAAAACTAAACTAAACTAAACTTAAATTAGTTTTCTTGTTTGTAAATATATATGCGTATTCATACATATTCTACTTGGGATACACTTACAGGCGATATATATAGGACGCATATATTTTTGACATTTTGTGTGTTTACACTTTTAAATGTATATTCTGAAAAATATATTGTTCATCCTAAACAGACATATATCGCCATTTATTCAAAAGTGCTAAACAAATAACCAGAATACAAGATATCAATATGATATACACAAATTCATCCCTTGAAAGACATTGTAATTCTAGCCAACTTGACTAAGACACTTCACTGCTTGTAATAGAACATTCCACAGGAAGACAAGAAATTTCGTCTGCTGTAACTCCTGTATTGATTTGGCAAAGATAGTGATTTGACATTCAGTCACAGCAGCATTGCAACTTTTCCGGTTATCTTAATGCATTTGCCTTGGGAACAATGGACTCTCTTATCTACGACAGTGTCATTAATTAACTCAAAACAATGATATATAGGTTATATGAAAATTTATTCTGTAGTGGTTGCATATTTTGGGATAGTACGCTTTACAGTGGTATTTTAATGACTTTCTAAAAGTACGTAGGTAGACAAATGTTGAAGAAATGTTGAAGCAATAAATTCCTTGTCATAGTAATTGATGTATTAAAATTTTCTGCCTGAATAATTCACGTTTTATATTTTAGTAGATGCCATTTATACTAACGATAATACATACGCTAAAACATTGCAAACAAAACACCAGCGTATATATTGTGAGATAATCAATCTTAAACATTCTTTATTACCTTAAGATAATGCAAATGTGTACAAGAAAATATATGAAGGTTTCTTTTTTAGCAAAAGTACTAGCTCTACCATTTGTTTTGTTATTATCTCAGCACAATAAAAAATCTACGATCTCAGAAGCTCACCTTGTACATAGAAGTGCAGCTTTAATGCACTGAAACCTTTAATTAACATCAAGGAACCATTAACAAGAAAGTGAAAGCCTACATTTCCCAAGTGGAGAGAAAATATTTTCTTGATAAAAGTCAGTGTCTTCTGACAAGATACAAGTCCTGCAATTACAGACACTGGAATGTAATTACTGTTTCGGTTTCGTGTTAGAAGTGCTTTTGTTCATAAATCAATGTGAAAGGTATTCATAAAGACCCATTTATAACTTTTAAATAACTGATACAAGTGAATATCCGATTGATTTTTTTTATTTAAGGCGTGGAGGCCGCTTATTTTCGTTACCTTCCGATATACTTCAGACGCAAAAAGATTTAAGGATACATTTTTAAAGCGATCAAGTGGCCACTCTGTGGCGTTAAAGTGCCCATTTAAATTTTATGAAATTTACTCATTTGATTTAATGTATAACCATTTTATTATAAAGCGTTTGTGTTCATTTAAGAAAACTGTTTTCATAAAGTGTTACAATAGATATCAATGATTATCTTTTTTGAAAATTTGTTTTACTTTTCCTTCTTTTATTTTCTAATGTTTTTTTTGGAATAAAAGATAAAGAACACATAAAATTCAAATAAAGGAAACCTACAATACTTCTATCTAATGCCAACAGTACCAATATTTACTTCAAATTCGATTAAATAGTGTTTTTTCCGACTGTGAGCTTTGCATGTAATTCTTCATTTCAGTCCAGCTTTACTTAGTTATGTCTGAGATATGTCTCAGTGCCGGTTTTGGTATGACTATGAAGGTGAGGCCTGTTTTAGATACGAATTTTACTTCTACAAACAACTGCCAATTTGCCAATTATATAATGGTAACATTAGATAAGAATACCCACTGTTTCATTGCAAATAACTATGTATAATCTCTTCATATAGACTTTCAATATTTGTTAGTTTTAATTACAAGAACCCCCGATACGAGCTCATGTTACTCATATATTTTTAAGAGCTAATAAGATTTTCATTCCTGTTTCCTTGTGGCCTACACGATGTGAATAAGTTGTTAGTTTATTCTCATGGTTTGGAGCTTGATGTGTAAAATATGGAAAAACTGAAAATTGATACTCAATCTGTTTTAAAAAGACAAAATCTAATGTTTATGCCTAAACTTGTGTCGCCTTTGAGTTTCTGATTTGTTATCTTCAGCTTCATCTTTTTTCTTTCAACTTCCTGTTGGGTTGATGACATAAAATCAATAAAAAAAGTTCAATGTACTTAGCCAAATTCAAAAAGTGTTTTTAATCTATAATTCGTGTTAAAAATAAGAGAAAAGCATAATGCCCTTATATTTTGTGAAAACATCATATTTCTTTCCTAAGAATGACTTTAGAATGGTATTTATATACTCGTAGAATTTTTTATAATTTGAAAGAAATATCTCAAGGCAGAGTGTCCTTCTTCTGCAGTTAAAAACTTAATGACACCTCCTGAAAGAAATATATTTACATTAAAAAAATAATTTTAAAATACTCTTTTGAAGTTTGACATAATATATGCTCACAGTAAAGTAACGTCTCCCTGCTAGTTACTTAAGATTACCTTTTATTTACACTTTGATACATTTCTGCGTTTTCATGTAACAACGTTTCAAATCTAATAAATTGAACAAATGAGAGCAAATTAAAATTGATTCAATGGATTTATATTTTAAAATTAGTACAAACTGAATGTAATGTTGCTACAATTTAGAATTACTTCCAAATGATATTTTTGGGAGCTATTGCTTGTTTGCTGTCGGGAAAAGTAAACCCGATGCATGAAGTGCATTTTCTTGGAAAGAACGTAACACACTACATAACACAACTAAATTCAATTAAATTGAAATAAAAACCAGTATAACAGGACATAGATGTTTTTTCCAGTCATCTTAGCTTGCCAGGCTTCTGTGTACAAATTTATGTAATCTAATATGGGACAGTCTCGCAAAGAATGAGCACTTTCTTGTAACAGTGAATTCTGATCTTCCTGCTTCCAAGATTTACGATACTTAAACTTGAGATTTATGGCATCACAAAGGAATGCGTTGAGTTCAAATAAAGGTGTTGGGATTCTTTTCAAAACACCCGCCTATTCTACAAATATTAACCTTAATCCTTGTGAAAATATCCGTTTCGCCAATGAATATTTGAAAGTAAAAGAAAGTTCTAAAACATTAATTTCTTGAAGACTCCTAATCTAAATTCGGTAAGACAAAGTAGATATTTACTCAGCATGCTGTTCAACGTCAACATTCAATACAGATTTAAGAAATTAATATTCATATTGTTGTCTGTTTCACAATCAAGTTTGCTAGGTTTGACACCTAATTCCTTTCCAAATGTTTATTCATTCAGATAACTAAGATACGATCTTTCCAAAAGCATCGGTTGTTGCCAAGAGGTTTTCAATTTTTTCTATCGATAAATATTTATCCCTGTAGATTACTAAATTATTTCTATGCTTTTCTTGAATACCATTTCCAGAAATATTTCTGCCATTTACGACTTCTGCTTATTTGCTTGTAACGGGGAAACGATCAAACATCTCTCGGGGCAGTCAACGTCATAAATATTTAGACTTCATTTCCAATATACAATTACCGTAATAAATTCAAAGCTTTGCATTTTGCTGAGATGTTTACGTATAATGAATAATTTATACATTTTCTTCATGTAAATGAAACAATATTAATAAGTATTACCAAACACATGAAATAATCCCATTTTAGAACGTTTTGTCTGGAATATCTTTTGTACTGATTTCCTTCCGGTAGAACAAAGTGTCTAATTGTTTTCTGTAACAAAAACGATATCTTAGAAAAGCTCTTTTCGACATCTTTTAATTTTTGTCCGTTTCCTGAAAAGTTTTGTAAAAAGGAAACAAAAAGAACAATTTTAATATACTTAAATTGCGCACTTAAAGTTTCATGAAAATCCTGTTATCTAACATGCTAAGAAGGATATACATAGTTAGTATAAAAATCATCCTATCTAACATACTTATAGGCAAATATGTAGTTACTACGTACGTTTTAAATGTGTTATTTCTTAATAGTTAAGGCGTCCACCTCTGTATTCGGAAGGTCGCGAGTCCTCGCAGGTTTGAATCCTAAGTGTGCAAAGTGTACCAACATTCATCCAGCTGTGAATGACTTTCAGTAAGAAATGCTTCCGTCCTCAAGCGTTTAATCTTGGGTGACGCCTTCAGGCTGATTTAAATTAGCATGGATAGCTTCACCGTGATTGTGCTAAATCAAAATAATACATATATAAATTTCAGATATATAAATTTCAGATGTTGTGTCATTTGCTGGAAATAGTTGTGAAAGTAAAATTGTCTGCAGTTGCAATAGTTGATAGAAAGAGCTGAAATTAAGATCTTAGCTTTCAAGTAAAATCAAGTATTGTTTTTGTAGATTGTCTCTCTATACAAAATGAATAGTTAGTATTTTTCCTGGAAACTGTTTTTTTTCTGTTAAGCATCATTTTTTTTTGCAATTCACTTGATATGTGACCTTTAATATAACACGTGAAAAACAACAAATCTCGTTTGTCATTTCGTGTACATCTAGGAAATGAGTCAATTTCGTATATTCACATAGGTATAAAATATATCAAGAAGAAATATTTATCTTTTTGTGTGAATGTCATAAAGAATACCAGCAAAGCATGTCTAATTGCATCTATCTGCAGCTACAATTTTGATGCACAAGTTTTAAAGTCGTGATTGTTTAATAGAAACATTATTTCACGAATCAGTATGAAATATGCATAAGGTATACTGAGAATGTAAGAAATGTCGTCTACGTTGTCACTATTTATGTGAAGTGAAAGAGTCTCATTGTATTATAAATAAACTGCAAAATAACAATTGTTCTTTTACTTGAGACACGTGACTCAGGATATAATTTTTATTTATATCATATGTAAAAATCAGTTCATCAGAAATGTTTAAGTCTGAACTATTGTGCAGTAATATAACCATATTCTTTACTCATGCAATTATTCACATCATACAATATCAATTTATATTTCATGTTAACAGAGATGTGTTTTTATACAAAATGCATTGTAATAGTTATGTATATGTATGAAATGTCCTCTATGTTTAAATGTCAATGTATTGTTATCTGTCGTGAAAAACAAACTCGACAGTAGACAAGAAAACTGTTTCCATGTTTTCTGTATCTATTAACAGCAAAGAATAATATTGGTGTCAAGAGGAGTCAGTTTTAAGAACAGTCGTAAACTTTGTTAACCCATATCATGAAAATGTCAGAGTATTTGTTTAGTCTTGAATCCCTTGAAGGTGATAATGCTCTTGTTATTGTCCTAGAAAGTCGATAAAGAGAGAATATGTTTCAATAGAGGAGTAAACTAACATTGCTAGGTAAAATTATATATTCATGAAAAGGCTTCAGACAGTTTAAACTAGCCGGGATTGTTAGAATATTGTATGCGGTTGAAAGCTGTTATTGAGATAAAAATCCATCTTCTTAAAGTAAAGAAATACCTGTAGTTGCCCTGAATAAAAACTTGCTTTTAAGTTAAGTTTGAAGCGATGTTCCCCAGTCACCAAGAGACATAAAATAACATTTTTATTACATCTCCGTCGGTAAGTAATTTCATAACAGAATAACGCTTGTCCCAGCAGCAAGAAACACATATACATTGCAATAAAGTCATAGAGATGAGGTTTTCGTTAAAATGCTTATAAACTGCTAATGTTAGTAGTGTCTTCTGATGAGTAAACTAACCAGTGTGTATACGTTTAAAATAATATTGTCTTGGTATGAAGTCTTTGTAATTCTATTCAAGGAAACAACGCTCATACCCTCGAACTCGAACTCTGAACTCAAATTTATCAGAAGTTTCAATTTAAATTTAAAAAGATTAAACTAGTTTATAGACGTGATTTTTTAGACTAGATCTGTTACTCAAGTAAAACTTACAAAATAATTGTTTAATAGGTATGATTTCCAGTTGCATTTAAATAGCAAAGTGTACCAAATAATATTAATCTGTGGGAAAAAACTAAAACTAGTTTCAGAAATATGAAGTAGCAGTGATGTATTGTAGGAAGACTATTTTTTTCCCATCATTCGAGAATTTAACTTTTATATTCAAAGTTACATGCTCAACAACAACACATCTTTGTAAAAAAACATATCTCTATGGCCTAAAATTGTTCTTGTCGTTCCTGTAAGCCCTACAGATACCACTGGAGAATATATTTTTGTGCGATTTGGAGGAAGAACAGTAACAGATAGTTATGAGCCTGTGACATTAACAATTTCAAATATTTGCTATTCATGAGAAAATGGGCCAACATTCCCTTTACCTATCTAGGTCAGTTCTGTTTAGATTTCCATGATTAAAGTATTGTTATTTATACACAGGTTGAAATATCACGAAAGCATAGATGTTTTCGCTACATGCTTTCTTACCATTATGAAATTAATGTTTGTTTTCATTTTTAATTTTTTTCCTAGTCCAAAAAAGTCACTTATACATCCTGATAATGTAAATGCTGAAAAAATCAATTTATTTTAAATCGGGCAAAACAGTGTTGCATCTCACAGGAAATATGTTCCGGACCAAAGTCAATATCACTTCTAGTTAGAAATATAGTTATAATAAGATTCAGAAAGAATGTGGAAAGCGGTCTTTGTTATCAATATATCTGCAAAATTCCTTAACCCTTTTGAAAATGGCAAGTACAATATCGGTTTATTACTCGGAATCATAATCATTCTGACTAGGAAAAATAGTTTTTTATCTGCGACTAATTGAAAAATTACCGTTACGAATATAACTTGAAAGTCACATGATGTGTCCGAGTCAACGTTACTGTAACGCCATCGTATAAGATCACATTTGAGATGATATTAATGACCATAAGGACGGTTTATTTTATTGTATATCATATGTGTGCAAATATAGTGCAGTAATTGCATGTCTCAGCAATAATTTGGTGTACTGTATAAAACAAACGTCCTTCGCCTGTTTGTATATCATCCTTCTGAGCTTCCCTTTCCACAACATTCTTATTGATTTTTTTTCATATTTTGTCGTAATAAAAGTGTTCTCCTGAATGAACTTTGTATTAGCTTTGGTTGTTCTGGTGTTTATTGAACTGAAATCAGCTTTCTTTCTTCTACTATCTCTGAACTTTTGGCTATCAGTCCCTTCGGGATATTTAGATAATGTGAAAACTGTTAGCTGGCTGTCATGTACATGAAAGCTTTTAAGAACACTTGACTTATGTTATTCTGAAACAGCCACATTTTTTAAAAAAAATTGTTCTACAAACATTATCTCGATTGTACCGGATTTTCACCTATTGAGTGATGATTTGAATTCCCTTTTTGATGTACACTTTATCCAAATTTAGTTTACATAAGCTTCAGTTGAAGTTGTAAAAGCGATCTACGAAAATTGTTTGACATTAGAATATCTGTATGAATTTTGTTCTGATGCAATGCTTTTCCTTAATCTTCTCATCACATATTAGGTTCAATTTTGCCTTAAGGAAAGCTTGTCAAGTTTTGTTCTTTCGATCACATTGACTTTTCTAATTATATAGATATATTCTTTGTCACATAGGAGGAGATTTTTGAAGACAGAGTTAGTAAGTTGTATTTTGCAGTTTGGACTCTTCAGATAAATCAGTCGGGTATTTCTATTTTCTGACAAAACATAAACCGAATAAAATAAATTTGTCTGCACGAATAACCATTGTATTAATTTTCGAACGAAAGATCTTTTCACACGAAAGGGAAGCACGCTTTTGTATATCATTTGTATATCTGTATATGTCTGTGAACGCAAGAATTGCATCCTCACAAAATCGTTGTCATAATAGGAAAGAAGCTTCACTGATTTATTGTAAATGTCTTTTTTCTCAGAAAATAGGCTTGTTAAAAAGCAAAATGTGACCAAATTTTTACTTAGTTTTCTTTCTCCATTTTTTCTCTAAAGTTTGCTAACAAAAGTGCAAATACTTCTTATCATTTGAACGATCATAAAGGTCGTACCTTACCGTGAAAATATTCAATTAACTTTTACAACATGTGTTTGTTCACAACTACACGGGAGCAGATCAGAAAATTATTTAATTGGATAACTTGGATCTTGTATGCATAAACATATATTATCTTTGAATTGTTTTGAAATGAAAAAGTTTTAAATATAGTCCACATCAAAATAACCCATCAGTTTATCCTTTCTATTCTGTGATAGTTTTTTTATATATAATTTTCATACAATTGCATATGTATGAGAAAATAGAAATATAAGAAAGATATTAAAATATGTGATGACAAACGACCGTAAATTGCTAATGCGGACTTTAATACAAAACATTTTTAATAACCGTATAACATTAACTGTAGGAAAGACTTGTGATATAATATTGTTTCGAAGTGTGTGTATATATGTGTCTTCCTAAATCTACTGCTGACATGGTAAGAGATCAAGGAAGTCATTGTCTGCCTGTCGAACAATATCACGCCTGAGACAGACTGTAATTGCAAATAGGAACAGATGCTGTAACTGGACGTCATAAACACATCAGAGCAGACCACTAAATCAATACAGGAGGTTTAACAGACAAGCTATTAACGTGAAAATAGCTTTTCTTTCTGAAGCTTTCATTTACAACCAACTGAGTTTCTTAATTAGAATTTGCTAAGAGAAAAACAATTATACGTAAATTTATTGTTATCATATTTTTTAACTTATTACTATGGCAAGCATGTTCGTTTGACACGAAATATGTATGTAAGGACACGTACTTTAGAGTTTAAGATACGACAATGATTTTCATAAGTAAACTTTGCTCCTGTAAATGATAGAATCTGAGGCAAGTATTAACATCCAAAAGAAATATTTTACATAGGTAAATATAATGTAAAAGATTTGCGCATAGACTCAGAGTCTACTGTTCGACAGTTTGAAATCTGGTCAAAATAGAACAGAGTTAAATCATTTAGGTGGTAGTAGAGAACATATTGTTAATGGTAGCCAAACACCTATGGGACATCTTTAAAACGACTTCATTAGAAATCTAATTTAGAATAAGATTGAAATTTGATAGAGGCTCTGCTGTGCACTCAATAAATTTCATGCCATTTGTTCGAATAGCGCTTTCATAAACCTGTCTAACGTTTGCAGCAGTTCCGTCTTTGCTAAGAACTTGGAAATATCAGTCATTTCCCCTGAGACTGGTATACACCCAGCCGCAGGATAATATATACACAGCTTTTGACATCCCAGTTCATTCTTTTATATTTCATTGAAAGTTGTGGTCAACACTAAATTCTTATTTTGTAAGACTTTTTATATCAAAATACCAAACGCAAACTTGAATGAAAGGTATTTCCAGTATAATATAGAATATATAACATGTAATTTGGCAAAGCGTTTACGTGCTTCTTATAATTTCGGTGCCGATTTCATTTAGTAGTTATTTTAGGGGGATTTAAAAAAATAATGTATATATATTGAGAAAAACATTTCCTGTGAGAACCATTCAAATAAGATTGCATCAAGTAAATGTAACTAATTTAAATTAAGAACTTGTCTGACAAGCACAGAAAGAAAAATATCAGCTTGTTTATTATTATTATTTGAATAATTTTGTTATAATTGAACATTACATGAGCAATATTGCATATTTCATTAAAATATACCTATTCTTCTTGCTGTGTGATATGACGTAATAAATGCACTTTCTTGCCTATAATTATCATGCTGGTGTTTTGCAACGTTACGATTTCAATAAAAAGCACACTAGGTATAACTGAATTTGACTGAATCAATACATCCATTAGCTCAATAACATACAGATAAGTCTTTATGAAAATTATAGGAAAAATGAACGTTTTTTATATAGTTTTATCATTGCATATAAATGTTATATAGCCTAATTAAGAAGAGATTCAAAGGCTGTTTTATACGTCTAAATGCTTAAAATTGTTTCTTCTAATTTAACCATGAGTTTCTAATAAGCTTTACAATCATACGTTGTCAGGCTTCCTTAAAGAAAAAAAAGGATTCTTAGGGAAATAAACGACTTCTAGACGTTTGCCTAAAACATAGCAAGATAGAAATAGATCTTGGTTGAAGGTTTACAAGCACTAGCTGATTTATCTAAAGTAGATCAACAAACTGCGTACAAAATATTCATAATTCACCGATATTTGCATATCATTGATGACTCTTTATGATAATAGCGAAAGTTATATCTTAAAATGGCTCTCATAATACCATATAACATTCTTTTTGCATTTATTTTCCCAATAGCAAGCTTCCTCTGGCAGCGTTATGATTTCCAGTAGGATGCATACAAGATATAATTGAATTTCATAGAATCAATAGATTAATTTGTTCTTACAGAATACACTATATCTAGATAATTAGAAAAGTCAATGTGATCGATAGATGTATGATAAAGTAACACTTTTAAGGATGTTCTGAGCCTGCTTTGTGTAAAACCAGGACAAGGACTAGGTGAAACCTATATTTTATGTTCAGTCTTTAAAATAAAAAACTTTTTTTCGAATTTATGCAATGCTCCAATATTTTTTCTGATCTTAAGAGTACTTTGTATGACAATATTAAGGTATCTTACATAGGTGAGATCTAAGAACTCTGACATACAACGGTAAATAAATCGACTTTGTGTATGAGCTACTACGTTCGATTATTAACATAAACGCCAGTTGTCAGAGTTTCATATCTTTGATGACAAAAAAGTTTCAGATCGCGAGAATTATACGTAATAAATCAAACCTTTCTGAAAAATGTTAACAATATCTTAAATCACATTTGGACAGAGTAGCTTTTCCCGTTCGTAGGACACTTTGTAAGTGCCGTTATGTTATTTACGTAATCAAATATATAATAAGCAATCGGGGTTTTTAAGTGGACATTCAACGGTATATCAACTAATTGACTTATACAATCAAATAGTTCAATGTTTTGACAATGAAATGTTCACTTGTATGATCTTTTCTGACGTATTCAAGGCATTTGATCGCGTTTGCCACGAAATGCTTTGTTCCGGACTAATAAAATATCTGTTTTCTATTTTTCCGGTAATCGCAAATATAGTGTGATCCATGCAAGGCTCAGAAATGCATGTAGTGATCTAAACTTTCATAGATTTAATAACCATCTGATTCGCGACCTGTCTTTTAATTGCAGAAGCGAAAGTGAAGACATAGAACATTATGTCTTTAAATGTCAATTTTACACACAACAAAAAATAAAGTTTTTCAATATGACCCAGACATTTCACCCGTTATCGCCTTCAGCTGTATTGTTTGGTAAAAATAACCTAAGTGACTATGATAATACGAGTTGTTTTCTTATATACAAGAATATATCCGTGACACCAGCCGTTTCTAGGCAGTTGCAGTATTCCCCGTGTTTAACAGTTAATTACATACACGTAACATTGTAGGTTGTATTTCTAATACTTCTCTTGGGATTCGATATACTCTTCTTCTTTCCAATCTTTATAGATTCATTGGTGGTAGATTATTTTCCTAATATTGTTTTTTTTTCGGGTTTTTTTCTCTTTTTTCCAAATTCATGTAACTTTCAACAATTATTGAATCCCTGTTGCTATATAGTAATGTAAATAAATGTCACCTATTCGTCTAGATAGATAGTGTTTGGGAAGGGCCGGTATTATAACGTTGGCAGAACTTTTAGCCAAACCCTTTTGCTGAATGTTTAGATCTATATGTTATATTTTCACATGTTATATTCGGCAATAAAATATGTTTAAACCCAAGTTACGTTATGAAATGACCGATGACACGGGGAAAAGGGCACTCGGGCATAATTTGTTGAAGTTGGCCTTTTTTATAAATTTGAACAAATGATATCGCAGGATTATTGTCTGAAAATTTTAGCTTCCTACATAGAACAAATACGATGTACCACAATTTTGAAGCCGGACAATGGACAGTTTTGACATACCTTAAAATGACGTCGCTTACCTTACATTGACGTCAGATTCTATCTGTGTTTCCGTTTGAACTTAATTAACATGGCTTATTTTACATACTTAAATTTTACTTATTCCGTTGTAAAATTCTGTACTTTTTCAATGTATCAAACCTTTTCATAAAACTATATTTGTTATCATTTAGCGTTGCGTTTTGTTCAGGTGATGTCATTTAACGTAGGAAAGAACTGTCTTCAATAACTATTGCCATGGCAATGGTCATCAGCAAATTTGATACATAATTGTCTCTTTTATTAAAAAGGACAACATTCAGGCTATCAATATTTTACTTTAGTTTTAAATTTTAAGAGTACAATAAATTTCCCGTTTTTGCTTATATTCAAATCTTTTTTATTTCAGTAGTATAACAAAGGCCTGAGTGCCCTTTTTCTCGTGACATCGTTTATTTATGTTTTGTTAAGAAAGATTGTTTACGAAGCTAACGTTACGAAGCATTGAGGAAACAAAAATATGGCATAAATGAAATGACTCTTTATCAAGAGAAAACTGAATAATAAGCATAAAAATGTGAGCACCGGCTGGCAGTAATTTAAACACCACGATTAATGCAGAAATGGTTGTCGTTTAGTCATCAGCCAATGTTTTGCAACATTCAATGCATAATGAAACTTTGTCCCAAAATATTTAGCGTAGGATGAAGAAAAACACGTATGAATTGAAGTAAGTGGCCATCAACACCCTTCTGTAAGTTAAATCTTATAGCATGTACTGTTTCGACTTTTGCTTGTTCTTTAGATCTTAAAACTTTTTACCAGTTGATGTTTTTTTTTTAAATATTAACCGTTGCCTACTTTTGTCATCCAAGAATGAAATATCGATACATTAACTATCTTGTATCTTTGTCTGCATCCTTTGCAGCCACTGTAATTTTATGTCATATAAGCTCATACTTTTCTATATGTTCATGTCATATTCATTGATCAATGTATGGCTGCTTATTCCGGAAATTTTAACAATAAAACACGAGATAAAGAACAATCAAGGAAAAGTATCTGGTCACGAACAGATATCTGAAAAACAAACGTATGCCAAACACCTGTTATATTCAGTTTTCATAATGATAATTGCACTGTCAACTTACATGTAATAAAATTATTAAAAATGAAAACGTCCGTATTTACCAGTAGTAGACAATAATTAAATTTGCCAGAATCGATAATCATTTGCTCATAAACAGTAAGTTTTACGTTATGGCTGTGATCAGGAGTTCATGATTGTGATGTACGCTATTGTGTCATCTATATTAAGAAAAGGGGTATTAAATAAATGTTCTTAATATTGTTGAAACGAATAAACTAGATATTTTACTGCTATTGGGAACGTCAATTACCAAATATCGGGACTTTAAGATACATTAAAGGAATGTTATAATTCAAAACTTTTAAAATATGAGAAAACACTTAGCGGAATCTAACAAACTTGTATATAAATGTCATATAATTGTTCTTTAACTACATAAGACTCAAAAACTTGATAGCAGATTAAGAATATAATATATTGTGTTCTCTGTTAAACCTGCTACAAATGATATGTTGCTTGTACACTACTCTTTTTGCTCATGCCACTTACCACGTAAAACACCACAGTGAAATATCAATTACAGTTGGTTCAATGGACAAGGGCTCAGATTTGATGCCAAAGACAAAGTTGTTCGATGTTTCACCACTACAGGCGAAACGTATTTTCAATATTAAACCAAGTTCATGTCATAACACTGTGTTCTTTTTTTTTCATGATCATTTGTTGCATCTAAGTTATACTGTGTTCAAAATGATCAAGATGCCTATTACTGAAAACAGGCTGAATGTTCAGAAATCATGAAAATGAGAAGTAATTAGAAATATTCCTTAAATATTTATAAATAGAAATATAATTATCCTTTTAATAATAATGTGTGAATTGAGTCGATGACAAAGTCAATCATAAAGATTTTTACCATTTTCAACTACACTCAGTGGGAGTAACTCTCATTATATATAACTACAGACTGAGAAACTTTATTCGATGATGGTGTCTTTAAACATCGATCATTGGGTCTAACTGATACGTCATTATTGTAGCTATATCTGGGGGAAAGTCTTCTTTAGGGTACACTCATTTTAGCTATAGCATGCTCGTTTGGCGACACTATGATTTCAAGATATAATTTACATCTGATAGGATCAGTTAATTGCTATGCGGTGTAAAAATAACTTGAACAGTAAATGTGATTGGTGGCTCTATGACCTCCATTTTAGAATTTTCAAAGGTCAACTGTTTATATATGTAAAAACTAGCAATTATCTTGCGGATATGCTCTTTATAAATAAATGCCCTTTGTTTTGAATTTCTGACGCACTATAGAATGTTGTTTTAAAATCACAATTAACAGTTATTTTCATATTTACGAAAACGAAAGTTTCTGCCAGAATTAATTCAGGATGGGATAATGATAAATATCAAAATCTCACTGAAACGGAATCCGAAATTATCTTTTCACGTTTTCTTTTATTACAAAAGACAGTGCGTGCACCACATTCATTGCATCGATTAACTCAGCCAATGATACTAATTAAGCTATTCTTTATCGTAGATGAGTTGCATTAAGTTGATTTGGTTTTTACACATAATTAAACGATGAACCTTCAAGATAAGACTTCATTTTAATATCTAACATGTTCCTAGGCGGAAGTAAGTACGTACTTGAATTTGACATTTTCAGCAGTAAAGATGGCTGTTATAGTTTTTTCTTACACGTAATATGCTTGTATGTGTGCGTATTAACCCATAGATCGTTTCTTATGGTGGTGCTATAAATGCCAAGACAGCACACTAGAGATCATTGAATTTGGCAAAATCGATATATCATTTTCTCATACATAATCATTGTGATGGATTATTGGGGGAAATGATTGTGATCAGGAGTTCCATCATAAGGCATTCTGTCGAACGTATGCAGAACTCGTCGTCTCTTTTCATCTACATTGAGAAAATGGGTACTGAAATGGTACTCTTCATGTCCTTAATAGGGCGTTTACAAAGAAACGGGCTAAACTTTAGAAAATATGGACAATTGATTGAAACATAAGTTACCCAGTATAAGGAGTTCAAGATAAAAATTATTAAAATTATATTGAAGATAATCTCAGAAGGAATATAAAGTTGTTTGAAATCTTTTCTACTCAGTATCTTAGAAAGTAAAACAATTAACTGCTAACAATATCTTGAAATGACGCCAACGTTACTTATACCTGTGAATTTCGCGGTTTCATTTTTAACAGTTTTTATTTTATTTTTATTTGTTTATTTTTTGCAGGCGTCTTTCGAAAAAAAAATCTTTCATAATTGTTCCGAAATTCATAATTTATTCTTGATGGATGAGGAAATGAACTTGTTTATTTATACATTCTGTCATAGGTCAACTCGCTTGTTATAATACCGTCCCCTTCGGTTCTTGACTTTGTATTCAAATAAATTAGTTATTGCAGAACAATGTTAACTCATATTTTTACTTTAATAGCAGAGTTTTACATATCTGTTAATTGCATATAATGTAGAATTAAATTTTCATATTATGTATGTTTGTAGTATGTTTTGACAATGACCATATCTACTTATTTCATGAGCACTCTGTTAAAACAAAATCATCCATATCATAGCATCTTTTCATCTGTTTTTAATTTTAGATTTCAGCAAAACACCCCCGGTGTCTACTGGTAAGAAACTGGTTAATGCATGCATCAAATTGTTACGTTATTTCCAGTCCTGTGCTACCATGTGACCAAGATTAGCTGAAGGGAAAACATCTGCCAATATGTACCTGTTCTCTTATTCGTAATTGAGAATGGCTTCTATATAAATTACCCTTTTGTCAGTTATACTTTCGTACTCCTCACTTTATACTTGTAAATATTAGGGATGGAAACGAATACCAAAATCAATACTCGAGTACTCGGTCATTTTTCCGATCGAGTACTCGGTTACTCGGATGATTTCCAATGATCTTCAAAGTTTTATCACACAATATCAACACCGTCTGCAGGCGGCATTTTGACACTATGGAAATTTTAATATCTTATTTTAAGCAAAAACTTTATCAAGATATAAAAAAGTTATTGATATTTCTGAATTTAAATGCGTAAAGAAGAAAAGGGTGTTAATCTCCTTTATTGAGTTAAGAAAAACAAACGTTTAATCGGGTCTAATTACTACCTTTAACTAACATTCATAATAGCAATCCGGCCCTTTGCTGTTTTCAAAACAGTTATCTTAAAACAAGTTTCGGCTACAAACTGTTACACAATTAAAGATAATTAAATATCATAAGAGGCCGAAAGATGTAAGCGACACAGGTGTTCAATCCCATGCGCGTGTCAAACTGTTGATCGCCTGGTTAAATTTACGATTTCATTTTCGCACCTCTGCAAGAATGTTCTGATTGCATTTATAGGTGTTTATGAAGATACATGTACTTCTCCGAATTTCTGAACTAATTGGATACACAAATCTTTCTAACTCGCAAAAAAAAATATATATATATTTTTTTCCGAGTAATCGAATATCAATCTTTTTAACCGATATTCGGACGTTCGATCGAGTACTCGGTTAACCGGTTACTCGTTGCCATCCCTAGTAAATATGTTTGATTGTTTGTTACCATTAATATTATCAGAATATTTCGATCCCAGAAGATTGTTTTTTTTTAATAAACTTGGTAGATGTTTTCGCACCACTGTTGTCTTCATTTAGTATATGTGGTAATTAAATATCTGCCAATAGATAATCCTTTGTGCTAAGCTCTCCCTAGGTGTGCTGTAAATAGGACTTTTTAGAAATCCTGTAATCTGCTAGTCGTTACAATGACTCACATAGTCACCCGTTGGAGGCATTTAGTACGTGTTTACACACATGCTCAACGCATTTTATGGTTTCCATTTATTCGTATGTTTCTAGCTTGGTTTAATGCCAATTAAGTTGACAGTTTCCCTACTAAATCAATAATATGTTGTCACTCTAGAAAGGTTTGTCCTACTTTTGCAATGAAATTGTCGCCTTTAAAAGCCCGAGGGGGTTTATGTACAGTCTGTTTACAGAGCAGTGCTGTCTTCGTTTGACATACATTGGTTTTTCAGTTATCATGTCAATGGTATCCAAGTCTTTTTTATTCCTCTCGGAGGACAGTTCCCTTAGTTGTTATAGTCCAACTTATTAGTTTTCAGTATCTCTAGGTCTTTTCGTTAATGGACCGGACCGCTATAGGCTTCAAGAAAATTGTTCTTCATTACAGAAAATGGGATTTAAATCCAAACCTTTCTAATAAAAAAAAAAGGTTTAAATAATTTTCAATGAAGGGTTCGGAAACAAATTTAAAAGATGCCCTTTAAGAAATTGATCTCGTTGATGTTATTCTGTTTATATTTTTGTGCTGTAGTGAACTGAAAAGTCATTTTGGAGAGTGCTAGATCAAAAGTTTTGTGTTTTGAAATATCTTTAAGGGCTGGTTATAATATTATCATATTAAATGCCTCCATCAGTGCTTACAACCCAGCACATATAGCTACCTAAGATGTTGTTTTGTTAAACAGACTCGAGTCCTTCTGCTGTCTTGTTATATAGCTAGGTAACCGTGTCTCATAATTGCTTATTCTAACATACCTTTTAAATTCAAAATTAAAACATATAGTATCATATTTTTCAAATTAATGTTTGTTGTCTACTGAAATCTGCCCTGATATTTTAATTGGACAAAAACCAAGAATTATTTGGAATGACACATATTAAAGAGGCATACCATGAAACCAAAAGTATTCTGCTTCCTTCTATATCATGTAATTGTGAATGATATTGAATGATTTTATCAGATGTTAGTGTCAACACAGATAACCTTAAAATATTCTTATTGGTCTTTATAGAAAGAGTTGTTGTTGTACCGAGTTTGGGTGTGGCGGATAGCCATTTATATTCCAAATAAACACTTTCTAAGTATATGAATGTATGTAGAAGAAATATGTGAACATACTCTTCTTTAGGTCATTATTTTTTTTAATTTGCAACAAATAGATATGCAATATATCATCCATTAATGGTAGAGTATGTCCTTTTAATGAAATTTCAGTAGAATGTATAAATTGTTCTCATTAAGGTTACTTTTAAAAGGTTGACCATGTGTATGGGAAAACACGGTCAACAACAGCTTACAGAATTTGAAATTTATCTTTAGATTGTTTGAACAGACTAAACTTAAGCGAGCTTATGCAGAGCGATTGTATTTAAAAGATCCTTCCTTTAAACTACCAGCAAGGTTAAGCTGAGCGTTCCTTCATTTAAACTGTCAGCAAGGTTAAAGCACTGCTTGTTGGGAAAACTTAAGTTAGATCTATCACATTTTTATTCTTAAGCAAACAAGAATCTGCTGTTTTAGATGGATTGAGTTTCATTTGTCAAACTAATTCAAGCAATGTAAGGCTTTGAACCTCATTAATTCATATTTTCTCATAAACATCAGTCACGTGACCTTTCCTTAACTTTGAGAGAATATTTCAATTACCAAAGTTGAAACAAATATGATTTCAGTTTCTCTTGATAACAAAAAAACGTCTTTGGAAAAGAAGTAAAGAAAGCATTGACCTCCTCTGTTGCTTTATTTCCTCCAGCAATGGAGATATTTTACAGAACAGTAAAGAAATTACAAACTATACATGCTTACAACATAAATGCAAATGAAGCTAATGATAGTACAGTGTTCCTGATGCATGTTGAATGCATCATGAAGCCACCAGCGGAAGTTGATTTATTTGGAAATGAAACATATTTACTTCGTGTATTCGTTTCAACTCTTTCAAGGCATTTCATATTCAATTTAAGCCATAAAAGCCCCATGTACTCATGTTTTTACATAATTATTATCTTTTATAAAACGAATGGCTTATTTTTTTTAATTAAAAGTTCTGTAACATAACTTATAAAGATAAATTTCAGATACACCAATGACATTAAAATATTTCAGGTGGTCGGATTTTCTGTGAATCTTATGACGCTATTCACGCAGACACCGAGCGAGATGAGTCGCAGCAAACACCATTCGCAATTATGCGTACGTAAGACCTCAACTTTTGTTCTGACAATCGCTTTTCATTTTCAGCAATGTCACAACCAGGTTGATACACACACCCCTTGATAAGAATATATACTAGACCACTATATTCGGTAAGAGTAGCAATATATATCCTAGCTTTCCTATGCAATGGCCAGCTTAATAGCTAAACTCGAAACAAGACATGTTTTTCATTCATTGCTAGATTTTAAGACTTCTCAATCACTCAGTTTGGAAAGATCCATCATAATTAGTATCGTTTATAGGGGTCTTTTATTGAGAACGTTGTTGTCAGAATGTCAAAAATTGTTGCCGCTGGTAAGATGAAAGTTGATACTTGGCTGTGTGTTGAATATTAAAAGTATGAGAAAATGATAAAAAAAACTATGATTGGGCAAAAATTAAAATTAAATTAAATTATTTCAATGTCATCATTCTTTAAAATTTCTTTTGATAAAAAACTGCTTAGACATTATATTTGTAGAGAAATTTAAGTACCGAGATACTGTAAAATACAAGAAAGTATTTGTAAATGTATCAGTTTAAGCCTACTTGATTTCTAACATATTGAATAATACTCATACTGTTTGTTCTGATCCATACAATTAAGTCTTTCGGATGATTTATTACATTTAAAGACTTTATTAGCAATGACGATCCTTTTGCATGAGAAAATCAAATACTTAATACATAAAATAAAAGAAAAAAATCAGAAATCATGCTGTGAAGAAGCCATCCTTTCTGTACTTTTGTACAAATGTTTTCTCACTCCAGGTGCCACTCGTGTTGCTGCAATGTTTCCAGTCGTGGCTTTGGTGATGATAACAGTGGCTGTGATTTTAGGGATAATAGGGAACATAAGACGTGATATCAAGACACTGTTGGCAGCCGTCATATCAATACTAGGAGGTACCTCTATTTATTAACTACTTTTACAATCCATTTTTGACACAAATTCTATATTTTATAGAGAAAAAGTATTGGTTTTGTACACACGTAGAACCCTAACCAAAGTTACTTTTGAAGAATATGGTGCTCATTAATACTCAGGATATGTATGTGTCAGTCTTGTTAACGGAAACTGGATTTTATTCGAAGTTTTTTTTTTCTTCTTTTTTTTTAAAATGCATTGGTATTTGATCTTGAAGTGAATCTTTAACATCCATTGTCACCATATCACCATAACTGTTCATTACCAGTATTATTAAAAACATCTAGTTGTAAAACTTCATATCGTTCTGTATTGTGCATTGCAGGGCTAACCTTAGCTGTTGGTATTATATTCTATATTTCTGCAATAAATGATGAGGTGGGGCATAGAACAAAAGGGAAAGAAGGCAAGCAGTTCGAGTATGAATACGGTTGGTCCTTCTTCTTCGCCGGGATGGCCTTTATGATAGCTGAAGGCACAGCGGTCGTGTTTGTGACACAGTTTATGCAAAGGAACTCAACCACTGATGACATGGTGAGAATAATACCGGGATTGGAAGATAAACTTGAGTGTACAGATCGAGAGGAGCACAACGACGGTGCTACAAATCCAACAATTGTTATGTGAAACAAAAATTGCTCATGGCCAGTTTGATAATGAAGCCGCAGTAAACTGTAGGAAGTGGGCTTGAATTTAATTGCACAACAAAATGTTAGAAATATTATTCGCATGTTTGAGGATATTTCTTTGTATGTGTTTATAATCATGTGGGTCCTTAAAAGTCTTGCGTGTTAAGACTCGCAAATCTTGTTTGATAATATGGACGAAAGTGCATGGATAATGTCTATAAAATACGACCGACGTTAATAAGCATAAGGTCAGAATTTGCACATTTTATAGGCACTGACTAAAATTTTCTTTTCTTTATAATGTACATATCAATGATTGAATGCTTAGTATGGATCGCCTTGACTGGCCTGACCTAATAAGTTTTAATTTACTAATTTTAGTTTTCATGCGGTTCATGTGATAATTCTTCTTATGCGCTTTTTACGTAATGTTTGTTGTGTCCATCTACTAGTGTGTGCTATGAATTTCATAGCTTCATGGTTTGTTTGTCCTCGCAATAATTTACAGCTTTCTGTTTGCTTTGTAATGGTTAGAATTTGGCACTTGCAGTTTGCGCTATTTGTGGTAAAATTTCCAAATCGTTGTTTAGATAAAACAGTTTGACTTGATCATTTATTTATTTGTGCTATCAAGACAGATTTTACTGAACTTTTTATTTAGTTCTGTCCTATTAAAAGCTCTTCGTGTGCATTTTACTTTATATTCGATGTAGATCTCAATTTAATACATAGATGTAAAAGGATATGGACATTATTGATTACAGAATGGGTTCTGCTTATAACATGAAATTCACACACACATGCACGCACGCACAAACACCAGCACAAACATGTAAAGGGCATAACAAACTGTTATCTCTACATATGTCTGAATAAATAGGGTTTACACAAAGTATAAAGTAAAATACACATGATGAACTATTTATACGACATAACGATCTAAGATCTACACAGCGACCCTAGTACCTGGTCAGCACTAGCTGAAAGAGTACACAACAAATTGAAAAGTTGTAGGCCAAGACAGTCTAGGCGATCCATAGTTAAACATGTTTGATATAAAGATATTATCAATAATTACTTATATTTTCTTCGTCCCATATCACAGTCTTTAGCAGGATTTAAAGTGACTTGTATTGTCAAACAGTTCAGTAAATGCTTCCTTCCTAAAGACATTTCAAATCAGTAATTTTCATGCAATATTTGTGTTGTTTATTGCTCTTATATGCAGTTAAACTTCCTTCCTAAAGACATTTCAAAATACCAGTTTTTGTGCAATAGTTCTGTTGTGTATTGCATTTGTATACAGTAACAGCTTCTTTCCTAAAGACATTTCAAAACAGCAGTTTTGTGCAATAGTTTTGTTGTGTATTGCATTTGTATACATTAACAGCTTCTTTCCTAAAGAAATTTAAAAACAGCAGTTCTGTGCAATAGTTTTGTTGTGTATTGCATTTGTATACATAAACAGCTTCTTTCCTAAAGACATTTCAAAACAGCAGTGTTGTGCAATAGTTTTGTTGTGTAATGCATTTGTTTACATCAACAGCTTCTTTCCTAAAGACATTTCAAAACAGCAGTTATCGTGCAATACTTGTGTTGTGTATTGCATTTGAGTATATTTGAGTTAAACAATCTTCACGTTAAGTCATATGATTAGATTTGTATATTTTCAGTTTAATTATCAATTATTATTTTCATAAAGGCCGTTTTTATTTTGACATTATATCTATCTGAGAAGTAGTCACATTTCCCACAGAAAGATCAAGAACGAACTGAGATTTGAATACACTTTCCGGATTCGCTGAGAGTAGTAGGTTTGCTTCTGCAACTTCAGCTTTTTTAGTCATAGAGCCGGATTTGGTAGTATTTGGCCACAGACTTTGTAGTTTCGTAAAAATGACTTCTAGCGCTTCATAAGAATATTTCTGTGTGTAATGTTTAATGGCAAAATTGCAAAACTGTTATAATTGAAAACAAGTCAACGCTGAAGACTCTACAATGGCAAACAAATAACACCACAGCGGAATCGGTTAAAATGATAATGAAGACAGAAACCAGCTGACAACAAAGATGGCAGCTCCGAATTTCTTGCAGGTCGCGCAAATATGTTATAGTTAAAACCTCCTCGCATGAATATCAATACATAACAATGTAATGGTAAGGGGAAATAACATAGTATTGAGTGTTGATTAACTACAACGTATTTTTGCCCTCCGCAATTCAAGCCCAAGGACAAAATATTATCCCTGTGAGGACATGAATATTTGTAGCAAAGTATTGTCACGAAACACCATAAATGAATCTGAAACTGATGATGGAGAAATGTTTGGTAAAACCCGTTTCTGGTACCTCCTTACTTTCTATTTGATATTCTAAATGTCATATTTTTGCACTATCACGTATTTCCGTAAATATACTAGTAATAAAAACGATATTTGTATATACTTTTACCCAATAATCTAACAGTTTAAATAATTTACATTAAGTGTCATATTAAAAAGATGAATAATTTATGCACCATGTCACAATTTGCAGATCATCTGTTCTGGGGAGAGGGGTGCCACATAGTATCGTGTTGTTTTGGAGTGTTTTTTTTTTGTTTCCTTCAATCGTTCAAAAATAAAGAAACTAAAGATTAACACTTATAGCATAGACTATACTTCAAAGGCACAATTTTCGTATAAAGCCGCATATCAAACGTGTCTTTCGATACACCTAAAGACACAGGAATCAGCATTGGAACTGTACTTTTATGCATAAAAAACATCTGTAGACGTTCGTGCTTTTTTAAATATAAAAAGCTCATCGGCCTTTATATATACATTCTCGTGTTTAGTTGTTTTTTTATCTGCTCACTAATTCTAGCCTCATTTTTCTCCGTGCAATACTGCAGTCAGGAATCATTCTAAAAATTAACGTTTTGTGTATTTGTCTTTATCTATACCCTGTTCACATTTTGACGAAACTTTCCCATGTAAAAATGCCAATTGTTTTTACTTTTATAATTTTTCTGCAAGTATTTATTCCACATTTTAATGCTTTTGATCAAGGAGTTATTTTTCCTTTTTAATGTTTTACCAAACATTTGAAATTTTGCTTATTTCTCATGTTGTGCCAAAAATTAAGTATGTATAAATGCCTTATCTTTGTATAATAGTGTGACATTTTGTTGGTTTCATTGTTCTTCCGTTAGTTTGATTTTATCTCGAATGTTACAATGCACAAATATATCTTGTGACAGACTTTTTAATACAAATAAATTGTTTCTTTATAAACCATGTTATTTGTTTGTTATAATTAATGGCTGTGATAGCATTCAAACCAGAGAAACTACTAAAAATCTAACAGAAATCGTTAGTTTCTTAATTACCATGGTGTTGATAGAAAACCTTTACATCTTTTCAGGGTAGCAAGTAAATGTTCACTAATTGCTTTCACGTTTCCTTTAATATCAAAAGGACCAGGTTTATCATGACCTTTTCAGACGCGACCAAACGGTAGAAATATTTTGTAATTGCTTTTCTGTCTGACAGCAGTTGGAAAGGAAACTTCAATATAAAATAAGATTTGTTCTTTAACAAAACCACCAAATATTAGCATCTCCCAGACAGTCTAGTGTCGCTAGATTTCTGTAGTTTATGTGGAAGGAACATTTAATCAACCTAAATGTTAAGATAAATCTGTACATCTTCTTCAGTGCAGATCTGAATAATTAAAAAAAAAATTCAATAATTTCAATAACCGTACATAGAGCTTTGGTGCTTAAAATATATTCATGTAAAATCGTCGCATATATAAACCCCGTCAATACAGCCATGTGTGTTCTTCCCTCTTTCCTCATCAGCAATAGTTTCAAATGTGTCACTACATCTTTTAGGCCTCCTGTAAATACTTGACCTTACGGCTATAACAAGATCACAATTACACGTCGCCGTCTCCTTGGTCTGGTGTTTACGGGATCCGCCAATTTAGCAAGGAGCTCGAAGGTTCGAGTCCTGTTTTGTGCTTTTTCTGACAAAGCCGGTTTTTTAGTCGACAGCTTGTTCGGTTCCATATTGCCTGTCTGCCCCACGCCTGGTATATAAGATAAAAACCGAGTATAAATGGATACGTACATTAGTATGCATATGACTGACACGAAAGTCCGCGCGACTGGTGCTTTTCACAGGTATGCCACCAAAAAAAAAAAAAATAACAAATTCCCGAGTAGTGTGTGGAAATATACAAATCTATGCTCTGAAAAGGAATGTGCCGTTACTTCTAGTAAAAACAATGTATTCGTAGCATTATGAATGTCATTTCCTGTAAATTTGTGTTTCGATTTTAAATAGAGATTATCATTAATCCAGTCAGATTCTAAGTAGCCATGTATGCATCTTATTTGCAGGAACATTAACTCGGAATCTTACAACCTGTGGAACTTCGTGAAAGGAGAAATAAAAACAACAACGAAATACACGTTAATTCAAACCTGTTTACTATGTCTCAACTAAGGGATAGAGAAGAAGAGAAAACTCTCTACTGAAAAGATTATATACAATGGGAAAAATCCTAAATAACTATGGTCTTGTCTATTTTTATGACAAATGTGCAGAGTGACGTGTTTCATATGTTAAAGTTTAACAAATAATATTGAAACATTCTCGTCTTTCATCAGTGAATCATCAGACTATGAGAAGAAGCAGTGGAATTTTATGCCATTTACTCAGATTACGGCGACGAATTTGGCCCGGTTAATAATAGACCTGGTTCAGTATTTCTCCAGTTTACCTCACTGAATCATAACAGTTTATAAATGAATAATTACATATTTAAAAAATGAATTAGTTAGCTGGGTAGGTCTGAATTGCTTCCTTTTGTGTCTCACCTTGTTATCGTTAATATAGACCACTGATCCGCTCCGTAATATACCTTTACAAATCAAAATGCCTTATACTTTGTCCATTATTGTAAACTATTTGATCGTAGGTGTCCGAATTGGGAAGAAATCCATAGATATGTCTAAAACAAGTCAGAATATGTGTCTAACCCTCTAATGTAAGGGGTATTAACCGTAGCGACAGGAAAGTGGTAAATAAAGCACGGTATGGTATAGTTTTTATCGATTTCCGCCATTTTGTTTGTTTAGAAATGGCTGCCAAAGCTATTCAATTTCAATGACGATAGAGATTTTTTGTAGTTTGCAGACAAAGTCCACATATGATTAAGAGTTATCTCAACTGAAAAAGAGTATTTTGTATGTTAAAACTGTTTCATTGGTTTTGGTTTATCTGGCTGATGAGCGTGCATTTCTAAAACAGCTGTGAACTGTCGATAAGGTTTGGTTTTTGGAATCCAAGACATCATGCTATGTGAAAGACACAATGACAGGAAGATATATGAGAAAAACAGTACCACTTGAAGTGTAAGTCCACTTATACCTTGTTATTCCATGCTGTTTTAGACAGGATATATTAAATTCCATTTATTTCCACCCAAATTGCCTTATTTTGTTTTGTGAATTGAATTCAGCTTGATACTGCAGGGGATTGACCTCAGAAGCGAGTAAATACTATCTATCTATCTATATTGCCTAACGCCCCTCTCGGGTATGACTGGCGGGTGCGCATCAGTGTAATATAAAAGTGTTTAAAAGCATTAAAAGGGAGACTTCAAAGCATGAAAGTGAGATGTGAAATGAAGTGTGAAAATGTTAAAAATAAGACGAAATGTATTTATAGGTTAAAAAGTTTGTTAAAAACAGAGCTTTACACGTTCTGGGGTGACTGGGGAAATACTTCAGCTTAATACTGCCAAAAGTCAATATTGACTATATTTGGCAATAAAGAGGATAAGGGAGAAGGGTGCCGGACGTTTCGGTAAATGACCAGTTCGGTAAATTGGATTTATATAGTAAACCCTTTGGACGTTTCGGTAAAAAGGCAATTATATAGTAATTATATTGTAAATAATGGAGAAAGTTGTCACACATATGAAAAACACATAATAATTACCTAGTTTGTTTTCTTTTTGACTCCTCGTCCCGTTGGGTAATGTCTAAACTATTTACAGTGGTCTAGTAAAATTTATAAGCAACTGTCATGTTGAATAGGCTCTAATCGGTTTTGGCAAAGGAATTAAAAACATTTTGTCTTACTTTCATTGTCTTATCAGGATCCAGTCTGATTGATCGCGATTTGTAGCAAAAAGGCTCTGATAGGAATTAAAAAGTTACATCATTTTTTAAGTTATACTTAAGATTAAGAATACAGTTTGGACCCAGATTAATCAGTTTTACTTTGGTTTCACGACATCACTACGATATGCAGGTAGAGATATATACATGCGTTTTATTTATTTATTTATTTATTTAACACAGTCAGTGCTCTGATATTTTCGGGCATGCGTCTATTATTACTCAATTAGCGGGTTTTAAAGCCTGCTAATGTGTTGAGTACAACTAAGAGATTAAAGAAAGCCGTTGTAATTTAATTAGTGACTGTCCTAATTGTTTGTCTTTAATTATATGCCATTCTTTACAAATATGAGATGATAATATAATCAGTTAGTGATTAAAATTCAGTTTCACTGGAAATATGTGATATATCCCATTGTTACCATACAATTACTATATAATTGCCTTTTTACCGAAACGTCCAAAGAGTTTACTATATAAATCCAATTTACCGAACTGGTCATTTACCGAAACGTCCGTAAATCAGGGAGAAGACCACTAAGGTGGTGTCCCCTTTTATTAACTGGAAAATGAAGTGTTTGTTTTTTATTTTGTCTTAAACTTTCTTAGCCATTTTAGGTGTTGCATTTGTATCCATCATTTGTAGAACTCTTCAAGCCAGACTGGATGTTTAAATGTTACTTTCTTAGTGTTTTCCTTGAGAAAGGTTAATTAGACATTGAGATAAAGAAATGATGGATGAAGGGATGTTTCTAATTAACATGAGTATTTTGTTATACCAACATGTTTTTGCTTTTTCTTTAGTATGAGTCTTCAAGGATTGATTTTTTTAAGTAAAATGCTTAATTAATGTTTATACTTTCAGCATTCATTGTTTGTCCATCATTTTCAATCAGTTAGAAGGCTCAAGCATTTAATTTTCACATTACCGTATCCTGTAAAACTGCTTTTTTTATAGGCATGTATAAAGTTCTGTTTAAACATTTTTTAAAATCATTTAGACTGCTCTATATTGGTATTATGTAACAGGTGGTGAAAAATCGTGGCTCGACCGGGACTTGAACCCAGGGCTTTCCGTTTACAGGGTGGACACTCTACCAACTGAGCTACCAAGCCACAGAATTTATGCCTGTTATTTCAATCTTTCATCATACCTGTAATAGATAAACAAAAGTGATTGATTTGACCCCTACCCACACCATTTATCGGATTTAGTTAATTATCCAAGACTGATAAGCTGACTGATTAGGTATGATCACTGATTAATTAGTTGAAGTGGATCTAATAGAAATATGAAGAAACTTATTAAAGATTTTCTGGATGTGTATTCTGGTCAGTAATTCTGCACCCTACAAAGTTCATTTTCACATTCAATTCTAAAAACATAGAAAAATGATATGTTCAGTTTTTATCAGTACTTTGTTAGAACTAGTATTAAACATTTCTTTTCTTGGTTTTAGCTTTTTAGCTCACCTGAGCACAAAGTGCTCAAGGGTGAGCTATTGGGATCATTGATTGTCCAGCGTACGTTGCGTATGTCATGTGTCTTCAACAATTTGACTTGAACGACTTCTCCTCCTAAACCACTTAGCCAACTTTGATGAAACATGCCTGGGATATTCCTTGCATGAAGCTCTACCAAAGTTGTTCAAAGAATTAAATTCCATTTAGAATCTGGTTGCTATGGCAACAGAAAGGAAAAACTTTGAAAATCTTCTTATCTGAAACGACAAGGCCGTTAGCCTTAAGATTTGGTATGTAGCATTGTCTGGTGGACCTCTTTCAAATTTGTTCAAATTATACCCCGGGGGTCAACTTATTTTACATAGGGAAAACTTTGAAAATCTTCTTGTCTGAAACCACAAGGCCCTGAGCCCTAAGATTTGGTACATAGCATTGTCTAGTGGACCTCTACCAAGTTTATTCAAATTATTCCTCTGGGGTCAAATTTGGCTCTGCCCGGGGGTCAATTGATTTTACATAGGCTTATATAGGGAAAACTTTGAAAACCTTCTTGTCTGAAACCACAAAGTCCTGAACCTTTAGATTTGGTACATAGCATTGTCTAGTGGACCTCTACCAAGTTTGTTCAAATTATACCCCTGGGGACAAATTTGGCCCTAACTCATTGTCATTGGTTTTACATAGGCTTATATAGGGAAAACTTTGATATTTTTTAATGGTGCATCGGCTTGAGGTCATCTACCAAGTTTGTTCAGTTATGCCCCTTGAGTGATAATTGGCTCTACCCTGGTGGAGCTCTTCCAAATTTGTTCAAATTATACCCCTAGGGTCAAATTTGGCCCTGCCCCGGGGGTCAGTTGATTTTACAAAGGCTTGTATAGGCATTCTTGTCTGAATCCACAAAGTGTGGTAATTGGCTCTACCCTGGGGGTCACTTGATTTCATATAGATTTATATAGGGAGAATCTTAAAAATGCTTCTGACATTTGCTCAATAGCAGACCCAAAGGCAAAGTATTCAGGTGAGCAATCTAGGGCCATCATGGACCTCTTATAATTATTATTGCTGAACGACATTTTTTTCTTACTTCTATAATCTACAAAAAAGCATGATGTTTTGCAGGGTCACAAATTTTCTTGATCCTGTTTTTGTGTTAAACAAGAATGAACAAGCAGAGATGACTAAAACAATCTCAAATAGGCCACTGAAAATCTTGTCAATTCTATGGGAACTCTTGGAATTATTTAGCTCAGATTCCTTAAAAATGGGCAAGGAAATTTGACATTAATTACTGTATATATTTACAGTTTAACTATAGCAAAGACTAAATTATTTGTGTAAATTTTGTCATAATCCTTTAATTCATTATTTGCTTGATGTATGACTTTAAACATCTTTGTTACTAATTCAAGAAGTTGCAGGCTTTACTTCTTTTCAGAAAAAAATTCAAATTTATTTTCTTACATAGATTATCAAAAACTTTTCAATCCCCTTCCACAAGTGATCACCATTAAGAGACAATGTGCAGAGCTCAATTATTGGGTTGCTACCCCCAAGGTCAAGGTCACACAGAAAGGTCAAGTGTTAAAAAGTCTTCATTTCGTTTCCACTCCATAACTTTTAAACCGCTGAAAATTTTTTGAAATAGCTTGGCACAATTGATCACCATTATGAGGCGATGTGCAGAGCTTTATAATTGGGTTGCTACCCCCCAAGGTCAAGGTCACACTTAAGAGTCAAGTGTTAAAAGTCTACATTTTGTGTCCGCTCCATAACTTTTAAACCGCTAAAAAATTTTGAAATAATTTGGCACAAGTGATCACCATTATGAGACGATGTGCAGAGCTCAATAATTGGGTTGCTTCCCACAAGGTCAAGGTCACAGTTAAATGTCAAATATCCACATTTCACGTCTACTCTATAACTTACTAACTTGGCTTATGAAAAGTTTTTAATTACTTTGCACAAATGATCACCACTATGACACAATGTGCAGAACCCAACTTCCAGGTTGCTACCCCCAAGGTCAAGCTTAAATGTTCTCCTTAACTTTTTGACTTTATAGAAGATTTTAAATAACTTGGCACAAATAATTACTATCATGAGACTATGTGCTTATAATATGCATGGCACAACATCAAGGTCATGGTTTGTTAAAGAAGTACATATTCATCTCTGCTGCAGAAGGGGATTTAGCTGTCCTTCAGACTGCCTTGTTTTACTTTGTGACAAAACAAATCTTCTGAACATATTAGTTTTTAAAATGTATGAAACCTTCAGATTAGTTCATATGCTAAACAGAAACATCTTTGAAAGTATTAAAACTTGCAGTACCAAAAGGAAATACAAGCAGCTTGAAACATAAGCAGACACATGGCATTAAAAGCATACAAGGTTTGACTCTTCAGATGAAATATATGCATTTTAAGGTCTTCAAAATCACTAAAAGCCTGGAGCTCTGAATTAAGGGCAGAATCCCTGCATTTGTGCTGAACCAATCTTTTACTAATCTTGTTTATTTCACAGGCTAGATATATTGCTACCTAATGAACTTAACATTAGAAATTTTACTGCCAGTGAGATTTGGACACATCTTGGCAAATGTAAATGAGGGTTTCCTTAGAGGTACTCAAGACATTTCCCATAGACTTAACTAGCATTCTAACACTATCCACGATTTGCCAACAATATTATAAACAAAGAAGAAATTGACTGTGAGATATCCTACACATTATATCAGGCTGAACACAAGAACGTGACTGCTGATGTCACTGCAAATTTCACTGGTAAAAATTTGAGTGTGCATACTTGCACCCCTTATAAATATATGTGTTAGAACAGACATAGATTTCAATATTTTCATGATATACTATCGTATATACCATGGTTTCTCATTCATATGCATAATTATTTAATCACTCAGGCCTTCAATCTCCCATGCAGTGATCTCCCCTTACATGATTAGATCTCTGCCTGTCACAACATTTTCGTCAAGATTTTTGACGATATGATTTTTGTCAATTTTGATTTTTTTTTATAATAAACATGGTTTTGCTAATGTTTCAAGACCGTAAGGTGTTACATGTGAACTCAAATAAAAAATAATTTCGGAAACATAAATATTATGACTATAATTTTTAATATTGCACCGTTTATTTAAAAACAATATGACCGCTTTTGAAAAAGAAATCATTCAAGTCATCAATAATTTTGATTCAATGCTCACCCCTAAGGCAAAACAGGTTGAGTGTTTGAGCCATACATTGTCAAATTATAGTGTCGCTGTTTATCACAGATGAAACAATTTTTCAATGGTTTCTTTGGCATATCCGCCATCTTGACACAATCATGTGATAAGACCATCATCACGTGATTCGTTTGAAGGCAGTGGTTACTGAGTGTAGCGTAACCGGTGCGCGGAGTTTGTCAGGCCTTCAGACTTGGTGATTAAATTACTATGCATCTGAACTCAACACCCTGAGATATTCAATGGTATATCATTCAAACTTAAAATCTATTTCCTAATTTAGGGAGTTAACAAAAAATGATGTAAAGAAGACCTTATCTTCAAAACTTATTCCTTAGGGCATATACATTGTAGACACTAAAAATGTGTTCATTTAGCTATCCACCCAAAAATTGTAAGAAGACTTCCTATATAGACTTGTATTCATGCATTCATTTCACCAGTTGTCAATACAGATTAGGTAATGGTATATGTCCAATATCATTCAGTGTGAGGTATATATGATTTTGCAGGAAACCAAATGTTCTATATTTTAGGGTATGCCTCTTCAGTAGAAAATGTCTTTCTTTTGATTGAATGGTTTGTCACATGTGTCCTTATCCCATAGGAGAGATCAGTTATGCCATGAAAAGAATGTCATTAAAATATAAATTCCAGCTAGTAAAAGTTGAGAAAGGTAGGGCTGAAGTTGATTTACTGGTTGAAATTATATTTGTGCTGGACCAATCTAAGTTTACTAAAGCATACTGAAAATGATATGAGCTGTAACTTAACCCTTACCATGCTAAATTTCTAAAATGGACTTTTCCATCCTTCAGTTTGGACAGATTCATTAATTGTTTATTGGTGTGCTTTAATATTGAAAATTTATTGGATGAATGCCGAACAGTGCAAACCATGATCAGACTGCACAAATGTGGAGGCTGATCTTTGTCTGCACTAGTCACAAAGGCAGAGTAGGGTAACGGTCAATCTCATTAAAATCAGATAATTGTTTTCGCTTTGTTACTCTTCGCTACGAATATATATACCTAGCAAAGGGTAGTGGAGCGACAGTTAGGATATGATTTTAATGAGATTGGGGTAAGGGTGTACAGATTATTGACATTCAGGCTTCTGCAGTAAAACAGTTTGAGATATTTTTTCTTTCCAAAAATCTATTTGTGAGGCATCTTATGCAATATATTTTTTAAAGCACAGAATTAATTAACAGTGCAGGCAGTTGTGATTTTGATCATCAGTCTGATGTCAACTTTTATTAAGGACATTTTACATGTGCAGTCTGATGTTTACTTTTGTATTAAAACAGTATATGCCTAAGAAAATCTGTCCATTTTTCATTACCTGTATTATCTGATTTTAATCCATTACACTGACAGTGCCGTGATGTATGCTATGGTAGATACTTGTTTGTTTTTTTTCCATATATATATATATTGAGATTTTGATTTTACAGTCTTTGTGTTAAAAAAAAAAAAAAAAGATTAAAAAAATGTTTAAATTAATTTTATTTATGTACATATGTACATATGTGTATTTTTAGTTCACTAGTCCTGAGCACTATGTGCTCAAGGTGAGCACACTGTGTCTGTCATGTGTTGTGCGCCGTCAACTTTTTACTTTAAACAACATCTCCTCCTAAACCAAAAGGTGAAAGATGATAAAACTTTGCAGGAATTTTTTTTGCATGAAGCTTTACCAAAGTTATTCAAAGAATTCCATTCCATAAAGAACTCTTGCTATAGCAACGTTAACAAGAACGAAAAATTTAAAAAAATCTTCTTGTCTAAAACTGCTCAGCTCAGAGCTCTCAAATTTGGTTAATGTAGCATTGTCTAATGGACCTCTGCCAAGTCTGTTGAAATAATATCTCTGGGGTCATGGCCTGGCCCAAGGGGTAACAAGTGTTACATAGCAATATAGAGGAAAATCTTTAAAAAATGTCTATTAAAATTATGTCCCTGGTGTCTGAATAAGCCCACCCCGGGGGTCCTATAAATGTTAAAAATTTAATCTTTGAAAATGTTTTTGTGAGAAACTGTAAGCTATAGACCTTAGCTATTTTGCATGGAGCTTCATCTAGATGTTTTTTACTTAGATTTTTCAAATTATGCCCCTGGGGTCATTAATGCCCCTGCCTCAGAGTCACATGATTTTACATTGGCTTAAATAGGTAAGATTTAAAAAAAAAAACTTCCTGCTACCATATGCCTTAGAGCTGAAATATTTTGATTGTTGCATAGTCTAGTCGACCTCTACCAAGTTTGTTCAAATAATGTCCCTGGTGTCATTAATAGCTCTGCCCCAAGGTCCCTTGTTTTTACATACCGGTAGGCTTATATAGGAAAGAATTAAAAAATCCTGTATGCCTTAGAGGTTAGATATTTTGTAAGTTGTTTAGTGTAGTGGACCTCTACCATTAGTTTGTTCAAATTATGTCCCTTAAGTCAAAATTAGCCCTGCTGCAGAGTTCTATTTGTAAAAGATATAAGATCTTCAAAAATCTTCAATTTGAAACCAGTGTAATATTGCTTCTGATGTTTGCTCAACAGCAGCCCCTTAGCCAAAGTACTCAGGTGATTATGGCTCACTTGTTTATCATAATTGTTGGAATCAGAAAAGATTCCATGGTTTGCAGGAATTTTATAATAATCCATTATAGACCTCCTGTTCAGGATATCTGGTTGGCTTAACATTTTTTTGCCCCATAGGTTTACTTCTATTTATAGATATTCCTTGATTATTGAGAGGTTTAAGTTTTAATGTCCTCAGAAAGTACAGTTGCACTGTATATAAACACTCAGGGTAAACAATTCAGAAAGACACCAAGTTATTTGACAGTTTTGGATTATCTACCTTGAAATGCCATGAAAGGCTTATCACCCAGGTAATAACCAAAGAATAGTTTATAAAGTTTATCTGTAAAGGACAGTAAATCCTGTCAGGTGACATTATTTCATAGATCAATATGGAATACACTATAACGTATGGAATGTAACATTGCCAATATTGGAATACAAAGTTTAAAGTCACGGGACATAGATCTTGTTGAATAGATCAAACTTAAGCCTACAATGAAAAGGTTTGAAATAAGTAGCGTATTGTTCGACTTGCCGATTTTATTCTTTACACAAGCACTGACGAATCAGAAATAATTTTTCAAAGTGTTTGTATGTTTTGTTCCAAATTGAAGTCATTATAGGTCTGTTTAAGTGGAAATTAGTAGAGATTACAAATAAAGAATAAGACTTTGTTTGTTGAAAATTTTAGAAGACTTGAATCTTAACACATACAGTGTATTATGGAATAAATGTGAAATATTAAAAGATATAAACCTAATTATTAGTACATAAACAAGGAGAAAAAAAAGATATTTTGTACCAACTCTATTGTTTGTGTTGTAAAGAATTTGAACTGGATTAGTGATATGCCTGGACTACCATATTTTTAAACAATAGATGAATGGTGGCCATATTTTAAGCGGTATTAATAATTCAGAAAGTCGAAAACAACTGTGAAAAAGTATTGTTTGAACTTAATGCTACTGAAAGACAGAAGGCTGGTTTGATCTTATGTCCCTTCAACTCGATTATTGTTTTTGAAGTGTTTGTAACAGATAGTAAACAATCGAAAGTGATAATTAATTATATTGATTTTACATTTTGGGCGTACCATTGATTACACGTAGATTACAAGGCAAATGTGAGAATCGGTTTCAAGAACGTTTCACCAAAGATCTCAATAAGCTCATATGGCAAGGGGCATTATTAAAATGATGGATTTATCAAAGAATAAATATGAACTCTAATATGTGATCGGGGTAAAGAGATAGCAGTGCTTTTTTCTACATGAGAAAATCCTTATTTGCCAGTTTTTGAAACCGTTCAGCTGGAAGTTTTCCAAACTTTGACAGAAGAGGTAAACAAAAATGTAAATACCCAGCTGAAAGATTCAATCCAGGATTTATGAACCTCTTATAAAGGAAATTTATTTAAAAAGTCATTGAAGTATTCAAACCACAGATGTAGTTCAAAATGAGGATTTGACTGAAATATTTGTTGGTTTTTAACGAGTGTGGTATAGGAATCATGTTGCATCTTGAGGTTGTGGGTATGAGCCCACGGACTAACGTTCCTGTTAGGATTGGGTATGCAGACCGTTCATCCAGTGTTACGCCAACACAGAGACATACTCCTCTCTTGTCTTTGTCAAGGTAATTGTTAAATCTTATCATTTTTTTCAACTTAAATGTCTCTTCTGACTTATTTAATTAAGATAAAAATTAAGATAATTTTGTTCGTCATTTGAATGCTAATATAAGAGGGGCATACCCACCTTGCACTTTAGTTATTTTCGTAAATGTTATGTATTGGCTTATTTGACACTCTAAGTTGGTTATTCAAGAATTGGTAAAAACTGCAGCAAGAATTTTTTTATGTCCGCTACGACCCTGTTTCTTACTGAAGGTCTAGTGTCAAGTTTCATTTGAATATTCAGAGAGTTTCTGTTCCTCTGAGTTTATACTACTGACAAAGCGTTTGGTTAATATCTGTGATGTAACACAGATTTCTGATGTGACCTAACAGTAACACAGATAAGACCTAACACATATGTGACGTAACACAGATATGTGAACGAACAAAGATGTGATCGCAGATAACACAGATGTTACGTACCTTACATAGATGTGTCCTAACACAGCTAGATGACACTGTTATGTCTGCCATGATTTTATGATATGTACTTGTGTTAAGCTAATTTTCTTACTGAACCTGCAGACATGTGTTGCGTTATGTTTTTTTTGTTTGAAAAGAATGAGTATGCAGGAAATTTTTAGTTATTTTAAAGTATATGAAGTTGATCCATTTACACCTACATATTTAAAGCAACTGACTCACAGATGGGCCGACAATGAAAAAAAGAAAATGTTTATACATTTAGGAATTCTAGCTGTAATTGTGAAGAACATATCTAAACTAAGTTACTGACTCATTTTTTGTTACAGAAAAACATCAAAATATAAAGTTTTACACACTTTTATCGGTAAAAATTTTACCCCGTTAGTCACGGCATAGAAACTTGAGTTATATTATTAATTTTGATGAACCTCTCCAACTTGGCTCAGTGGTGTAGATTGTCACTCCACATTTTACTGACCGAAAGAGCATGGGTTCGAATCCTGGTAAAAGAAATTTTTTTTTTTCATTTTTCATGTTTATAGATATTATGTTTTTGCCTTAGTATATTAACTTCTCTTAAATTTTAAAGAAAAAAAATTCAGCTAAATTCAGTGAGTCAGTCGCTTTAAGCAAAAAAAAAAAAAGAAAATTTTCTGAATGATTATGGCTGCCATCAAAATGATTAATTAAATGTCTTTAAATGCTTACAAGTTCACTAGTTTGTTTATATGGTTAGGTGTTCTCAGTCCACTGGCTAATTTTAAGGTGATAATGGCTCTTGTGAACCAGGTAGTCTCTCAGTATATGAAAGATTATTGTTGCATTAATTAATTATGGTGACATGTATATTTAAGAGGATTTTCTGTATTGGATCCTCAGTATAATAAATGATTATGTGATATTAAATTTCCTAAAATATTATTTCTGAATAAATCAAGAATTCATTTCATTAGGGGTCATGTTAAAGATAGAGTCTTAGGGTCAGAATCTACCATAAATTAAACTTAAAATTATTTGCAAATACGGTATATCACTAAAATTTTAGATACTGTTGCATTCTTCTGGCTTTTCTCTGCCCTTGACACAATGCATAGATAAAGGTTCATGTAATAAACATGTAACTATTTTAAGGGTATTAGGTGCCATAAGATTGTCATTATTACGATACATATCTGAACGACTACTCTGCCAAAGAGGGTTGAATATCTGAATATATAAAATATATGAAAAGCCAGTAATTAGTTTATCACCTTATGATCAACAGAGACTTTTTAAATTACTATTTGATATTTTTAAAAGAAGTACAGAGTCATACTTTTGTATAGGTTTTGTTCGAGATTTGTGAAGTTTCTTTGCAAGTGCTTTTTATAAACATCTCTTAGTAAGGGTGAGTTTCTTTTATATATAATGTTCATTGATCAGGAAGTCTCCAAGTTTTAATTGCTATTCAGAGACTCATTTTCATTTGTTATCATAAAACCTTAAGATTTCAAGGACAATATTTAACAGTTCAGGGTATAATTATGGTTAATGGTGTTCTATAGCAGGACCTAAAATTAATCATTTGTCCTTAGTTAAACATCATTTCATCAAGATACTCATGTGTACCTTTCATGAAATACAGTATAGGAGCTTTTATTCTTATTTTTCATAGTGGTTGATCTGTGTTAATGTTCATAGCTGTTTTTTTGTCTTTTACGATGACAGCTGTATCTTCATACAATGCAAAGGTCCCTTATAAATAGGATTTAGAACTATAACTATCCATTTCTTATTTTTTGAGTTGTTATAGCCCCCCTATACAAACAAAGTTTCGTGGAGTATATAAGAGTCACCCGGTTGTTGGTCGGGCGGACGGTCAGGTGGGTGGTCTGTTGCAATTTCCTTGTCTGGAGTACAACTTCAAAACTGATGGTTTAATTTTGAATTCAGTGCAACTTCATACAATGGTCAAGCACAATGAGTGGAAGTGCAGTGTTCACAAACCATAACTCCATCTTCACTACATGTGTATTTGCAGAGTTATTGCCCTTTTTTGGTTTTCCTTGTCCAGAGCATAACTTAAAAACTAATGGTTGGAATTCAATGCAACTTCATACAATGGTCAAGCACAATGAGAGGAAGTGCAGTGTACAAGAGCTATAACTCTATCTTTACTATTTGCACTGTAATTGCCCTTTGTTTGTTTTCCTTGTCTGGAGCATAACTTGAAAACTACTGATTGAAATTCAGTGCAACTTCATACAATGGTCAACCACAGTGAAAGGAAATGCAATGTACAAGAACCACAACTATCTTCAATTGTCCACAACCATAACTCTATTTCAATTCTTTTACAAAGTGTTCAGTCACTTCATGATAACTTCCTCAGTTCCGAAGCAGTCTTGGATCACATTTAGTGATAGCTCTAGTTATTTTTTATAATAATTTTCTGTTGTAGGTCTACTTCAGTTATTTTAAGAGTTTTATTCAAAATACGTGTTATTGTGAAGTGACTGCCCTTTGTTTATTTTCATAGTTAATATTTGTCCAAGGCATACCTCAAATTACCCTTATGCATACATGTACAAACTTAAAACTTCTTACATACACAGACCTTTTTAAGGAGATATGCAGTGCACAAGAACCATAACTCAGCTTTTCTTGTCTTTGAGTTGTTGCCCTTAAAGTGGACAAAGTTATGTGTACTTGGAACGTTACTCTTTGATCAAACATTGTATGTACACTTCTGGGCCTGTCATACTGTTGTTAACCATATCCTGCTGGTGGCATTTGTGTTACCCTTTGTGACCAGTCAAGACCATGTTGAGCCTGCACATCTCTTAAAATGGTAAATGGTATTGCCCAAATTGAATGATGGACAAGTCCATTTTAGAAATTTAGCAGGCTAAGGGTATTAACTTAGGTGGAAGTGCAAAGACTTAATTTAGCTTTTAAAAAATGCGGAAATGATATGGCAGTTTTAGTAATAAGGTACCAGAAGATATTGAACAGTTTGTTTGATTTTATCAGCAATATGGGTCAGTCATGTTTACCAGTATTGCAAAAAAATATGGACCATAGGTCATTATTGAATAATAACAATGTTATTGAACTTTTTGAACATTCTCAAAGTAAGATGTATTTACTTAGTGTAATTGGCTGTATGCTTAAAAAATCAATGATCCCTTGCTCCTGGATCTGAATTGCCTTATAAAACCTTAGAGTTATAAGGCCAAAGGTGAAAGGCATTGTTTATACATGTATTTTTTGAAAGCCAGGATTTTGAGATACAGATAGTGAGATAATCAACTCAGAATGAACAAATTACTATTCTCTGACAAATAGCATAATTCTCATTTTAGTAAAATGGCAGAGATCGTAGCTTTTGATCACATTTTCTCAATCTTGATAACAAACCAGTCTTAAATCCAGGTTTGGGCAATTCTCAGCCATACATGTAGTCACCAATTTGTTAATTTATGAAAAACTGTTAGGTCATATTTATAGAACTCTTTTACTACTTGAGCAGCAATTAGAAATGCATTAATTTTGTACCAGTACATGCGTTCTTTTAGGATAAGAAGTTTATCAGCACGCTGTAAAAGGGACAGGACTTTGGAATAGTTGAAGGCATCATTTGACTGAAATGCTTCTAAAATAGCTCATGCCTGTGTCAGTATAACCATTATCTTTTAAATATGATGAAGCACTGTGCTGAATAGTAATTTGTTTATTGTGCAGCTAAAACAGTCTGGCTTTGATGTAATCTTATTATTGATAGAGAATAGGCTTTGGCTTAATGAGTGAATTTGATGTTTAACAAAGCCGGCTCAGCTAGCTCCATCGGTAGAGCATCGGAGTGTCAATCTTGATGATCCCGGTTCAGTTCCCATCAGAGCCGGCAAAATTTCTCTGTGATAATTGATCTCAGTCAGTGTGTATCTATAGGTGATTTGTCCCTCACCTCTGAAGCAAGTGAGGAAGTAGTCAGTCACTTGCGGAGAAATTGGTTAGTAAACTGGTTGGATACCCAGGAACACTGGTTAGGTGGACTGACCGGAGGCATATGACCTTAGCTGTTAAAATTGGCATTAAGCCCCTAAAAAATTAAAACCAAACGAATGTTTAGCAAAGCTGAGATATTTAGATGTCATATTAGGTAGTTGCTAAAAGATTTTGTTGGCAAAATGTTTAAAGTATATAAAAAAAAATTGTTGAAACCAAAAAATTATAATTACGTTTACATATGTACAATTAAAACTGTGAGACAGATGCAAAATATGCAACCCATGTTGAGAAATTGCATCCAGAAATAAAATGACTGTTAAAAATATTAGGATTCTAAGGCTTCTGAATTGAATGGAGGCATTATGAATTTCTGCATTTTATCATTTTGCCCTCAAACTTTCATACTATTTAATTGAATTACAATTTCAAAAGATCATTAAAAACTTCAACAATAGCCTGAATTACTTGTCAAACATCTTCATTAAAAATTATTAATAATGCTAATGTATTTATTGAATAGGTGATTGGCTTTCAAGAAGTAAAAATATGGAAGATATATTGAATTTCAAAGTTATATAAATCACCTTTAATAGATTTATATTAATGACTTTCTGCTCTTACAGTAGATAATAATGATCAGTTTCACAAAAGCTCACCTGAGCTCTTAGTTAAAGGAAAATTTGGAATTCCATGTTTTTCCCTTTCTAGCTCACCTGAACACAGCTCAGGTTGAGCTTTTAGTATCCTTGAGTTGTGGACAGTTAGTTCGTTAACACTCTAGAGGTTACTTTTTTGACCTAATTATCATGAAACTTTATCAGATTGAGAATGATTGTCTCAATAAGGTCTTGGACAAGTTCGAAAATGGATCATGTCGGACTGAAAACTAAGGTCACAAGGCCAAATCAAAGAAAAACCTTGTTAACACTCTAGAGGCATATATTTTGTTCAAGTGACATGAAAATTTGTCAAAATGTCTGTCTTGATGATATCTAGGTCAAGTTCGAATATTTGTCATCTCATTTCCTGAACCAGCCTCATTGAATATTGGCCATCTTGGTTCAAAAACCAGATCACACGTTCAAAATATAGAAAAACCTTTTAAACACTCTAGAGGCCACATTTATGGCCCAAATGGCATGAAAACTTGTCAGAATGTTTGTCTTGGTGATTTCTAGGTCAAGTTTGAATATTTGTCATCTGGTTTCCTGAACCAGCCTCATCCCTTCATGATGATCAAGTTCCAAAGTTATGACCCCTTTAGCAATGGGATGCAGGTGAGCAATTAAGGGCCAACATGGCCCTCTTGTTTGTACAATTAATATCATATATTCTTGAGGAATTATAAAAGGTTCTCTCATTAATTACAGCTGGGTTGATCAAGGTGGATGTGTCTTAGAGATTTGTCCTTACCATGGACAAATTCTAATATACATACTGCAACCACTTAATATCACAACAAGGTTGATCAGAGTATGTTTAACATGCAGATGGTGTCCTTTGCATAGAAATTCAGTGAAACATTGATAACTCAAGATATCATAGGGACACGCAGAATGCTCAAGTTATCCAAGGTCTTGAGCTATCGGAAGTCTGCTATATTTTCAATAGTAACAGAACTCCCTAAGGTGCCACTGTGCTAAATCACACTGTCCTTTGATTATGAACATAATAGCAGACTTTGAACCTATTATTTTCACCTCCAGATCAGTGTATGTTAGATTTTATTTGAATTTTAAAATGCAAAGGGATGTACTTTCTACTTGAGGATGCTATGGTGATGAATTATATAATTATTTAAGCACTTTCCAACACTTTCACAAAAAATATTGATTTGCTATATAGGATAGATAAATGTTACATGTATCAACAATATGTAAACACTAATTAGTAATGTGTAAGTGTCATGAGTGTAAACCATCAGGTCCTGTGTTTGGGCAGGTCTGGAAGGGATATATCAGCAGTCTTTGGCTGAACGTCTGGTATTTCTATCCAGTAGGTAGTCTTTCTTGTCCTATTTGTCAGGTAAGCCAAACCAACCCTCTGTGTAGGAGCGGATGTGGTCCAGTGGTAACATGCTGGACTGGTATATCAGGGGTCCAGAGTTTGATCCACTCCACTAACATTACTAATAGTCTTTCCGATGAGACATTAAACCCAGGTCCCATATATCAATGCTATACACTGAGCATGCAAAAGAACCAGGGGTGTCTCTGGAATGGGATGCTTTCTGTATCTTACACTACCCCCACAACATAAAATAACTAATCTCTCCAGGGGGCGTTGGTCATATGGGCAATGGGTAGCGACGATAAATAAGCTCAAATAGATGGGAAACCTCTGTGTAACCAAGTGTGCATAGTAATGAGGATAGTTTGAATAGAACAAGTCTATGAAACTCAGAATTTCGAAAGGTTGATTGATTTAAAGTTTTCTTTAATTAGAGCCAATCAAAACAATACTCGCACAATTATCATGACATTAGAAAAAAAATGGGTTTATGTTTTACCTTTCTGTGCCAGAATGACTAATTATGACAATTGTATTGTGAAAATTTCTGACAGGTATGCTCAAGTTATACAACAAGAATAAAGAACAAAACATGACTTGGGGCTGGAAACAATTGCTCGAGTGATTGAGTTACTGATGCTTGAATATTCCAGGTTAATTTTCAATTAAACAAACAGGGTGGAAAGGTGTCCTGGAGTAATTCAGGGTTCTCAAGTTATCGATGCTCAAGAGAATGGTGTTTTACATATACTGTACTCTGATTTACATTGTAGTCACTTCCTGTTCTTAGCTAAGTGGAATAAGGCCATTGCAACATGAATATGTTGTCCTTACCTTGGACAAATTTTGTTACAGACTGTAACAGCTACCGGTATATGTTTTGATGGACACTGAAACTCATTTCTATTTATAACTTGGTTGATGAAGGCAGTTTTTTACATCCAGACTGTGTTCTTGCCAAATTGACAAATTCTGAACTGCTTAGATGAGGCAGGTGTGTTACATCTGGATGTAGTTCTTAACACAGACATATTCTGCATACACTCTAACAGCTCTCTGTTCACAGCTAATATAATTGTGATGAAGGCAGGTGTGGCATCCAGGCATACCTGCCACACGTCCCGGATTGTCCGGGATTGTCCCGGAAATCGAGGGCCCTCCCCGGAGTCCTGGAAAGACACTCGATGTCCCGGAAAACATGAAAAACACGCATATCTTTGATCAGGCCAGTCAAATTATTGACACGCTGCTAATTCTTTAATTATTCGTTAAGATAATATGTTCTGATTCGGCGAATACACCGTGTGTAATTGATAACCAATTAACAAATGACCGCTGTCGGCTATCGATTTATTGACTTGCGGTGCATTGATTTGTAAGATATCTGCCCCTTTCAAAGACTGTCGCCGCAGTAATTGGTGTTAATAGTTTAATACTTAAAATTGAATTTAATGCAAACGCGCATCAACCTTGCCGACAAAGACTATGATTTTTAAATCATTAACTTGTTTGTGGTTTGTTTGCTGTCATCGGAATTTGGTATCAATGGAGATGCTGCTTAAAATTAAACTGAGTTTTTCACATATCGGTCCGACAAAGAAAAGGTAAGTTTTAAAGGTAGTTGTGATGAATATTGTAATATTCGATCAAATCGCGCCGATACTTGTAATACAAAGCATAGACGACGCTGTCATTAAATGCCCGTGATTCAACTTGAATTCGAGTTTATGATGTTAAATAATTAATGGTACACATTTATTATTTTATGATTACTGCTACACAATTACTATGCTCTTGCAACAAAAATAAAAGGTATAAAACTGATGGTACTGATGTGTATTTGAAACACGTGCATGGCTTTTCCCGCCAAAAACGGAATCCGATCCAATTTTGTATACTGCCAACTGTAGGGCATTGAAAGTATATGAATAGTAGTATGTCCCGGAAAATCGGCTCAAATCCCAGAAATTCGATATCAAAATCCCGGTGTAGAATAACTGTTCAATAACTGTTACAATAACTGAAAAATAACCATCGTTTTCAATTATTGTAGATCTCTGGGGTGTACACTAACAAAGGCACTACTGCACAGCTGTAGTGGGCAGCTTCACCGAGTGTCTTGGGCAACAAGAAAAGATGCAATATACGCGCTACTTCTTTCACTTTTATTCCTAAGTACCAAAGAATAGCGGTGACTAGCGATTAGCGGTAACTAGCTAATGTGACTAGCGATTAGCGGTTATCTGAAAGTCAAACATTTACACTATCAGTAAAACATAAAATACAAAACAATATGCATACAACTTCATATGTGCATACAATAATTAACAAAAAACAAATAGAATATCTTTAACAAAGAATTGCGGGAATCTTGCGGCTAGTTATGTAAACAAATTTATTACTTTATTGAAATATAGATGTATTAACCTTAACAGTAAAAAATGTAATTGTTTCAGAACAAAATTATTTAAACAAAAAATAATTCCTCATAACAAAGGTAAATAAAACAAAGGACACTTACTGACAATGCTATCTTTGCCCAAAAACGTAGTGAAATTGAGATATACAAAAATCGTACTTTACTTTCCGAATTCTAAAAATCAACTGCGCTCTGGAAACGCAGCAATTTTGGCATTTGCAAATAATTATTATTTCTAGGGACAGTTTTGACCAACCAAAATGCAGAATGCGCCCTCTAACAGATAAATTCAAAATTTCATTTTCTAAATATGGGAGGCACTCATCTCTTGTGAGATTAAGCTATGGCAGGAACCAGACCGCACTAAACTAACACTGCGCCGGACAGGTGGACATGATATACGGCCATCAAAATATAGTAAAACATTCGAAGTCTGAAACACCCGGAAATGGCCAGAAAAATTATGGCAGGTATGCATCCAGGTATTTTATATATTTCTAATACAGACTGTAACCACTACCTATTTACAGCTGGCTGGGTTGTTCCAGGCAGTTTTGACATCCAGATGATTTCCTATATATTTGTAGTACTGACTGTAACTAATACCTTCTAACAGCTTGGTTGACCAAGGCAGGAGTGACATCTAGATATTTTCCTATTCCTTATACAGACTGTAACCACTACCTATTTACAACTGGGTTTACCACGGCAGTTGTAACATCCAGATATGTTAATCTATATTTTTGGTCAAGAATGTAACATCTATTCTTATATTCACAACTGAGTTGATCCAGGCAGGTGTCACATCCAGATGTTGTCCTGTTTGTTTCTGGTCAAGACTGTAACTACAACCTATTGAGTTGATCAAGGCAGATGTGACATCCAGATGTGTTCCTCTATATTTCTGGTGCAGAATGTAACCACTACATATTCACAGCTGTGTTGATCAAGAGAGGTGTGACATCCAGATGTTTTTTCTATATAATTCTAGTACAGACAGTAATCACTATCTATTCTTTTCTGAGTTGATCAAGACAGGTGTGACGTCAAGATGTTTTCCTATATAATTCTGGTACAGACTGTAACCACTATCTATTCTTAGCTGAGTTGATCAAGGCAGGTGTCACCAGATGTTTTCATTTTTATTTCTTGTACAGGCTGTAACCACTGGTTTGATAAAGGCAGATGTGACACTCAGATGTTTTCCTTTATATTTCTGGTACATACTGTAACCACTATCTATTCTTTTCTGAGTTGATCAAGACAGGTGTGACGTCAAGATGTTTTCCTGTATAATTCTGGTACAGACAGTAACCACTATCTATTCTTAGCTGAGTTGATCAAGGCAGGTGTGACATCTGGATGTTTCCTGTATATTTCTGGTACAGACTATAACCACTACCTATTTACAGCTGGTTTGATCAAGGCAGGTGTGACATCTGGATGTTTCCTGTATATTTCTGGTACAGACTGTAACCACTACTTATTTAAAGCTGGGTTTATCAAGGCATTTGTGACATCTGGATGTTTTCCTAACCATAGGCAAATTTAAAGCATCATTTAATATATTGAAGCTCAAATTCAGAATCTACCAGAACATGCAAATAGCCTTAAACCAGTAAGTCAGAATTTGTTTTATGAAGCCGTATTCCTGTCAGTAACTTTCAGCTAGGAATATTTTTATCATGTAAAATAATTTCTTGTTTCAAAGAAATAAAGTTGGCCTTTATCCGGCAAGTTGAAAACTATTTTGTCATTGAGAAGCATATCAGTATTATAATTACAGGACAATTTTGTTTTTCAATATACATGAAGATACAAATCAAAACAAACATTTATAGATCTTTTTATCTTCACAGGTTTTGAAATTGATCAAAAAGATTCAAGTTCACTCCTCAATTGCAGAAATATTTTTCCGTTTCCAATTGATTTTGTTTAGCTAGGTACACAGTGTTATGTTATGTAATGCAAAGCAAACTTGATATGTACAAAAGTGAGTGAAAAAACACTTAGGAAGGTTTAAGTTTTCACCTATTGCTTTTGTGTACATTTTCATGGTGTATTTAATTTGCAAGGATATTTTGAAGAATTTTATATTGAAGTATTTGCATGAAGACACACACGTCCAATCTTAGCAGTGTGGTTGATTGGAAGTTTTGAATAAATCAAATGTAAATTGAACCAGTTCTAATATAGCTGTAGTGTATTCCTGTTCAGGTGTAGAAAACTTAAAAATAAAAAAAAGCAATTTTAAAGGGGCTGTGCTCCAGATGACAAAAAAAAAGAAAGTTTTCTTGTATTATAAATTTCTTGTAATATTTATGACTAATGTTTAAAAAATAACTTACTGACAAAAAATAAGTCAAATAATTACATTATAAATTGATTTTTTTCCCTTTCAAAGTGCTATACCTTAACGTGACGGTATAACTATATCGTATAAGATTTAAAGTAATATATGTAATATCACATGCGGCGATGGTGGTGACAGTAAAAGCATTGGAAATATTTTGTTAACATGAGGGTCCAGAGTTCAAATCAGGCTGTGCGAAGATATTTTTTTTTATTCTATTTTGACTTTTATTATCAGTTTTGAAGTAAAATATTATGTTTTTATAATCTCACGGCATCTAAATATACAATTTATGAAAAAATTTTTTTATGTCAAATCTGGAGTACAGCCTCTTTAAATATGTGAGAGAAATGTTCGTTATTAATAAAATTGAAGCTTTGACATCTAGATATTTTTAACGAAAACATTTTCACATGAAACTGGCCTGTAACACTGTTCAAGCAGCGTTGTTCTTTCTGCTATTAGATTCTGTGTACAATTTAGTTTTCTTATCCAACACGTACCAAGTTATTTCTTTTCCGAGGATACGGCAAGCATTTTTGTATTATTTTGCAGATTCCTGTGTACTGTAATATTAGAATGAATATTATGTAGAAAATGATATTATATTGTTTGTTTCATTCTTAAATTGTCTAAGAGGAAAATAATTCTTTTTGTATGGATCACTGTCTGCAAAGTAATTATTTTTGTTGAGTATGATTGTTGTCAGTGGAATAATGTGATTGATTTTTCCTTTGACACCAGAATTATTCATAATTGATTATAATGCAACACCTAGGGCTTCCATACAGGAATCATAAATCACAAAGAAATAAAGAGTTTTCAAGAAAAGGTTAGATTTATGCCTCAGTTGAATAATAGATGATTGTAACATTTTGTTATAGAAAAGACCTTACGTTTGATTCATTGATTGTAAAATATGTTTTATTTCATAATGTGGGTAGTAAACATACACTTATTGAAACATTAGCACATGAAATTAGCACTAGAAATGTGCATCTTCTTGTCATTATTTATAACAGAAAGCTATCATTATTTGTAACTGTACAGATAAAGTATTATTTATACTAAACTGCAAAGAAAAAAAAAGTAGTATTTCTCTGAAGTCATGACATGTACTTCGTGTAATCAAAATTTCTGGAAAGAAGAATAATAAAAGAGTTGATGGTCCTTTTAAACTGAATGAGCAGTAGAAGAGAGTGCCTATAAGTCATGCAGTCTGAGAGAGAATGGCAAGTTAGTGTCTAAATCATTATGTCTGGCGGAGAATGGCAAGTTAGTTTTTAAGATAGTCTCTAAGTCATGCTGTCTGGGAGAGAATGGCAAGTTAGTCTCAAAGTCATAATGTCAAGTTTAAGTCTCTGTTTAGTCATGCAGTCTGTCAGACTGGCAAGTTAGCCTTTATGTCATGCAGTCTTGGAGAAAACAGCAAGTAAGTGTCAATTTAGTCATGCATTCTGTGAGAGAACAGCGTAAGACAGTGCCAGGAGTAGGCCCAAATACCAGTAAGTTGTTTAGTTTAAGACAGCAAGGTAGATAATATTGGCCAGAAATGAAAGAAATTATTTCTGATGTTACCTCCCTTTGGAAAGATGTATAGGAAGTTGCTTCATGTGTTCATGATGAGTCATTTAACATAGTCCCTGTTTATTTTATTCCTGACCAAAGACCAACTTTTCACTTAGTGTGTCAAATTAAGTTTTTTGTGAAGATCTCTTTATATTTTGCTGTCTAAATGCTGTCCATTTCATAACCCTCATTTGCAAAAAATAGTTTATTGTTTTCTAGTTCACAAACTTTAGTAATATACCCCAGTGAAAATGGCCAGTGAAATTTTAGTGTTTTTTCAGTGAAATTTCAGTGAAATTTCACTGAAATAAGTTTCAAATAACACTGAAAGATTTGGGCAAAATTTTGTTGAACTTTCAGTGAAATTTCACCAAAATTTCAGCAAAATTTTGTTGAAATTTCGCCAAAATTTCAGTGAAATTCTACCAAATTTTCACCAAAAGAATTGGGCAAAATTTTGATGAAATTTGGTAAATTTCAATAAAGTTTTAGTGAAATTTCAATGTAGCTTCGGTGAAATTTCAATGAAGTTTAGGTGAAATTTCAATGAAGTTTCAGTGAAATAAAAAAAACCATGCAGTGTTGCATAATTTGCTACATGCATGCAGTAGTTCTGCAGACAGTCCTCATGAAAAATTTTGTCTGAATTTGTCTGAAATGGGATCTGAATTAAGCTGAATTTTGTCTGAATGTGTCTGAATATATTGCTGAATTTTTGCTTAATTTGGAACACTTTCAGACAGATTAAGCCAGTTTTCAGAAAAAATCAGATACTGAGATTCAGAACTGTTCAGACTTCTCCATTTGGAATTTTCAGATGGGCTTGGTGTTTTCAGAAATATTAATTCTGCTATGAGATTCAGATTCAATTTGAAAAAGGAACCCCCTCATCTCTTTAAACACAGTAAGGGAAAATTTACCTATTGATATACCAGCAACAGACATCAAATGATCACAAAACAACTCAGCCTAAATTACTAGGCCTCAGCCAAGCTAAAATACATACATATATAATTAATTTGTATTTTTAATCAAAATCAGACCATGGCAGACAAAATAATGACCACAATATTTCTGTCTACTCTAAGAATATTTTATTTAACTGCATAACACATTATATTTGTCCAGTTCTAAGTTGTGAACTAAAGATAATGAACTTAAGACACTAAACTTAATTCTGGAGATTCAATAACACGGTAGTTACAATAATTGTATCACTTTTTTCTTTTGCCCCCAAGTCTTCTAAAAGTTCTAAAATAAGTTCTTTTAGTCTTTACTTTTTGTTTCTAATGAAAATGTCTAGCCTTTTTTATTTTCTATGTCCTGATCAAGAAGGTATAATAGTCCTTTCTAAATGAAAAAGACCTCATCTAGATACTCAATACTTTCTGTCCATCTCCTGATGATCCACTATTTGAATGTATTCACAGCAGTCTGCTTTGCCTTTTATACGTCCAAGACATTACCTTTTTCTTTTCAAGTTTTATTTTTCATCTTTTACCACTTTTTTCTTTGCAGTCTACATTAAAAGTTTTGTAGTAGTTATCAGATGAGAAGTCTATATACTGCTGAATTAGGCAGGAAAATAACTATACGACCTGCAAAACAGAAATAAAACATACAAGCAAAATTTATACATGATATTTATGTTGCATGATATTCAGTATCTATGACAATAAATTTAATTCCAAAGCATCTATTGATAACATATGGCAAACACACCTACTGATATTAAATGTTTGTAAGTACAGTTAGTACTAGTAATATCTGTTCTTTTGCAAAGGTTTATAAATAAAACAAACACTATTACTTTGTTACATCAAATGGCCACTCTAACACACAAACTTAAGGGTTAGAGTGAAAGAAAATTGTCTGACTATATGTTTATTTAATGAACTGTTTGTACAGTGCCCGGTGTCACTTCATTTAACAACAACAACAAAAACAAAATTTTAAATGTTGTTGTCAAAAACTACAAGGCATAAAGCTTAAATATTTCCTTTGCATTAATTTGGCCAATGGACCTCTACATCTACAAAGTCTGAACAAATCCTGAGTCAAGATATCGTGCCAGATTTGCAAGACCCAACAGATGCTGAACATTTCTATACAAGGTATGAAAATGTATTGTCTTTTTGTCTTTAGCATTCTGCATGTTACTTACTTCTTGTTTTCTGTGTCCTAGTTAATTCAAAATGATGTTTTGATGGAAGATTAGGAGGAACATTCTTTTGACTGTAATAGAAATGTACATGTATCAAAAATAAAATACTTTGACAGGGGGACATTTGTTAGTTTTACAGCTATATAATACCAGTGGTCAGTCCACCCAGGGCCTCAATGGGAACCAATTTCACTGCAAGTGACTGATTGCTTCTTTGCTTGATTCAGAGATAGTGACTTTTTTTTCAAATTGCTAAAAAATCTAATATCTTCTGAAAAGCTCTGCTTTTCAAAATATTATATAACTATGTGGGAAAAAAAACTAAAAAAGTATATATGTATAATTCCATGTCTTAAACACAATATGGTATATCTAGATCTATCTATCCGAATTTATTTATCCGATTTTAGTACCTTAAACCAATTCTTTCGAAATAATAAGATGAGCAAAAAAATATATAACACTTTTTACTCCAGATGAGTTTAAATGCGAACTGCTTGCGGAAAATCACATCAGACAACCCAGACTCTAGCAGACAACCCAGACTCAACACTGCCTTCTTTAAACATTTCATTAAGGGCTGGATCACACCAACAAAAATGAACCATAAAAGTAAAAGAAAATGAAGCACTGACACTTTACTATGATTACTGTTCAGATTGACGACTTATAATGAAGGATGTTTACAGATATTTTTTACAGTTTTCGAAATCTCTTTGATGGCGCCTTTTTCGGGAGAACAATAGTCTGTATCATCCAGACGTTTGTATCTCACCTCCCACAAGTAAAACATAAACGTCTGGATGATACAGACTAACAGGTGCTCGCTCATTTATAAAACTTGATTATACTATAAAGATTTTCAATAAATTTATAAAACAGAACGAAAAAATATTTAATATTTTTCAGTGGTTTTAAGTTATAAAATTGGTTTACTCACCTGTTCACATGCACCCACTTCCGGTCAAACGTTTACATTGGAAACATGTCGAAGCGAATGCGTGATCAGAGATATATTTACAAACATATCACGACTAACTCTAACTTGGTAATAGATACTTTAGTAAAAACATTTTTCATAAGCTTTTGTTTTGATAACAACCAGTAAACCCATTTGTCATCGATTTTTTCAAAAGAAATTTAACATTTTAATACACTTTGGTTTGTTCCCAAAATATCTCGACCCAAATGTTAATACCAATAATATTAACACTAAAAAAATCATTCAACAAGTACAATGCAAAACAAATGTATTGATAAGCAAGAAAATATTTCTTCATAAATTATTCTTAAAGAAAAACTGTTTTACAGGCATTTAAGATATACCGGTAGGCACTTTCTCTAACTCTGTAAATAATTCTGTTGTTAACTATCCACTGTACATATTTCCCACTTTTTAATCTTATCTTTTTTTTGCACAAACCTCTAAATGGCAGAATAATCAACTTGCTGATGGTGGCCATTAAATGGTAGAAGTAGAAGTAGGATACGGTTATATTTATGATCATCATATGTACAAGTGACTGATAGGATTTATTATTGTAAATTGTTTTGATGTCAGCTGTATAAAGTACTTATTCTGGTTTGTTGATATTTTGTAGCTCCTTCTTAGGGGGACAAGAAGCTAGTGACAAGATGCCTGTGTTAGATTTCCAACAGAATATTTACAGATGGATGCTTTCATTGATTTTCAAAGATAAGGTAGGCACAATAAAGATTTGAACCAAGTTAATAGAACTGACAGTTGGCAAATAGCCTTAATTATAATATCAAGTTAACTTTGGCAACATTATAAAAGTTATGCACTTCAAGGCATGCATAGTGGCAATATTCCTTTTCTTGACACCATACATGTATGTACTAAAATAAATGTATTCAACTGCCTTTTTCCCTATAACTTTTAGTTAACCTGAGCATATGCTCAGGTGAACTTTAATTTATTCCTTCTTTAGTGGGTGCGTAATAAAATACCATCAAGGCCCTATTGTTTTTTCTTCTTGTCTATATAATAGTGTGAAGATAGAGCCTATATTGTTGTCCTGTTTTCCATTATGTGTGGAATAATATGAAATGAATCGGACAACCTTAGCTTCATACTGTTATTGGTACAAACCGTAGTATACTCAGTTTTAATCTTTACTTCTTATACAGTTTTTAACTATGATCTGCTTCTCTTTGTTAGGTGGCTGAACCTCTGAAGTTGTTCCAGAGAATGAGTCTTTTCCAAGAATGAAGAAGACAGATTAAAAAACCTGTACTTGCATCCATAGGAGTTGTCATGAACAAGCAAAGAAAGGAAAAGCTTTATTTTTTAAAGATGTGAAATTTTAAGAAAATAATCATTAAGGATGAAACATTCCCAATGTGACAATTAGTAATTAAGAAGTGTGTTTTACCCAGTGTTTTTGTACTGATAATTTTGTCTGATAAAATGTTTCTTATTAGTAAAGGATTGAAGAAGATAAACTAGCATGTCAGGACTGTGGCATATGAAGTGAAGTGAAAGTGAATTGAAATATATCTATTGTCAAACCAGTGTTGATACAACGTAACAGCTGCGGAGGTCAATGCTTGTCTTTGATATAGAGGAAAATATAAAAGCGTCAGTTATATCATCATCACAGAAAACACATGCAACGACTTTTTTTAAGTGACTCTTTGTCTTTCTGACAGATTTCAGTTAGAAGTGAACTGCAGATAAAGCTTGTTAACCTATTAGAGGCACTTGGGTCATTTGGATGTACAACAATTGATGATAAAGCTTGCGCCTTCAGGAAGTTTTTTTCTAAACCTAGCAGATATTTGATTTTACAAATATTATGCTTAAAGTGAAAGATTTCATTGCTTATATTTATTTTAGGCATGCCATATCAAACATATATCTTAAGTGTAATTATTCAAATGATAATAGAGCCAATCATCATTTTTTTAATGATGATTCTTGTTTCAGTTAATGACATATTTACTGTTAAGGGGCTATGGCTATGTATGTATGTTTGTGTAACATGTATATATAATATAATTTGACAATAATCTGATTTATTCAGACAAAATTATGTCAAAAGTTTTAAGTTGGAAAATCATACTTTGAAATTGTAAGACATAAGTGTCTGAATAATTCAGATTAATTTATCAATTAATTGTAAAGTGTAGTAAGAAAGTGTGTAACATACACTTAGCATGTTGTTTGATAAGATATGTTATTGCTTTCAAATATTTTTCAAACAAAACCAATAGATTTCAATTACTGATTTGTATGTGAGAATTAATATCACTAATATCAATTCATCTGAATATTCAGACAAAATTTGTTTCAGTTTTCAGAGTTTAAAATCACTCCATTGACACATGTCTGAATTATTCTTACATTTAGGCATTCGATTTTTTTGTTAAATTTTGTAATTTTTTAACATATTTGGAAGATAGATATAATTTAAAACATATTTACTTGTATTTTATGTATGTTTTATCAGTTATATGCATTCTTGTAAAGGGATGAGACTGAAATAAGGAAATAAAAATGATAATAATATACTTCAACTTTTGCCGAAACCCACATCAATTGGTTTTATACAATTCAGACTGTCAGTATTTTAAATGGCTTTTTAGCCAGAGATTACTCACTCATCTCATTCACACACTTTTAGAACTTTTTTTGGCAATTTCTAGGTAAACACTTTAAGTTCAACAACATTTTTTTATATGAAATTTTCTCACCATAATTTTGGTCACCAAAATAATTGACTCAAAATTTCACTGAAAAAAGAAATTTTTATGAGAAATGAATTGCACCAAATTTCAGTGAGATTTCATTGAAATTTCACTGAAATTTCACCAAAATTCGATCATTTTGATAAATCCCATGCATTTCGGTGAAATTTCACTGAAATTTGGTGAAATTTCACTGAGATTTTGGTGACATTTTCACTGGGGTAGTAATCTTACTGAAACAGATACTTAGCTGATTTTGTGATGGGCACGGCACTATCTTAACTTGCTTCAAATGACAAATTTAAATCATGGATGAAACTCCAGGAGTTTGTATACTATGCATGGAGCACCTGTACCTATGTTGACTTCATATAGTTTATTTTTACCTAGACATGTATTTATAGATGTTTTGAAAAAAAAATTATTATGATAATTTTCTCTAAAGCTCCATTCTTAACCAAAAATATACCCCGGTATTAAATTTTTTTTTTCAATCTTGAAAGTTTAAAGAAATAATGGCTGTTTTAAGTCTTTCAGTGGAGGTCGTTGATTCTGAACTTTGGCTGACTTACCGCAACTGCGTTGATAATGCAATAACATTAAATACTTGAACTAATTGGAAGTGCATTTCAAGTGTAGAAAACGTGTTAAGAAAATAGCATGTTGAACAAATAAGGTTGTTCAACTGTATTTACATTTTTCCTTTTTGATCTAATGTTGTAAAGGCAGTATGTTTGTCACATATTTAACTCAAGCCTTAGTAGTTTTGTTTGCTTTAAGTTTTATATTGATTGCAATGATGTTACATAATTCAAATTTTAAAAGAAGAAAGTTAAACAAAGTGCACAGAGAATATTAGAAATGGTACCTGGCTTGATTAAGCTGAAATATTTCTAGGAACCAGGCATTGTTTCTTGATACATGTATCAAGGATGCCGCCCATTGATTTTTCTGTGCGTTGCAGTGACAGATGTCAAATTAATTTTCAATTACACATTTTTGTCATTAGCATTTTGAGAGAGTCAAAAACATTGGTGGTATTCATAAGAACTCCATTTTGTATTTTTGTACTTTTGAAAACAATTGTTAGAAGACCTAATAGAGTATTTAAATTGAACTGACTACTGACCAAGTGAAAGACTAAAATCTTTGAGCTTAAAAGAAATTATTTTTTTGTCCTTTTTTTTCTCCACTTAACAGTATATAACTATAATATTATATGCTTAAGTATTTTAGAAGGCTTTCAGTATGAAAAAATACAGGCTTAGTAATACAGAAAAAATATTGAAAAAATAAGTGAAACTATATAATCACTGCACTTGACCTAAAATGTAACTATGAAAATTAAAGCAAGTTTGAAGGCCACATACATTTTGTTATTTTCTGTATTATTGCTAGATTTTAGTCACTGAATTGAAATTTTATCTTTCTGAAGGTCTTTCTTGAAATATTTCAGAGTCTTTAAAAGTACGGCCAACAAATGTTTTACAGGTGTTACTTTTGCATGTCCAGGTCTTAAATTGTCTTGTTCCATTATATGTGCTTATTGTTCACTAATTCAGGCCTATCTCGGAATATAAAGAGGAGAATGAAGTGTGGACTTATCCAAAGTCTGTCTTTGTCTCCGAGATCAGTTTTGATCAGATCCGAGTGCCTCAACAGTTACTTGGAAGATGGTTCCATAAAAAAGACACTGAAAACATGAAAGTTAGATCTGGCTTAATTAAATCAAATATTCACAAGTCTAGAATAGCAGAATTCCATATACAGTGACCAGTGTTTTGATCCTGCAGCATAACAAGTTAATGCAAGAAGATGACTTTGAGAATAATATATGAAAAGATGAAAGTGTTAATGAACTGGAAGACAGTCCTTCACTCTAAGGTTAGAGAAAGAGTTTGGTGTTCCTGACCCATGTTGAATGATAGTCAAACTTATTTACAGTGAAGAAAATTGTACTGAATTATGTTCTGACCTTTATTTTTTTTTTCCCAAAAAAATTTTTCTCTGTCTTCTTTTGAATCCTTCTTTAGATACTATTGAATGAAAAAAGAAAATTTGCAGTTTCGTACTCTATGTCAGAAAAAGAAACTATTTTCAGCTTGAATGAATTTAATGCGATTGATCAAACTGGACACTTAGAAACACCACTTGAATTAAACCTCTGTACATCTGAATATTCATACCAGCTTAAGTTATCTTTCAGATTGTCAATAAAAAAGATAGATAAAGTCGTAACTTTTGACTTCTGACAGAAACTTACAGGGAGATTTCCAATCATTTGCTTGACTTCATCTGTAGTCGCTTAACTGTAGCGAAAGTCACTTTACTTGTCACATAAAATCATATAACTAACCATACGTTATTGAATTTTTCGTGGACTTTATCAGGTTGAACATTTTGTTGGCCTGTACACTGAAGTTTACAGAGTCGTTAGGATTTTGGATGATGTTTGCTATTTGTATACAAGGATATTTACTTAATTTCTGTTTCAGATGATAAGTCTGTGGTGGTCAGTTTATACTGATATGACTTCACCGAAGATTGCATGCAAATTCATTTGAGATTTAAGACATTTGTGAGGAGCATTGGCCCCCATATTGAACTTATTTTGATTTTGATTTTTGATTTTTTTTTTAATCCAGCTTTGCCACAAATCCAGAGGGTATCTGAACTTCTCTTTGTGATGTAGTTTAATATGATACTTAATGAATGGAATTTAATGTTAAAACAAAAAAATGAGTTGGAAGTGGTATTGGAAAATTTGGAATTATCCTGTAAGGAATGTAGCTCATTATTAGGTCTAGATCTGTGGTAGCGAGAGCATGAAACAAAACAGTCTGCTAAAAAACGATAACAGAAACACATATTAATTGTTGATTAAGCTAAATAGCATTTTAAAAGGATTATAATCAAAGAACTATGGATATGAATAAGATACTGGATTTTATTAATAATACGTGTTGTAAGATAGTAAATCCTTTATAGATCTTAACTCTAATGGGCACAGAGGTGGCTTCCAGACCTCCCTTGCCACCGAGCCTCAATGTAGGCTCAAACTCCCAGGGCCCTGGGCCAGGGCGAAAGAAACGGGAGCGGGAGCGGTCATTCTCAAGCTCTGGAAGTAATAACACTCCCCAAAATCGCATATACAGTCGAGATTATCAGTTACGAATTCAGGGACAGAAGTACAATCTTGCCACAGCCTTTGTTTGCATTGGTGCTAAAATTCATCAGAGACATAGCTCTCTGTCACAAGACGATTCACACAAATATTCTCTGGGATCCCATTTAGAATTTCAGGATTTTTCATCTCAAAACGTGCCAAGACGAGCTCATAATCAAAATTTTCTTGATCAAACAAGCAAAGACTCATCTCAGGAAATTGTTGGAAAAGGACATGGACAGTCTCCAGAAAGCTCATATTTAGATGAAGAGGTTGCTGAATATAACCACAGAAAATCAAATTCATTAGATCTCAACCTGAAATACTCTCTTGATATTTTAGATTATTCTAAATATCATGCCAGGTGGGTAACACTTTTGAAATGGAAAGATTTGTTTAGTTGACTGTGGTGATAATGTTTCAGTCAGTTGCTATGGAACAGGTCAGTCGAATGAGACAAAAGTTGCTTATTCAAATATAATCAGAACGATTGAATTAAAAAAAAAAATAGTGACTTCCAAAGTCCCTTCTTTTTGGTTCACTGGTAATTTGAAAAATGATTAGAGGTCTGCCATATGTAGAAATAATAAAAAAAATAAATATACAGTTTGTTTTACATTTTTTGTTACTGATTTTTTCAACATTCTAGAATTGATCCTGCATCTCATAACTTTAATAATTTTATTTTATAGTTTAAACAAGTATCTTTTATACTGGAATATAGATTTTTTACTCTGGCTTCTATGAACTTAGATTTGATTCATTCAAAGGTGTCTGTGTGAGGTATATTTACTTGTAGTGAAGAAGAAAATATTTCATTAAAGAGGCTTATCCCAAACTTAAGAGGATTCTGTTTCCTTCAGACAATGTATAAAATGTGAATATAATCTGAGCAAAGCATTACCCAATGTCAAGGGGTTATAGTCAAAAAGTAAGTGAGCAAGTACAGTAATATACATTCTAACTTTGTTCTCAATTCACCAACAGTAAACAAAGAAGAAATTAACTGTGATATTGGCTTGTGAAGAACAGTTCATGAAATCCTGCACATTTCAAATCAATCATGAATTATTCATGAACTGTCCTTCAACTTGAGTTCTTGAACTTTTGAATATGAATTGTTCATGTGATGTTTTTCATGAACAGTTCAAGAACTGATGAAGAATCCACTGAAGTGCCTAATTTTACTGCCATTAAAATGTACATGAACTGTTCAAAAATAGATCAAGAATCCATTCAGTTCTTCAACTGTTCATGAGGTAGGATCATAAACTGATAAATATCATATACATGTTCATGAAAGTTAGTGAAATATTTAATCAAAATAAGGGGTTCCGCAGGAGAAAATGTAAAGAACAATGATCCATTATAGTCATTAGTGGATGGATTATTTTACCTGGAATAGATTTAATCTATGACTTTGATTTTGGGTGACTACCTTGAACTTGTTTACTAGGAAATCTGACTCCATTTTCCATATGATGTCCAATTTGATTGAGTGCCATAAATGTAAAAACCATAGAAATTAAAATCTACTACAACCATTAAAAGATGAAATTATTATATAGTGCATAAGTTGTAAGTACATTTAGTAAATTATCATACTGTTGTATGAGCAAAATATTGTCAGAGTCGTGAGTTCAGCTTTATTTCCAATCACAGCCGAAAAGTTTACATATGCTCATTCATTATATGTAGAAAACCTTGGAAACAGACAAAATAAAAGTTTGAATTTGTACATCTGCAATTTGTCTGACACCCCATTTAAACAGATGAGTTAAATGAGTTTCATGGATAATTCATTAAGAATTTTAGGCATTGTTAATGCATCCATTGAAAGAATGGTTCTTTTTCAGTTTATATAATTAAATTTCAAATTCTAAGGTCAGCATATAGTTAAATGTTCAAAGACAGCTTTAAACAGGTTCAAATGAAGTTACATGAATTTTTTCACTTTAAATTATTTAATTATTATTTAAATTATTGAGTTCATGAATAAACTAATTAAATCAGTATTCATTAACAGTTCACTTCCAGTCCATGAACAGAAAATGAGCCAATGAAAAACAGAAGAAAAAAGTTCAAGAACTGTTCATGAATTTGAAGAATTTTTAAAGAACTTGTTCATTAACACTTCAAGCCATATTTTTCAAGTAAAGTTCATGAACTGCAAATTTAAAAAACATGTTATGAATCTAGCTTATTTTCTATTCATTTTCTATTCATTGATAATCCATGCATAGTTCAAGAATTGTATGCAAGAACAGTTCATGAATGTTACATACCGGTAAGTATTCATGAACAGTAATGATACACTTCATAGGGGAATTATTCTGTACACAAGTCACTTAATCATGCTGAATACATACCTGCTGATGACTTTGTGATTAAATCAGTACGCATCTGAACTCGAAACCATGATATACTCATCAATAGATCACTGAGACTTGAAATCGTTTTCCTAAGTATACCATTGGTAAGGGTTAAATTTGTCCCTTTTAGGCTCAGGAATGATTGACCAAAAAAGATAAACATGTAATGTGCAGTAAAAGAACTCACACAATCTAACTGGTTTTAGAATTAAATATTTATTATTTTTGATAACAACAAGCAATCAAGTATGACCTTAGAAAAATTATGTTATGATTTTTTTTTTATCTGAGCTTCAGATTTTCTGTTGACTTTTGTGGCATCAAAACAAAAGGCTCTTAATATTTAAAGCAGACTGCGGAAAACCCATGGCTGTGAATGACTCTGCAGATTTTAAATTATTTATATAGTTTAGGCTAAAAAAAATTAATGTTTAGTTTCTCAGGCCATTTTTATCAAAATTATACGAGGGAGGGCGGAATTGTTTTTTTATACCCTTATTTTTTTTTTATTCATGATTTTGCACTTAATATGAGGTTTCATATCCCCAAAAATTCATATAAATACAGTTTTAATGATCAATGGCACTGGATATGTTGAAATTACCATCTGTATTAAGATGGTGTTTAATGTGTTGCAGAGTATTAACATAAAAGATCTACTGAGAGCATTCAATAAAATCAAATCATATTTTACTTTAAATGCTCATCAGTCTCTGTTGTATTAAAATACTTTATAATATGCAACACCACTTTTTATCCTTAACAAGACTTGCTAGAACTTTTTTCTAAGTAGAAATAACATGTCATGTGAAAAAAAAACACAATAAACTTTTTAGTAAGAATGTAATTCTACATGTACTTGTTTGATACATGAATTATAAAATCCTAATTAAAGACAGTCTAAACACACGAAAATTATTCTTAATCTTTTAAAATTACGTCAAGAGAAAAGCATTGACAAAAGCATGGAATATTGTTCTGAAAATAAAATTAGTTTTACAAGCTTTATTTTTACCTATTTGTCAAAAATTTGTAGAAAACCAAAAACGTGGCTGTATTTGAATCATTGTGTCGTAAACACTCGCTCAATCGAAGTTATTTGAGACGCATATAGGTTACGCTCGACTATTAAATAGGTTGCGCACCACTATTAACACATTTGGAACACCTCGGGCGACTTCAATAAGTCACCTCGGAAATAATGTGGAAGGCGCCATATTGGACTATTTTATAATACAGGTGGTGTCTGCTAAATTGAAAACATTTCTTAAAGCCTCTATCTGTTTATACTTTAAATTAACATTTATTTTCATATTTTACTAATGCATAAGACAGAAACTGTTTGAGTTCTGCCATCTTTGTTTATATTTTAATAAAGCCGAGGCGAATTACCATTTGGTGTATTCATACACAAGTTTACATACGAGGTCTTTATACGAAGTTGTCGGAAAAGGCCGAGTTGTTACGATTGCTATTAACATAAACAAACCATTTACCGCGGTACTTCTTGCCACACCGGGAATAGTAAAAAGACATTTTAATAAATAAAAATTTTTTTGCCAGCGATCGAAAATCGAAGCGGGCGTTCTAAAACGTATGCGGCGGGGCCTGAGAAACAAAACATTAATTTTTTTTAGCCTTAGTGAAAACATAAGTTTAATTGTTACATGTAATCTGTAACCAGGGTTACTGATGTTTTACTTGTTAATTATTATGTGCTTTCTGAATATTTTAACAAGATTTGTTGTGATACTACAGAAATTGCCCACACTCATCCAGAAAGGGAACAAACAACTGATCTGTTATGCAATAAGATATTTGGTGCTTGCTTTTTTTGTTACCTAAACATATCAGCTAGATCAGTTAGTTGTTTTCACAATAGCCTGCCTGTTACACTTAAAGCAAGAATTTATCTATAAATGAGAATGATTATTAGCCTCTTAATTTTATGATCTTATATAGAAAGGTGTGGTTTTTAGTTTCACTTTTGATCAACCCAAAGATCTTAAAAAGCCATTAATAGAGTCTTTAATCATAATTTTGAAAAAGTTAAAATATTTACACCACATTGGCACGTTACTTGGACCTCATTAATTTTATTGTAAACAGAAACTTCTTGTTTGATAAGTGATTGGATGGGGTAAAGGGGATTTTATAATTCTTTTTCATCAAAGTTTGGTTAATTATTATGAAAAAACAGTCTTTCAGTCAGTATGAAAAACTGTTCAACTATTTTTGGTAATTTAAAGAAGTAATTGTTACAATAATTTAGAATACATCCTATAGTGAAAAATGATTTGTTAAATGATTTTAATTTACAAAGAATAAGATTCAAAGAGTGAAAAATCATGATAGAACCTGCATTAAGCTAGTTATCTCATGCTTAAGGGCATTTTATAACCATATTATCATGCAGAGTACAAAACAAAATGTGCATATATCACTTCAATGAAAAGTGTTTTTTAAGACAGCCCATGCTCCAACAGGACTGGTGATGATTTTGAAACAAAGTTCTTGGCACTGAGATTAAAGGGAAGAAAGTTCTGGTATGTTTCTGAAGGATTACAGTTTATGGAAGGCTGGATAGACAGGTGTATGAGCGAATTGTGCCCTTTTTACTTTTTGTTCTTCTGATCCAAAGCTCAAATGAGGCGACTTTGTTCTTCTAATCTACAAAGCTCAGATAGCAGTCTGGGCATGAAGGGTGTTCTTTGGCATTGCCAACAAAACCTGGTGTGTTTGAGACATGCCTCAGTTCATCAAACTTGATAGATTACAGGTACTGTGAGAGGATGTGAATAGCCCTTCTTCAAAGTGATTGGTTTCATCATATAGGTGTCTTTAGAAATTCTATAGCTTAAGTGGCACTCAAGCTGAAATAAATAATTATAATAGAGCCATTATGTTGTACAGTTGTCAAACTGAGGCTTTGTTATCTGGAGTTTTTATCCTTTGAAACTGTTCTTTCACTTAAGGTACCTCCCTAGTATGTAATTCTTTCGCCTAAGGTACCTCCCTATATATAGTTAGGTATTTTTTTCTTCAGGAAAAGTTACAAAAGTAATTTATTATATATTAAAAAGTAACAGGATTTGAAAAATGTACTGTAGAATTGTATAACACTGATACACAGAGTTAGCTTTCACATAGTATTGGCTCATAATAACTGTCTGGTATATATCTGTTTCAGACGAGGATTATCAAGAGTGACGTTAGAAGAACATCCCACCAGTGCATTAGAAATTGTTGATCACCAAAGCTTGCCACAAGATTTCTCAAATAAAATTGTTGAAGCAATATCTAAGTAAGTATTGTAGTGGTTGTTAAAGCAACGGGTAGAGTCAATTTGTAACTATTTAAGTCTAGAATTATTTTAAATTGTGTCAAACTTTCAAATGTTTAGGACATACTAAAATGCACTTTTGATTTTAAGTCAATATGCCCGGCATTTTGTTTTTGTGATTTTTTAATGCAGTTGTTCAAATGTTTTCTCTCATTTTATAAAAACACAAAAAATGTACCATTTTAGAAAAAAAGTGCCATACAACCTGTGCTTGAATTGTCTATTTAAAAAAAAATCCCTCTTCTGCTATAGAAAAAGACTTTGAAAAGTACTGGCCAAAACATGTTTGTATACTACAGGTTTCCTACATTGAAATCACTTTAACATTACATTTACAGTTTTCAAGAAACTCCATTAAGCAGTAATCGTTCATCACCAACCATCACTGAAGGTGAGATAGCAAGTTCTAGTCCATCTATTGTACAGGGAGATATCTGGGGCACCGGAAACACCACAGAGCGGAGTAGTGTTGACTCACAGTACTCCTGGGATGTAAGTACTCCATTATCCGCATGATAAAGTTGCGTTATTTCGCCCCTTTTGATAACTTAATAATCTTGTGAATTCAACGGTTGTAATTTACTCAGTCACAACAAATTAAGCTCAACTACAGATAAGCTTTTATTCATTGGTTCATCAAGAAAAAGTGATGAAGCAGTGGATGAAGATATATTGATTTGACAAATAATGACCTTAGTATAAAAATGACATTGGAAGACAGAATGTTGTTGTCTGAAAAAATAGCAAATGTGCACACGTAAAGTTTTTTTTTTCATTTTATTCATACACATCTAGCACATTTTGTCAAGTAATCATTTATTTTTCAGTTTTAATGAAATTTTCATCCACTTTTTTTCCTTTCAATGACAATAATTAGTCTGCAAGTTTTTGTTTTTGATTGTTTTTTTTTTAGCTCACCTGTCACATAGTGACAGAGTGAGCTTTTCTGATCACCTTTTGTCCGTCGTCCGTCCGTCAGTCCGTCCGTCCGTCCACAATTAGTTCGTTAACACTCTAGTGGTCACATTTTTGCCTCAATTGTCATGAAACTTGGTCAGGATGTTTGTCTCATTAATATCTCGGACGAGTTCGAACGTGGGTTATCAGGGTTGGAAAACTAGGTCACAGAGCCCAAATATAGAAAAACCTTGTTAACACTCTAGAGGCTACTTTTTCAGTCCAAATATCCTGGAAATTTGTCAGAAAGGTTCTATTGATGATTTCTAGCTCAGGTTCAAATATGGGTCATCTGGGTTCAAAAACTAGGTTACGCAGCTTAAAAATAGAAAAATCTTGTTAACACTCTAGAGGTTTCATTTTCAGCCCAAATAATCTGGAAATTTGTCAGAAAGGATGCTTTGACGATTTCTAGGTCAAGTTCAAATATGGGTCATCTGTGGTCAAAAACTAGATTACAGAGCCTAAATATTGAAAAACCTTGTTAACACTCTAGAGGTAACATTTTTAGACCAAATAAACTGGAAATTTGTCAGGAAGGTTGCTTCTATGATTTCTAGCTCAAGTTCAAATATGGGTCATCTGGGTTCAAAAACTAGGTCACAGAGCCCAAAAATAGAAAAATCTTGTTAACACTCTAGAGGTTACATTTTCAGCCCAAATAATCTGGAAATTTGTCAGAAAGGTTGCTTTGACGATTTCTAGCTCAAGTTGGAGTATGGGTCATCTCGGGTCAAAAACTAGGTCACAGAGCCCAAATATGGAAAGACCTTGTTAACACTCTAGAGGTAACATTTTAATTCCAAATAACCTGGAAATTTGTCAGAAAGCTTATTTCTATGGTTTCTAGCTCAAGTTTGAATATGGGTCATCTGGAGTCGAAAACTAGGACACAGAGCTCAAATATCGAAAAACTTTGTAAACACTCTTGAGGCTACATTTTCAGTCCAAATGTCCTGGAAATTTGTCAGAAAGGTTGTTTTGATGATTTGTAGCTCAAGTTTGGATATTGGTTATCTGGGGTCAAAAACTAGGTCACAGAGCCTAAATATTGAAAAACCTTGTTAACATTCTAGAGGCTACTTTTTCAGTCCAAATATCCTGGAAATTTGTCAGAGAGATTGTTTCGATAATTTCTAGCTCAAGTTCGAATATGGGACATCTAGGTTAAAAAACTAGGTCAAAGAGCCCAAATATGGAAAAACCTTGTTAACACTCTAGAGGTAACATTTTCAGTACAAATAACCTTGAAATTTGTCAAAGAGATTGTTTCAATAATTTCTATGTCAAGTTTGAATATGGGTCATCTGGGGTCAATTAACCAGATAAATAGCAACTTTGTTAAAAGCAGTCATTCTCAGGTGAGCGATACAGGGCCATCATGGCCCTCTTGTTTTTTGTTTTTGTTTTTGTTTTTTTTTGTTTTTTTGGTAACCAGTACCAATGTTTCAGATATTTCAGAGTTTAGTTTATAATTTTGTGGAATGTATTAATATCTTGTTGGTAAACAGTAGTTTGTTTCACATCTTGTAGATAGCTTTGTTTGTTGATAAATTATGCTTGACAACAAGGTTGATATTGAATACACATGAAAGTATGTGGTGTAAAGTCATATTGTAACATTCAAGTGGTGAATATCATTATTTTATAACATCTGAGTTATAAGTGAACAGCATCTATTTCATTAATAAATGTCTGCTCATGTAAAGAATTTGAATGCATATAAAATGAATTTAGATTATTTTTAAAACATAGAGTTATTTTAATTTTTGATCTTACTATAATCTCCCTTTACATGAGAGTTTTAAGAGTAACAGTTGTTAAGATGAGTGTTGGTTATTGTGAGCTGAACGGAGCCCCTATCTATCTGATTTAAACTATCTTCTGGGCACTAGCGGATCCAGGGGGGAGGGGTCCCTTACCTGAAATCCTGGATCCGCCCCTGCTGGGTACTTAGTTACACCCGATGGCAGATACTTGTTTATTTAAAACTAGCACCATCCCTTTATATTGCAGCATCATACACATGTAATTGATTCAACAAAAAATTGAACCACCTTATCACACTATGGTGACTCCCAATAACTGCAGTTGACATTTTGAATCATTAATATAAAGCAGTAGGAAAATATTCAGAACAATCTGTTTTATAAAATAAAAAAGATGCAATGTCATCTTTGAAGCCATGCTGAATGATTTAGCTTCTCTGTGAAATAAATGAATGAAATTTATTTTTTACTAAAAAAATGAAGTTTTATTAAGCTACTGAATCTGAAAAAATATGCATGAAATGTGTTAAGTTTTGTCATTGAATATTAGCAAATCAAAATTGAATCGGGATAATCTTGTTTGATATAAGTAGTTCCAGTCGCACCTGGCATGAAATGGGTTTTACTTTTCAATATGAAAGATATATATTTATGAGGTTATTGATATGAAAGATTCATATTGAGGTAAATCATTTTGTTAAAACAAAGCACATGTACTGCTTTACTTTTTCTAAAATAATCGTTTAGTGCATGCAATATTTGAAGTAATTCTTTAGGGTAATTGATTTCAGCTTGATGGCTAGATTTATGTTTCATTACACCATAAAACAGTAAAATAATTTCATAACCCTCAATTATTGATAGTTTTAAGATTTATTACAATATTGCCATTTCATAATGACATTTTTTTTTCCATTGGCTAGTGATGAGTTATTATTCTCAATGTGAGTGAAAGCAAAACCTTTCTGCCTTGATATCTCATCACTTCACATACTTAACCAATTTTTCCTCCGTTATGGCTATACAACCCATCACATGTTATTGCTTGACTCTTAATACTCATCCTGACTGGATTAAATCACTTTACGCTAGATTGTTATTCTTGTTGCCACAAAAACATCAGTGACAACAATCACTGGTTATATATCTGCAGCATTACTTTTTAATAGAAAAATAGATTTCCCCGGCGAAATCTCATGCTAGAGAGAGCATGTGAATTTTGATTTCATCGATTTGTAAAGCTATCTGTCTGCAGGGGAACAAATAGGACATTGTATGATTGAATATTCCCATCACATTTAATTCAATCTCACACAGAGATAGATCGTATTTTTTATAAATTCCTCGTACTTTTCCGTTTTATGACTGAAATTAGATCTGTTAAGCAATAAGTGAATTGACATTAAAATGATACAGTTATATATTTTTTGCCAGTTTATTTTTTCTTTTTATTTAAAAAAAAAAAAAAATTCTATTGTGGAAACAATTACTGTCAAAACTAGTAACTTTTTTTTTACAGTTGAAATTTATGAGAGGTTTAGAAATTTTTCAGTTATATCATAAATGAGTTATGTCAAGTAGGGAAAATCAGAAGTGCCTTAAGCAGATAATGGATTTTGTCATAAATAACAAGAAAAATCATTATAAAAAAATATGTTTGATTCAGCATACTGTTACGTCAATTAAATATTTGGTTACCCAGATGCATATTACTTGTAAATCATCATTTTCTTTCAAATATAGTTCATGTTTGCGAGACAATGGTCAATCATGATAGTCCATGCTTGAAAAATTATCCACCATGATTTTTGGTAATTTGTAGGGGTTTTTTTTACCATAGTGTAATGCCATTTGTAAACTGAGACTCTGTCTTGTCTCAGCAGATTTTTAAGCTGTTTTTAAATAGATAAAGATGTAGATAGGCAGTTCCAAGTTGAAAGTATTTCGCTTAAAAAGAAATTTCTGTGAGTGTCTTTTTTAATATGATTGATGACCCAGTACAGTCATGAGTCTTCACATGCTGTTTTTGTTTTTGTTTTGTTTTTTCATCGAAAACATGTCAGATATTCTTCTTGAATAAGTAGCTAGTAAACTAAGAAGATATTTCTATACCTATCAATATTCTACAAAATTATCAAGTGATGAGGAAGCAGACTAGATCCAGCAGTAAACTCAAGCATTTTCCAAGCTTGATACAATAAAATCTAGAGTTGTTAGTGCATGTTAATAAATCTCTTATGTCTATAAGATCATACCTTTTTGTCTACATCATTAAATCATCACATTTCATAAATTCATGAATTTTATTTGTACTGTCATTACCATGCAGCTTCCATTTGGACGCATCTGCACAGTGCTGTATTTGATTTAAAGCATACATGATTTTAATGTGATAAAAGATCATTAAGGAAAGAAAAATTACCCAATGTTAAATAATTGCCAACAAGTTGACCAAACTTATCAAGGATGGCCTTACTCCATTCTTTAACTTTTGACTACAGATAAAACCATAGTTTTTTATAGGTGACAGTTATTTCATGGTTAGCAACAAACAAAAAACAGCTTCAAACAATTATTAACCACAGTTATCAAGGTTGACCATAATCTTATGACTTATGACCACAGTTAAAACCATAGTATTTGATTGGTGACTGTTATTTCTTCAGGTTAGCAACAAACAAAATACACCTGCAAACAACTGAGCAAAGTTATCTGGGTTGACCATACTTCTGTAACTTAATATGACCATACCTAAAACCTAGTATTTGATAGCTATGTTACTTCATTGTTAGCAATAACAAAAAGTGCAAACCATGGTTGATCTTGGTGTACATTTTGCCTGCTTCACAAACTAGATTTGTTATAAATAGATATGTATGCCAGGACTAATGCAACTTTATGAGATTTTTACACAAATATATTGTCAGTCGCAGTTATGTCTGATTAGTCAGATTTTTTGTTTTCCTCGACAAGTTACATCTTTTTTATTTAGGACTATTTAAATGGTTGTGTAACGTTCAAGTTTGCAATTTCCACTAGAAATGATGAAAGCAAGTACAGTCTTGTCCCAAAATTAAGTTTTCTTACTCTGAATTAATGCATTTTCAGTACAAAACATGACAATTTAATTTAATAGTTAGGACCACCTAGGATGCTTTTTTGCCAATTGGGCTAAGCTAGACAACCCATTGCATTCCTGAGCTGTAGCCTAGGGAGAACTGCAAACAAACAGTCCATCCTTTGAAAAGCAAATATTTTTCCTTGAAGAGAGCAGTTAATGATTAAATGATGAAATATTTGAATAAAGATACCTAGCTATGAATTCTGATATGTTTATTCTTCCTTGTCAATATTGTTGAAGAAATATATCTTTGCATAATAGTTATGAAATGTGATGAGTCAAAACTTGACTTCTCCTTGTAACAGTATATCACTGAAAATGTTTGTTTTGAAAATATTTTTGGCCATTGCATAGTGATATTTAAATAGACAACCACTTGATTGCACTGAGATAAATTATGAATGATTTTAGGCGCAGAATTCAGAAAATGAGTTAACAGTTTGAATAATAAATGCGAAATTCACTGGTGCATCCAGATTTAACGGGCATTTTCATTGCTCACACAGGAAAGTAAATATTTAGAAGTAGATTTTATTCCTGTTTTAAATTACATGCCACAAGTTCAGTACACTGAAATAATTTGACAAGTTTTTTAATGCATGCTTTGTTTACTATATAACTATCTGTATGTTTCAGTCAGTTGAGTCCTGCAACTTTCGAGATTTATTAATTAGATGCATTTGAAGACTCGGGGAAAAAAATATATACTCTAACTGGCGATCAATTTTAAGTGGTCAAAGTCTAAGACCCTGAATGTTTTAAGAAAATGCACTGAAAAATAAAATATAACCAATGGTTTTTACTTTATTCACTTTGTTATCAGTAATTATCTTGACTGTCTTGCATCGTAGATGATTTTTGAATATCAATATAACTTTAATTAAAATGTAATGAAATTGTTAATAACTTTTGGTCTTCTGTTTTAGTGATATTGAGATGTGTTATGGCTGGAGGTGCCTGGAGTTTCATGGCTGATCGAGTCCTGTGTTTTATGACTCACATCTTTACACCTCAGTGTTAATTCTATATTCCAGGAATTTGACAGACAGGCAGCAAAGACAGTACAGAATCTCTTCGATGAGATAGATGCAGTTTTGTATGAGCGTCGCAATCAGGCAGACTATATCTTCAAAGAATGCCAAGAATGGGGTTCTCTTTTTCCTCACTTACGGTAAGTGCTTATTTAAATTACACCACTTGACATAAAACTTGAACGTCACTGTAGATGTCAAGTTGTTGAGAACGTTTAGTTGAATCTGCCTACAAGACAGTGAAAACACTGCAGATAAATACAGAATTTCATAGGATTTCCTGCAAATCTTGGTTAACCCTACCATGCTAAATAACTAATATGGGCTTGTCCATCTTTCAATTTGGACAGATCAGTTAATAGTTTATGGGATTGCTTATTGAAAATTTACTTGCTTAATGGTGAATAGTGCAGACCATGATCAGACTGCATGGATGTGCAAAGGCATAGACAATTGCCACCAGCAGGATAAAGGTTTCAAAACAGAATGTTTTAGAACAATTTGGTTTTACATTAGCTCAGAGAGATTTAATCTAGATGCTGAAGTTTTTTTTTTATGATTGCTTTCTCTATAACTCTCAGAGCCAGTTCCTTTTAAGTATAAAAACTATTATGTCGGGCAAAAATGGCAGTTGCTTAAGTAACACATTACAAAATTCAGGGAACAGCTTACAATTATAGCAAACGGCTTTTATAAATTATATCCAGTTGCAGAAGATGTTACATCACTACTTCAACGAAATGTGGGGGCAGTCCTTAAAAAAATGAGTTTGCTGTTTAGGACTTTCTGCAATCTTTGCGTCCAGTATGCCTATTAAGAGCCATTAATTATCAGTTATTATCCTTGAGAATAGCAGTAGGCATTTACACAAAAATATTCGGTGGTATAGTTACAACAGCTGTAAGTTTAAGTACACAATATGGTTATAAAACACTAAAACAGCCAGTAAAAACACAAAAAAAGACCATAGGCCTTTGGCTTGGCTTTGTCACATCTGTAAAAATACAAAAACAGCCAATTAAATGCATTCCATTGCCTTTGTTAATAGCTTAAAATAACATTGAATAAATGTTTGATGTTATTCAACATGCAAACTAAAGCTCTTTAACATAGTCTGTAGTCCTTTCTGAAAGAAATACCTGTCTTAAGGGATTTCTAATAGCCATTACACATGAAAGATCTGAGAACTTCAATCAGTAGGTAGAAACATATAAAAGAATATTATAGTAGAAACAGAAAATTCTCATAACATACTGACAGAAATTGTATGATTTTTTAACATCAAAGATGGGTGAACTAGTTAGTATAACTACCATATATTACTTTAACTATTAAGTAGTTACAAATGATACCAGACTTTGACTTGTCCTGGGATATCTGGAAACATTCTATTTTGCTAGGGCTTAGAATCTGTTCTGCTATCATAAGGTATTTTCTTCTGTATTTAGCAAGAGTTTTCTGATCTGCTTAAAAAATGTCAGGGGGGTTACTCAGCCAAGTTCCTTTGAATGTTCTATTTTCCATTTTTGTGAATGTATGCTAAGTAAACAACCATTTTTCCTTTATCTTGCAAAAAAAGACATGAATCTGCATGTATGATTAGAGTTAAACTTGCTATAATGTTTATCATTAAAATTTTATCCAATATAGAAAGATAACTTAATAAAATGATTTTGTTTCAGGGTACTAGGACGGCAGTTACTGCCTCCACAAGAATCGGGGTACGAGGTCATCGAGCGGGAAATGTCAAGGCCAAACACCACAAGCAGCATGGGCTTGATGGATGTGACAGACCAAGATCTCTCGGGCTCACAAGATTCTCAGGGGTAGGTAACTCTTGCTGATGTTGTTGTGCAGAAAAGCATCTTAAACATGCATTCTTGATTACTCTGAATTCTATTTCCACACTCTGTTGGTGAAATAGCCTATTGAAGTGTTTGAATGAAACGAAAGAAGTGCATTATGGTCATTCGTTTTATTACATGCCTAATTATATTTAGATAGGTCATTTTACATGTTGTCTATGCACTGTATGAACTGGATTGCATAATACAAGAGTTTTTGCAAATCAATATTATCAATATTGTTTGAAAGGTTAGAGTAGTTTTTATTGTGCGATTGATCGATACAACTTTAATTTGATGCAGTTCTAGATGTTATCTGCATCATTTAATGCATTGGCCGTGGTGAATTATCGTGCTGTAGTGCATTTAGTTGTAACATGGTGTAAATTGTAATATTTTCTGATACCTAACATAGCAACATTTACTAGGAAATAGAAAATTAATATCTTACGTAAACATTCCTTCTCTAAAAAATGTCTTTTACGTAACAGTTGCATCTATAAAAGACCTTATGTTCGTGAAAATAACCTTATGTTCTTATTTAGTAACAAGTTATTCTGATTAAAGAAAATTGCATCTGTTTTTACAGTTGTTGCTCTGGAAACTTACACAGTACCAAGCAGTTATATTTTTCCTATGCATTCTTGCTAGACCTGTGACCAAGATGTTTGTGTTTTAAAAAATGATTGTTGTCAATTTTTTTCTGTTACAAAAAAGAATACCGGATATTGTACAAAGAAAAGTAGTCATAAATTTTGCACAGAGTGCAATTTTTACAGAATGATTATGAAGCGATATATTGATTACCCATTGTGGGTTCCTGTTCCTTTGAAGAATTAGAGTAATTGAAAAAAATGCTCAGGTCATACTTACACACACTAAATAGAGGAAAAAAAATTAGGGCCTACATGTTAAGGAAATTAGTTTTTTATAGGCCATATTTACAGTTATCATGTTCCATTGATTGCGTAAAGGATGAAATAATTATGTAACCCAAATCAATTAGATCAGGTAATGAGAAACATGCAAGTTGTTTGCTTTGAATGAAAAAAAGATTTATTTTTTTAGTGCAATATGGTTTGCTTAGTGCATGATTTTTATTTTATATTTCTTCTCCTTTTTTAGGTGAATATTGAAAGGGGCATTGTAGTTGAAACTAATTTAGTGAAACATTTATGAACCTGGTAAAGTACTATGTCCAAAATTACACCATCTTAAAGAATACCATTAAATAAGTAATGTATTAATCATTTTTTGGTGAACCCTTTTATATTTTTTATTTAAGTTTGTCCTCTGTTTGCATGAATCTTAAAAGGGGAGAGATTCAGGAAAGCCATGCTCAAACAGATAAGTAAAGACACAAATGATGTCTCTTTGTTCAAAATAAGAAGGCTTTATAGTTCCAGAAACGTCTGTAAAAGTTGAGCGGTAGGTTAGGGTAACCTTTATCTTTAGTTGTTCGCATGTATATTTAACAATATTTCTGTAACAGAAAGAGGAAAACAGTAAGAAAAGGAAATTAGTGAATGTAAAGTACAGAAATGGGAGAGAAAAATAACCTTTAAGGTTTTTGAATAAAATAGGGTCATTGACATAACGTTAAGCAAGGAATTTTCTTTCTTTTATGCCTTGAAAGCTCAAATCCTGTCCATGAAATTTTATGGACACTTTTACAATTCTTTAATTCCTTTTTGCAAAAACTGGTCAGAACACTTGAGAAGATACTTCCGAGACAACTGTTGCAAGAAATAACTAATACCAGTGTGAGATCTTGACATAAAGAAAATGTTTATGAGCATTAACAATTTATCCAGAAGTATTATTAATAAGTTTTTGAAATAAAGTTGACAGTCTCTTTTTATAGTTGTGTTTCCTATAGAAAATTAGGGCACAAGTCTGCAAGCTTTCAGCTCTCTGTTAAGTTATGTGACAGTAAATTGACATCATCTGTATGCCACAGTAGTCGGTGCAATGTGTCTCCAGAAGTTTGTAATTAGAGATTAGGCATATTTAATTACAGTCTTATAGTTTTTGCCCATTTTGTTTTCATTTTTGTTTTCACAACTATTTTATTCAAGTAAATGGAGAGGTATTCACTTTCTGTTTACCTGTGAATTCTGAAATGTATCGATATAATAGACCAATCAGGACATGGAAGAGGATTATTAATTTCTTTGTTCAGATTCAGTTCGTGTTGTCATTCTCATGAGAACATGAAAGGTTTGAAACATGATCACTTTAGTCCTCAGATGCTTGTATCTAATACGGCATTAACCTCGTCACTGCAAGCTTTCTGAAAGCAGCTTTCATATGGCAAAATGATTAATGTGTGAGGGCAGTTTTGTAAAATAAATAGAATATATTTCAGATAAATTGCAAACATTTAATGTTTACAAGTTGTTCTTAATGCTGCAAATGAAAATCAAACAAATTTAAGTTTTGTAGGCGTAAGATTGAATGGTTTTAATTCAGCATTTTGACAACATCATGAGTTCTTTAATTAAAAAGTACTTTTCATTTTAGAATCACCTTGAAAAATATCTTCATATTCATGGTATTGTCCTTATGGTTTTTGCTCATTTCAAATGCTAATCGTTCACTGACAGAGTAAACCTATTGAAAGATGATTTATTTTTATTTTTATTAAAATGACAGAACACAACCGAAATATAAACCTCGTTGTTCAGTTTTTGTTTTTTCTGAAAGTCAAATTGGCAGACTCATATCTTTCTATTTGTATTGGTCCCTTGAAGAAAAAAGTTACCAGGTATTGTGGGATGGTTTGTCACTTAATGTGTCAGAAGTACGTCTTTGTTCAAGCATATTGCATAGTAATTACAGGAGGGATATGCAAATAGCATTTAAATAAAGAATTAAGTTTGTACCTGGTACATTTTCGAAGAAACCATTATTCTACAACATTTATGAATTTAATTGATGTTCTTTTTAAATGTCTGGTAGTTGATTCAATGCATGGCATGTCCACAGACAAAATAGAAGTAGAAAATTAAATAGAATGTTTGATGATGATTATTAATTGATTGAGGAATTCAGTTTAAGGGTTATTTAAACAAGTATGGATAATATTAGGGATTCCTTTTCAATGTTGAAGATCAAATTTACAAATGTAATAATTCATAAGACTTAGGTGGTCCTTTCAATAGGAGCTCGTGGGATGTCATTATAAGAATGCAGTGAAATGAGAGTCTATAGTCACATTTTTTAGCTGAATTTCATTTTTTGTCAATGTCTCGGATCCTATTAGAGCTGTAGGGCATGTATCAGATCAGATCTGTAGGTATATATTTGCTAAGCAGTCATAAGTTCATATCATGGCTGCAGAATTGTATTGTAACAAGACATCATATTATCATTTGTAGCAGTCTGAGGATTATAAATAGGACTGCAGGTAGCAGTCATAGGATTAAATTTCAGGCTGCAGATACATAGCAGTCATAGATTTAAATTTCAGGCTGCAGATACATAGCAGTCATAGGATTAAATTTCAGGCTGCAGATACATATGTAAAGTCATAGGGTTAAATTTCAGGCTGCAGATGCATAGCAGTCATAGGATTAAATCTAAGGCTGCAGTCACATATGTAGCAGTCATAGGAGTAAATTTCAGGCTGCAGATGCATAGCAGTCATAGGATTAAATCTAAGGCTGCAGATACATATGTAAAGTCATAGGGTTAAATTTCAGGCTGCAGATACATAGCAGTCATAGGATTAAATCTAAGGCTGCAGATACATATGTAAAGTCATAGGGTTAAATTTCAGGCTTCAGATACATAGCAGTCATAGGATTAAATCTAAGGCTGCAGATACATATGTAAAGTCATAGGGTTAAATTTCAGGCTACAGATGCATATAGCAGCCATAAGATTAAATTTAAGACTACAAATACATAGTATTTATAGCAGTCATAGGATTAAATTAAGGCTGCAGATAAATATGTAGCAGTCATGGGATTCAATTTTAGGCTGCAGGTACATATGTAGTGGTCATGAGATTCAATCAGGGCAACAGAACAAAGTGATAGCAGGTGATAGATCTTATTAGGCTGCTGAAGTAGAAATCTTTTCATAATAATGTTAAAGCATGAGTTATTAAGTGTGTATATATCATCCTCTGTAGCTGCACACACAACATGCAGGCATATGATTCTCTATGGCCCATAGAAGCCAGATATTGGTTTAGGCTGGTTTAGGGCCAGTACTTATAATGGTTCATTCTCTTTAGGGAAAGTTAGGGCTCTAAGTCAGAATTTTGTTGGTAGCATAGACTTGTTTGCTTTTTAAACTCGAGTCTTCAAATATTAAGAATGCTAATAAAATGACCAGATTTGCTCTAAATTGGACTATATCAAAGTTAATGATTTTCATAACCCATATGCATCTGATGTTCTTGAATGATCTTGTCCATTTTATAGTATTGACACTACACTGTGTTTTTATTGTTTTACAATGTTGTGAGAAACATTTAAATACTTACTCAAAGTAAAGTGGATTTGCCACCACCAGTACTGAATTAATGATCAGTTACGTAGAGAGCTTTTAAAAGGCAGAAAGTATGACTGCTCATATGTCTATTAATACCGTATTTTCAATAATTTATATGCATTTAAAATATTGGAAACCAGCATCACAGTAATATTGCTTGTTATATCTTTCCTTGAATTTCATGCCAAGTTAATATGAAAATAAAACTACTGAACATTGTTGTATAAAGTAGTCAGGCCATTATGTTCAGATCTGTTTGTTTTGTAACTATGACAACATGAACAAATGTTTACACATGTGCTTTATATAGAAATTACGTAGAATTTACCTTTTGCAGCAAAGGAAAACAGGTATATCAGCCATTTACATAACCAAGATTAGGTTTTAAATTTCAGTCAGCTAGCAAGCATCTGATTTAAAGAAATTTTGAAAGAAGTGGTAAATTATGGCTACCAATAAATTTGTGTTATAGTTCAATTCAAACTTATTTACGGAACACTGATGGGAAACACGTTTTTGAAACTTATGTTAATCTTGCTTTGTTCTCTGTGAGGAATGCATAAGATAAGAGGCGCTCATCCATGGTGTTCAGATCGGCACTCTTGCACAAGGAGTTCAGCATTTTATCCCTGGAACTGGCTTCTCCTGTTATATAATTATAGCTGAGAGGAGAATCAATTTGCATATGTAGCAAATACTGTAGCTAAAATTTGTCATTTTTATGATGAGATGAGTGTTTGTATAATGTTTTAAACAACCAGCTTTAACTATGAATTCATTCTTTCAAGTTATGCAAAGATATGGACGTTTGCTTTCTAAGTCAGTCAAATTGTTATGTGAAGACAATGCAGAATTGTAATATAGATCAGATATGACTAACACACTGTCTAGTTCTGTTTTTATTCCACTTCCTGGCTATTTACAAAATCAGGAAAATAAAAAAAATCACTCCTAATTGTGGAAAGATAAGATAGCACTTTACCTGACTTTCCTACTTTAGCGCCCATTACCAGATTCTTCAAAGCGCGTATTTGTCAACATTGGATGATAAATTCTCCAAGCAGATCAATAGCTGATATCTGTTAACATTATATAGATTAAAGCAAATATTGACCGAAATAAATTTTTATTGCCTCTGTATCAGGGTGTGCGATAACACTACTGTTCAGTCTTTTATTAGAAAATTTGAATAGATTAACCTTTTTTGCCTGACCTATATGATTAAGTTAACTTAATTTTGAGAGGCAGAAAAAAGCATATGGGGAGATAGTACAGCAATTTTTTTATCGAATTCATGAATCGTACATTTTGGAGACAGTTTGGAAGGACTTTATGCCTTTATAATTGCACTCATATTACTTCAGTAGTTTTTTAGGACTTTGCAAATGAAAATCTGTATGAAACTTGCATTGCTGACTTCTATCCAGTTACATTTACAATTTATTCTCCAGCTATGTAATACCTGTTTATGAATATACTTAATGCAGTATTGTCATTTGGGTTACAGGTTGTCAGTTAGCGGGAGGCATATGCGGGCAATTGTACCTCCAGTTGAGGCCAGATCACGTAACTCAGGTACACCATCAACTCACCTGTCCGAATTCTCATTTCTCGAGGAAGAAGTTTACGAATCAGAGGGAGACTATGAGGAGATTATTGCCGTAGATTATAAAGATATGTAAGTGCTATATCATCTCTCCTGAAATAGAGTTTTAGGCAGGGTTTTACTGTAGTCATTATACATACATGATGGTACTGTGTAGCTTCTTATTGAGACAATCAGTAAATGATTAAAGTGCCACTAGATTGTGACATGTTTAGGAGCTGATACCTTACAGATGTCCACAAACTACTGGTATCACAGCAGTAAAAGGGAGATAGAAATGTTTAATTGAAACTAAGTCTGATAGAGTTACTTCCATTTATTTAAAATATGAAACCTGTTTAAATTGTAATTTAAAAAAAAAAAAAAAGTTGCCAAGATTTTATTTTGAGACCATGATAATAAAGTATAAATATCTCTACTAATGTTGTATTTTTTTATCAACATGAGATATGAAAGAATATATTTGAATGTAAATCTGTCTTTTCAGTTATGAAGATCATCACGAGAATAAGAAACAGTTGACACCTCGTAGAAGACGTGTAGCCTACCCGCCAATCACGCCAAATGCCTGCTTCAAGGACAGTGTAGCAAGCTCTGCATTTGATTGCATGTGGCAAGAGGTGAATATTTTCTATAAATATTTGTACAGAGTAGTATTATTTTCTCTTGAAACAAAAATTTATAGCCAAGATTTGTTCTGTTCCTTGTTTCTCTCATGATCTACGTCTTTCAGGTCAGATCCCTTTAATAAGCTTGTTTTCAGCTTTAACCCTTTCCTCCATATATACACCTTTATGGCTTGGGCCAACAGTGTAGATCCAGATCAGCTGGCACATCCGTGCCGTCTGATCAGGATCTACACTGTTTGCCTTTTGATACATTAGGTTATTTTTTGACCAAAAGTGACCAGTGCAGATCCTGCCGGCTGATCTGGATCTACACTGGTTGCACATGCATAAAAATGTGTATATATGGAGTAAAGGGTTAAGAAATTCAGTCTTACAAAGTATATGAACATTCTTTTAATTTATAAATTCTTGTTTTATTCATGTTAATTGTACATTTTACACCAGAGAAAAAATTATTCTCATCTATTACATGCTGATTTAGTTTATTTGAGACAAAGATTGACAAAAGCTTATGAATGGTTTTATATAGAATGTCTTGTAACTGTTGTGTCTGTTCTTTCAGATTATTTCATGGATAAGACCACTGCTGAAAAAATACTCACTTATTGTTTTAGGTAATGATATATTTTTATATAATTACATTGGAATTATAAGCTGTCATTAATAAAGTACATGTAATTGTGTTTTACTATCGGTAACATATGCATGTGCTAATATTTATTGCCATAGATAGATAGATGAATTTGTACTACCAAATATTTTTCTTCAGTAAATTGGATGAAAATGGAATTGAGATTTTTAGGTTACCATAGAAATATATTTCAGTCCATGTAGTGATTTAACAACTTGTTAATATATATTAAGAATATTTTGATAGTAATATGGAAGAAATTGTATTGAATCATTATTTCAGATGATAGTAAAAGAATAAATCAGTCCCTACAGAACATATCACAAACATTAAGAAATGCATCAACTCCAGGGCCCCCTTCTAGGGAAAACTCACAGATCAAGGTAACAAATTGCTCTTAAACCAGCTGTTTATTAGATTCCAGAGTCATTCTTATATAATAGTCTTAACAGTATTAAGCCATACTCATCATTTATAGCTAATCTAATTTGAAGAAAAAGTCAAGCTATTATGATGGCTGCAGCGTTGTTGTGCAAAAACTTTAATGTAGCCCCTTACTCAAACAACTTGAAAGAAATCTATATGAAACTTGGACTGCTTGCTTATCATGACAAGAGGCAGTTGTAACACAAGGGGCATAATTCTGAAAGCTATATTTTTGGAGTTATGTCCCTTTTTAACTTACATTTTTGTCAAAATTGCCTATTAAGTTGAATGATCATGGTATCAGTATGAACAATATCAGCATCTTGACATGAAACATCAGAGGTATATAGACCTCCATCAGCAGTAGTGCACAAGAACCATAACTATGGCCCCCATTGTCGACATGTAAAACAGAAAAGCGTTGGTGCCGCTTCATGGAGCTCTTGTTCTTGCATTAGATTTGTCCTTTAAATGTCAGATTAAAGGTTATGTTTTGTTCTTTTAGGATCAGTTGTCTTGAACCCGCTTACCTATATAGACTAAAATCAATAAAAAAAGTGAAATATGTATGAAATTTACATAGATTTATATATTTAGGCATTTTGGTGATTCTAGAGCAGTTTAGTTTCTCTGTTTTATAATAGATGTTATACATATGTTAAACACAGAAATACAGTCTAGATCACTATTGACCTTTTCAGTATAATCCATTGGGTACAAGAGCACACACCATGATAGCATTGGAGAGACCGATTGAGTCACCAAAACTTGATGGTGTCCTCCAAATATCACAGAAAATACCAATACACAGGGAAACCTCCAAAATACTGTCGTAAGTGATTTTATACTGACTGACAAAGTCTTACTTTTGCTGCTTGTTGGTACCAAGTTTTACCACTGAAGAATTACCAGTAATTATAGTCATTAAAAGATAATCACAGAATTTTCTTATTGGAAGTTTTGCTTTTTTCAACACTGTACCAACCCTCTGCAAGACATATTTTCCTGTTGAACTGATATTTCTTTCTTTAAGTCTTTGTCACCAACATTACCCATAGTATGACATAAAAATGTATATGGAAAAGAATCTGTACCACTGGTTTTTACAACATTAAAGTAGACCCCTCATGCCATCATGTTAGTCATAGTAAAACTCATTTTATTTCAATTTTTTAATGAATATTTAAAGAATTTCAAGTATTATTGCTGTAAAATATTCCTCACATATCCTAGCCATGGTCAGTGCTCTGACTGCTATAGGATGTGACAGTGTTGTTATTGCATCAAGGAAAATGTCATACAGAAGTGTTATACAAGATTATTCATTTTGATTATTAAAGTGATGTATCTGAACACCAGATGTCAGTCCCACTACCTCGGCCGGTGTCCAGTATAGCAACTGTGATGCGGCGGCCAGGCAGTACACGGAACCCACCTGGAGGACGTGGACGGGGCAATGTAAGACTGGCTCCAATCACCCATGACAACCGATCTAAAACACCAAGTGTGGTATGAATATTGACAGCTTTTATACTTATATTTTGATTCTTTGAGTATAATGAGATTTGTTAAAGAATTATAAAACTAGATTCTTAGACTTCAGGTTTATTGAATACTGATCAGTGCTGAAAACAGTAACTTATATTTTGATTCTTTGAGTATAATGAGATTTGTTAAAGAATTATAAAACTAGATTCTTAGACTTCAGGTTTATTGAATACTGATCAGTGCTGAAAACAGTAACTGAAATTGTTTTCTTTCCCTCTTATGGTGTTAATGATATGTTATTTTCTGAGTAAATTTCACACATTTCTGCATATGTCTCCCATCAATTGTGTCTGTCACAAAGTTTGTCCAAATAAGTCTTCCAGCAGCATTTGGTGGAATTCAACAAAACTTCCCACTTAACCTACAGTGCCAAGGCTAGTTGTGCATCATTTTCTTGTCAGTGTTTAGTAGAGTTTTTGCCCTTTACATACTGCTCCAGGCAGCTCTTCTAACACCATTTGGTGGAATTCAGTCAAACTTCACACATAATGCTCAGTTCCAAGCTTAGTTGTGCATGTCTTCCATGTTTTAAAGATCATTGATTTTCAACAGAGTTACTGCCTTTTATGCATTTAGTTTTACAATTTCTCCTATACCACCCAGCAGATTTCAGCCAAACTTTACAGAAGTCATCGTTGCCAAACATAGTTTTGCAGATCATCAAAATTAAGGATGGGTTGGAGTGATTTGAGACATAACATTTTTCCCTTGGAAAACTTACCAAATTTTTTATCCTATTTTAAATCAGCTTTCATTCTTTTGCTGTCTTTGGTGACCATTACGTGGTCAGTTCTATTTATAAATGGAGTGATTTGAGACATAACATTTTTCCCTTGAAAAACTTACCAAGTTTTGATGACATTTTAAATCAGCTTTCATTCTTTTGCTGTCTTTGGTGACCATTACATGGCCAGTTCTATTTATAAATGGTAGGGGTACGTCTGTGATGTATTATTTCTCATAACGTATCCATTTATGTCCATTTTAAGGCCACTTATAATTTGTTCATGATCAGTTTAATCATTTGTCTTACCCATTACCAGCAGGATGAAGAGAGGATCACAGTTCACCACCCGGCAGCTATGGCTTTACTGGTGAAGAAGATAACTCCGCCTGGGCTACATGGCAGGATCTCTTCACCACTGTATAATACTAGAAATGGTGCTCTACCCCCTATTGGTACCCCCATGGAACTCGAACCTAATGTTCGTCTGCAGGTAAATAGTGAATAAATTTTCTTGTGGATTTGTTGAACAGTTTACATTATTTTGTTTCCAGGTTCCAAAAGAAGGAATTTGTCATGGTCTTTGCTGAAAATTTGCTAGATTGACAGTTTTAAAGTCTAGGCAATCTACAATATGATTTATTGGTCTATGAATGGCACTTCACTGATTTAGGGGAGGTGGGGTGTCATTAACAAATTTGGTCAGGCTTTACAAAAGGTGTAAGCATGGCTATTAACATTTACTGTGTAAGATAAACATATGCTCTAAGAATATTGCAGTTTTTAGTCAGTCAGATTAGGTTATTTGACTATTTTGTTTTGCTGATTTGCATAAGACATGCAAACTAACTAAGTCTGGTTCATTAGTTTGCTAAGTGTTTTTTTCCCCACTTTTAATGAATAGTTTCATAGAAGTTACCAAGTGCACAGTTAATTTACACTGCTTTCTATATGCTTCAAAATTCTTTGTACATAAACATGTAATGATTATATTGTTTTCATGTTAACCCTTGCCATGCTTTTTACTGATTCCATTTTTGCAGGGCAAGTGTGGGTTCAAACCCTGAACTTAGAATTGTGCAAGATAAACAGTGGTCAACAAACTACTTCGATATATTTGGGATGTGAGGGGAGAGTGGGGGAGGGGGTTTTTATAATGAGTCACTTGTCTGCCGTAAATCTGTTTGTTCTTTTAAACAGTTCAAGATGAGCATAATTATGTTTCCCTGTATTGATCTTGTACCTTGTGAAGACCAAATGCAGGTGATAATGATGACATGGCAGACACTTTTTGTGCTATTCAATTTGTTCATAATCATGCGGGGAAGTTTGTTTTTTTTTAAAGAAAAAGCAGGGAAAGGGTTAACATCTTAAAGTAGTCATCAGGAGAAAAAATTGATTAAAATCTGTCAAATTGTAGTTTTTATTTACATCATTTATGCATCAGTTGCTGTTTGTTCTGTCTTTATAGATTACTTCTGTTAATGTATTTTATTTTATATGTATGCAAGAAGCTTGTACTTGTAACATAGAAAAATGCTACTTTAGATCAAATCTATCTGCTAATGTGAGAAATTTTAACACAAAGCTACAAGATGTTATGATTCTAAAAGTCTGCTTGATGTACTGTTAATTGAGGTAGACATTAGACTGTGTCTGTTATATTCTATTCTATTTCTCCCAAACTGTGCATTTTCCAGAAAAAGTTGGTGTCCAGTCGAGCGAGCAGTGCAGTTGATAAGGATATAAGAGTGGCCTTTAAGGACCGTTTTATCAGTGTTCAGGACACAAGGCCCAGTACCACTCATGCTTTTAGGGTATATAGAACAATAAGCATCTCTGTGATCTTGATGTGGTCATATCAAGCTTTTTTCCTACACAGATTTGATCACATGATTTGCTCAAGTCACATGGCTCTTTTTCTTCACCTGACTGGGCACTTTTGTGTTACCAAATATTCTTGTTGTGTGTATTCAGATGCATGTGAACAGAATGTTACACCATCAGTTATTAGTTTGCATGAAAAGCATGTGTTTATATCAGTGCATTAATAGACATACTGTTTTTTCAATTTTTTGCAAAAATGGAATTAAGAAATCAGACATGTTTGTTTTGAAGAGACAAAAAGTTTCAATATGTGTTTAAACATTGTCCATGTTTTACATAATGTTTTTTAGCGCACCTTAGCTAGAGGCTCAGGGTGAGCTATCATGATCACATTTAGTCTGTTGTTTGGCATCCACCACTTCCTTTAAACAACATCTTCTATTAAACCATGGGTTTAATTGAACTTGATAGGGATATTTCTTGCATGAAACTCTACCAGAACTGTTGAAGAAGTCTGCTATGCCTACTTAAACGAAAAACTTAAAAAATTTCTTGTCTTCGATCACCTCCTCAGAGCTCTAAAATTTAGTGTATTGTCTAGTGAACCTCTACCAAGTTTATTCTTATTATTTTCCAGGGGACAGTCCTGGCTTTGTCTGAGGGTTCATGTTTTGCATAAAAGTATGAATATTTAATATTCTCTGAAACTACAGAGCCTACATTCTAGATATTTTATGTGCGTAGCATTGTTAAGTAGACCTCTATCAAGATTGTCCAAGCACAAGAGTCACTAGTTACTAATCCAAATGATATTCACATAGTATAAAACTTGGTCAGGTGACAGAGATCAGGGACTAGGTAAGGAACCTACCTTTTGATAAGTGAACATAATGTTGGATGCCTGAGTATGCTTAACTGTAGTTGAATATCTTTCACTGGCCTTACTGTTAGGAGCAATGGTACTCAGTGAGCGATTTAGTGCCATGATAGCCCTCTTGTTTTATTCTATAATAAACATGTTCACATGCTTTTGACCATTAGAAAAATGAAACTGCATGCTGGACATAAGAATTTCCTCCTCTTGTGGTTTTGGGATTTCAACTTTTTCAATCCTTACAGCTTTTATACATTATTATGTTTTATTATTGTTGTCTGGTTTTAACTTACCAAGTGATCTTTTCTACACCATAGAAATAAGTTTGATAAAAGTTATAAGGCTTTTGTAGGCTTAGTTCTATTCTTAAGATAAATTCATGATCAAAGTGACATAATTTTGAATTTATATGGCATACTTTTAATGTGGAGAGTTTAATGGCACTTGTTGTCCAGAAAGTCTGACTTAACACAAAAAGTAGGATATTTCAGTGAAACACAAGTGTTTAAAAGATTTTTGACACTTACTTAACAGTATTATTGAGTTGGTATAAAATGAAATTAATTCACATTGTTTTCACCATATCAAGTTGTTTTTGGGGACTTTCACCTTTCACAGACAAAGAAACTAATAGATCTGGTTTATACAATTCAGAATGGTTGAACAAGTGTAAAATTCATCATTAATCAATGATAACATATGTGCTGATGTCCCTGGCTATTTTTTTTACAAGAAACATTGTTTCTATATATTGTTTGTATGCTAGATTAGATGTGTGTGCTTATATTTTAGGCAGACTCGCTTCTGTATATATACAGTATAAGTGAAGGCATATATCTTTTGGTAATGGTGTCTTTTGTGCCAAGGCTTTCCTCATTCTAGTGGCTGTATATATCTAAGATGCTTACATTATTTCTACTTTCAGTGCCCAAACATAATGTCATCTTTTATGCTTACCTTCCTTGATGGCATTTACCTATCATTTTAATTATTATAATAATTCAAGGGGTCAGTGAAAAACTATTTTACCTACTTCTGATTTTGTATGTAGTTACAGTAGTTTACTCTGACTCATGGTACAGAGAAATAAGAATTTCTTTTCTGTTTGGATTACCTCCCTTGATATTCAATTCCAGTTGTATTTATTACTACAAAAGTGGGTTTTGCATTTCTCCTAGGTTTAGTTTTTGGGTGAAGGTCTTGACTATTTTTTACTTCAGCTTCCAAGTTTGTTCATTGCATGAAAAGTAAAAGTTGCTTTCTTAATGTTAGGTTGCTTTTTACGCTGAGCTATATTGCTTTAATGCAAAAGATGAGAAGTAAACAATACAGTCAGCTTTGCAAGTTCTTGTAGTAATTCTTATTCAAACTTTCAATGATCAGGCATTATTTTAAAAATTTTGATGGAATTTAAATGAAGAGATTATCTTTTAACTGAGCAGTATTCATAGCTTTATTGCTTTTTACATTTTTTTGGCTGAGAGAACATGAAATTAGGAGAAGAAAAATGAAGGCACAATTATTTCATACTTCATATTTTTCATGCACAGTTAATTTATTTTATTCATTCTTTTTCAGTCGGAGACCCCTCAAGGAATGGGTCGTCGGGCTTCAACTCCATTTAATAATTCTGTTGCATTTAATAACTCATCCTCATCAAGAAACCCAAATTTTGGTAAGTTTTTATTTCATAGCTAATGTTATTGACGAAAATCTCTCGCTTGTGATAAATCTTTAAATAAAAAGAAAGAAAAAAAAAGTGTTTTCCTCATTTTCTATGCAGTTCCATGTGATACCTTACTAGATTAGAAATACTACCAATGCAGTTTGCAAACAGTTATTACCTTCAGTGTATAATTTCCAATACCTTTGTTTAGGTCCAATGCACCTTGATATTCGTGGGAACGGTCTTCAACCAGCACAAGAAATAGGTCACCTTGGAAATATTCCACAGGAAATACTTGAAGATCCTGAGGGTATGGAGGAAACTGTTCGTGCAAATCAGTGGAGTAAGTATCTTCAAGGAATAGCTTTTGTAAAGTCATATCTTTGTCTAGAATTGAAATTTAGTAAAGTTTAACCATGTTTAATTCTGAATAGGAACTCTTCATCATGCTGTAACTGACTTCATAGGTTTTTTCCCCTTACCTTGGTACTTGGAGAGTAATATCAACTTAGGGCATGTACCAAGGATAAGCTTTCTTTCATTCATTTGTTTCTACGACCTTTCTTAGTTTGAACACAAACTGCAAAGTTTCTTCGTTTCTTCAAGTTTTGTTTTAACACCTAGTAGTTACTGATATGTGGCAGATAGTGTCCACTAGATGAGGGATATTTGTAAAGTAACATTTAAACATTGGTATAAAAACTTCTGTCTTCTGTAATTTTTCTTGGGAGCTAATGCAATATAAATTAACACCTATATAAAGTTGTTAATGTATCTGGATATATACATGTATACGAATATAAAAAGAAATCATGTCCACAGCGTGTTACTTTTCAAACTTCCCTCATTTGTTGGATACACATGTATTCTCGACTTTCTTGGTCATCTTTCTTTCCAGTGACTATCACAATTCCCCTTTTGTTTAAACACAAGAATATTTTTAGTTATATTCAGTAGATTGCCATAAGTTTCTTTTTAGCTTGATTTTATAATAATTTTATTTACACTGTTTACTGATAGATGTCAGCTGTTTTTTATTGGCAGTTGGGGAAGTAGTATTAATTTAAGCAAAGTGTGTCAAAAACCAAATAGTTTGTGAAAAACATTCGAAGTTTTTTCTGAAGTTCAGAATTTATGTTTTGAAATACCTGTGGCAGTAAGTTTCAGCTTTCTTGTGTGTTTAAGCATAGGTGAATGAATATACCAACTTGAATTTGTAAGCATTTATTTATTATAACTTTATTTCTTTGCTGTAGACACTTTTAGTGTAGAATCTTCATAAATATGTGGCACATTTTGACTAAAGTGACCTTATGGGTGTGTGTGTGTGAAATAACATCAGAAGGTTCCTGTGACTAATTTTGGACTTCGTTTAAATGACATTAACTCTTGAACTTAGTTGTGACAATTTTGCATACTTTAATGCCTAATTAATGTAATTTATCATTTGAATATCATATACATAGTATATATTTTGGGTAACTGAATAAATCTGTAAAGAATTAAGAAATTGATAAATCACCCATAACACCTCTTTTATTTTGATGTGTCACCTGTTTTCCATTATTGTTCAATCTATAGCATTTAGATTTATCTTTAGGTAAAGACTTTGCTGTATCACCGATAAGATATACAAGTGCTCCACAATTTTTGTATTACAAACAGCGGTAATTGGTTTATGTGTGATCCCCAGACCCACCCAGTTGTTTTTTTTATTAATGAAAACCAAGCTTAAAAAGTACCCCCAGCCATTCAAGGTAAAGAAGCATAGAATTCAGAATTGTACAGATATCATGATTTTAGATTAGAAACAGGAAGTGCTGCTTATTTTTAACATATTTTCTTCCTCGTTTGTTTTTATTTTCTGTGCTTCTATGCCCTGTTTGTCAAATTTAACTGTCAGATTTAGTTTCTGTTACTAATACAGCAATCAGTGTCAGTATGCTATGGATTACTGGTACCAAATGAAAGCCATCATAATTTCCATAATATTTTTTCACTTTGGTTTAAAAAAAAAGATGTTCCTGCTTTTTCATCCAATATTAAACATCCCAAAGAGTTCCTGTTACCAGCACCACATTTGAGAATTTGTCCACTTGCTTGCAATTTATATGACACTCCTTCAATTTGCACTTCAATGACGTGGTTTATTTTTTCACATTTTGATTTCACCTGATATCTACCGAGAGGACCCTGTGACGTTTTATTAGGATATTTAAGTTTGATTTGAATATGATTTTCTGAATTTCTTCCTTTTAGTATTTGTTCTTTTGCATTATGCATTGATTAGTTAAATGATCTTACTGATCACATGATCAAGACTTCTGGAAGATTATGTTATATTAGCATGAATGATATAAGCCCAGGGTGCATTCACTGCAGTTTAGATCCAAATATAATACACCCTCAGCCTGTATATACTTATATATGCTTTGCCTGTGCTCCTGGAACTGGTTACTTAGAATTTCATTGAATTTCAGCTCCATACTTTTTTATTCAATATTCATTCTCATTCATTTTATACTCTACATGAATGCTGTAAAATGGACAATAAAGCTGTCCATTGAGTTTAAAGGGTCTTCAAACATGCTTGTAAATTAGGATGTACAAGTACTTTTTGGTTATTGTTTTGTTACTTTGCATTGGTAAGACCATGATTTCTGTCCAGTTTCATAGCATTTATAAAAAAAAAATATCTAAACTAAAATTAAGGCATAGGCTAGGCTTCTAATATCAGAGACTGTTCAACAGTCATTCAATTTAAATTTGTTTTTTTTTATTTCAGCTCCTTCGACACCTAGTCATAACAACCCATATTATCGCAGAGGTCGCCAAATGAGTTCTCTAGTAAGATCATGAAAACTTTTTCATTGGACCGCAAATATTCTTTTTACATATACCGGTACATTTTTTAAATTTAATAGACATTCTGTGAATGCTCTCTGACCCATGTTTAAATATTATTCTGATTTCTTTGCTGACATGACAGTATGTGCCAAATTGCCAAACAGTGTCATTCTTTGAATGTGAAAGGTATGTGACAGATGTGGCTCTCCAGACAGGAAGTGGATGCAGCAGACATAGATTTCAAAGCTTCTTGTGATACAGACAATATTCGGGATATTGGAAGTGCTTTATTCTGCTGACTTTATTGAGCTTTTTGAGGATTGAGAAGAGTAAGAGTGACCTGAAAAATAGAAGTTATAGGGAAAGCATTGGAGTCCATAAGCATATTTGTTTGCTTATAATGACAGTGGAGTTTTAGATTGTGGGCTGGTTGAAAAATACATTCTCTTCTGAATGTTGAGATTTGGAAGCAACTGTCCAATATTACAAATGGATCTGATAAGAGACCTCAATTTATACATTAGATATTATAGTTGTGCTAAAAATGGCGATTGTTTTCTTTTTGTCTGTGATAGTATATTATTCCTCGTTAGAATTATGTACAGATTACTTCATTGTATATACATTGTCATCTTAGTGTGTTAAGTCTCAAGTCTAGACCTTAGCTCATTACAGTCAGTTTCTGCTGCCTGTATAAGGAAATAGACAGATTTGAATTGTTTCAAATTTTTCAGTCAGTTGAATGGAATTATACTTTGTCATAGCCTAAAGACTTATTTCCATTTAGGAATCAGATTTTGAATTTTCCTTAAGTATTTAGCAAAGCGGTACCATTGTACTAAATGTACCAATGTTATTTACCAAACCATTTATTTACTCTACAGACTTTTAATGTTAAAATCTGTTTATGACTTCTAGTGTTACATGAACTCCACATGAATACTGCCATATAGTCTAACATGGTGTTAGTGCATACAGGGGAAGTAACTTGACTGCCATGTTGTATAACACCTTGTACAACTTTTATGTAATAGACTGTGACTTATGACAGCTGTTAATTGCTTTTTGAATTTTTGTGTTTGAAATGTCAATCCTGTTGCCTCAGACTGTAAGGTTTTCATATTTCTCTTACATAGTTGCAGGGGACAGGAAGGAGGGGTCGGGGAGACCCTGACAGCGTTATGACTTGCTGACTTAATGCATTAGTTTGATGACTTACTAACACTGTCATTGTAGAGTATAGGTGCAATGTTTGCACATTTTCAGGTTTTCTTGTTCTTGTTCTTTTCAGCTCAGCTAAGCATAGCTGAGTGTGAGCTTTTAGGATCCGTGAATGTCTAGTGTCCGTCGTCCACAAATGGTTGTAAACACTCTAGAGGTTACATTTTTGACCTAATTATCATAAAACTTGATCAGAATGAGTGTCTCTATAAGATCTTGGACAAATTTGAATATGGGTTATGTCAGACTGAAAACAGGTCACAAGGCCAGATCATAGGGAAACCTTGTTAACACTCTAGAGGTCTCATTTTTTGTTTAAATGACATGAAAACTTGGCAGAGTGTTTGTCTTGATGATATCTAGGTTGAGTTTGAATATGGTTCATCTTAGGCCCAAAACTAGGTCACAGGGTCAAAACATAGAGAAACTTTGTTAACACTCCAGAGGCTTCATTTTCTTTCCAAATGTCATGAAAATATGTCAAAATGTTTGTCTTAATGATATCTAGGTCAGATTTGAATATGGATCATCTGGGGTCCAAAACTAGGTCATCAGGTCAAAACACAGATTTACCTTTTTAACACTCTAGAGCCTATTTTTTGTCCAAATGGCATGAAAACTTGTCAGAATGTTTGTTAAGATGATATCTAGGTCGAACTTGAATATGGGTCATCTGGAGTCAAAAGCTGGGCCACATGGTCAGAACAATGAACAATTTGGTAACACTCTAGAGGCTATATTTTCTTTCCATATGTGATGAAAATTTGTCAGAATCTTTGTCTTGGATCATCTTGTTTTTCCTGAACCAACCTCATTCCATCATGGGTTCAGAGTGATGGCCCCTTAGCACTTGGACACAGGTGAGGGATTAAGGGCCATCATGATGCTCTTGTTTTTGAATTTTATTACACAAGATGTATGATTGTCTTAAAACAGCAGTGGTGACAACTAAATGCCAAATGTTTATATATCATTAGTAAAGTTCTGTTTTTATGACAGTAAATTCTTATCAATTTTCAGAATATCTAGATAAGAAAAACCTGTAATTTCTAATCTTGAAATGTTCTTGAGGTTTTTGATTTGTTTATAGGAATTGTATATAGTTTTACTATATTTTACAAAATATGGATGTAAATATAATGTTTACAAGGAGATAGAACAATTTCAAAACTTTCTATTTATGTCAAAGCCTATAATTCAGATAAGGTCATGTGACAACCTAGGATTGATCTCAGAAATTATTGGAACTTGAGTTTTAAATATCTTCTTGAAACATAAAAATCAGTCTGCAGTGAGGATTTAAAAGCAAATATGCAGCACAATCATAAACTATTTTAAAAAAATATTTTTTTTTAATTAAAAAGAGGCTATAATTTGAATTTGATGAGTCAGGCTATTTTTCTGCAATGACTTTCTTAGATAAAGTTTGGCATTATACATTTCAGGGAAGATTTAAGGGTATTGCAGAGTCTGTTTGTTGACACTTTCCTTGAAATTTGCAGTAGGGAATTTAGACAGAGTTTTAAACACACTTTGAAACGATATGATTAATTTACATGTACATTAATGTAGTATTTAAAAAACAATTTGTTTAGATAGTTCATGTACAAGTTAGAATGAAATGACCTTGGTTGAATTGGTTGATATTTTGTAACAATTGAGAATATTTTGTATTTTACTGAAAATGGTAAAACGAAAGAATGGCTTTAAAATGAAAGCACTTTTTAAACAGAGATTTACAACCTCATATATTTAAACTAATCACCATTCCTAATTATTTCTGTCATCATCCATCTAGTTAACATTTATTTACATATTCAATAAATTGCAAACACTGATTTTGTTCCTTTTTTTTCACCTGGGTAAAACAGAAACCTTTACTCTCTTGTTTTTTTTTTCACTCCATTTTTTGTTCATCGTGATGTTTGTTTTCCCCGACGTCTCATTTTTCAGTCAATATCAGACATACTTTCTAGCAATACATGTGCCCTAAACTAGCATTTCTGAGTATGACTTTTATACCCCCCTTGGTTGGACATTTGGTCAGTCCATTGCAGAAATCTTGTGATGCAAACTGCATCCACATGTTTAGGACTATCAGCTTGAAACTTGATATGCATGCTCACCAATAAGTGTAGGTTCGCTTGACGTATTTTTCATGCTTGGCAATGCCAGCTCTGCAGTCTTACGGTCCATCAAAGTGAAATTTTGTGACACAAACTACTTCCATGTCATCTGGACTATCAATTTGGTGTGTATGTTCACCTATATGTGTAGATGTGCATGACATGTTTTTCGTGCTGGTTAACAGCAAGTCATAATAACAAGTTGTGACACGTACTACATCCACATTTCTTCTGCAGGGTGAAAATTGGAATTTGCTTCAAATCATATGTAGTACTTCTTTGACTACATATGTGGCAAGAATTGCATATATGATTAAATTGTAAAAAACTGGCTTGTTTTTGTTTTTTTGTTTTTTCAAAAATTTCTCGGTGCAGTTCACTGTGCATACACTACTGGATATGTATGTGTTTCTTTTTTCTGTTAGTGAAAGAGTGACAGAGAATGTCATGTCCTATGGGACTTACTGTTGGGAAAAACTTTCTCTTTGCTTTCACTTTAAATTATTGCCTTGTTACTTTCTTTTTAAGTTTCTCTTCATATGTCAAAAATTATTGACCCTTTGTGTACGTGTAATTCTGCAGCTTCAATGGACAATGGATTTGAATGACTTGATTTTCATAGTATTTTAAAGAATAAAGTTTTTATCAACCCTTTTTAAAATTATCAGACTTTAAAGGAAAGTTTTGATTCAATGCAGAACGTTTTCTTTGTGGTGTAGAGATCATGTTTGATATAAAAGGGGTAACAAAAAGGTTGTTCTACAGAAGCCTGATGAGTTCTTCAACTTCTTAATCTTTTTTTCTCCATCATAAGGGTTTTATGAATGTGGTAATTTATCTCGATGTGATAAATGTTGGCAAGCCTCAACAGCAGGGATGTAATGGTTTCTAATTTTCAACTGCTCACAGAGGATGTTGGTTTGAACTGGAACCCCCTCTTCCACCCCTGCTACACACAATGGATCTGAGTGAAAAAAAGTGCTATCTGCCTATTTATGTTATGGTTAGGTATACTGGCTGTCTATTTTTAACTTAAAGACACAGAACAGGATTTGCATGGAAAAAGAACTTGAACTATGGAGGTAAGTTCAAGAATTGCTTCCCTTAGTATATGCCATGCTGCTGTTTTCTGAAATGTTATCATTTCCTGCTATGATTTTTTATATTATCCAAACAGATTTACCCTTGCCATTTTATTTGGAAGCTTATAAACCTGGTAACTACATGTTGTTTCAACTTGGTCTTGAGACCACGATGGCCCTAACGGTATTCCGTATTCATGAGCGTGGTAATCTCTTCTGTTTACTTACGGCGAGGTTTGGTCACGTTATTGGCGGCGCCGAGAACGCCTATATTTGGATACTGTTTCATTTTGTTGAAACGTTCGTAATGATTACCACTATACAAGCAGTGTAACAAACATGATCAAAGAACTAAAATGGTCAACTTTAGAACAAAGGCGAAACCATGCCAGCCTGGTCATGCTACACAAAATTAAAAAAAATCAGGTCAATGTTGATCACAATCACCTTACAAACACAAGAAACAGCAAATTCCTCGTTCCACAATCAAAAACACAACATGAACTCATTCTTCCCAAGGACTATACGACTCTGGAACGAATTACCGAACGAGATTAAGGCTACCCCAACTGTGCCAGCTTTTATCAGTGGACTAAACAAGTTTTATAGATTTTAAAGTACTTAAAATAAATGTTTAAGTAAGATCTTCAGTTAAATCTTGTTTTCTTTGTTATTAACTTTTATAATTTTAAATGTTCCTGACACGCGCCTGCCTAGTATAGTCAGTATTGACTTTTGGCAGTATCAAGTTGAAACTGAAGTTGAAGTTGAAGTTGAAATTTTGTACCATGCCCTGACATAATCAATTTGGGAGAATCTTGGATCATTATCAATGTAAAAAAATCCTATAATCTGTACATCACCTAAAATATATCACTTCATAAATCGTATTTATTAATTTTAAAAATAAATTGATCCAAATCAGCTAAGTTTGTATTTTTAATTAAAAGTTTTTATGCAAAAATTACGGATTTAATACTTTCCCCAAAACAAATCAAAGCGCTGCAAGTACTTGTGTATTCACTACAATTATCTAGCAGTGTGTTGCTCCTTAATCTGAAATACTGTACTGTACTGTAGGTGATATACTTTGAACAAGAAAAATACGCGATGTAAATCAACGCATGTTGAATGTTTGCATGTGACAAACATTTATATCTTTATATTTATAATGCATATTAGTGAATTTTAGCAATTATTGAAACATTCTCAGACAGGCACCAAACTTGGTATATGAGTGCCTTATGTCTTCGCATTTGTGAAACAAGTACTATTTCTTTACCCCAAGTGTCTGTGGTGACAACCAGGACTATTCATACGATGACAATGTACCGGGTGATACATATAATGAATTAGACATCCCTTTTTCAGTTACCGAATTGCGAAAAGCAGTGTTTGCTCAGAAAAATAAAAATAAGTCCCCGGGTACTGACCAAATTACCAGCGAAATAATCAAAAGCTGCTTTGACATTATCTCACCATTTCTATTAAATCTGTATAACAGAATGTTATCTACCGGAGAATACCCACTTAAGTGGGGTGAGGGAATTATCTCCCCTATCATTAAAAAGGGTAATATAGACGATCCAACAAACTATAGAGGTATCACGTTAATAAATATCCTAGCTAAAATATACTCACAACTGTTATTAGATAAACTTACAGCCTGGTCAAAGAAATATGATAAAATTCATAATAATCAGTTCGGATTTCAAAAAGTGAAGTCAATCGTTGACTGTATTTTTATTTTGCATTCAGTAATTTCGAAAGTCATTGATTCTGGTCAGAAATTATATTGCATCTTTATAGACTACCAACAATGCTTCGATAAAATTGACAGATCCTTTTTATGGCAAAAATTGTTAGCTAAAAATGTAAGTAGTAAATTTGTTAAAGCTCTTAAGTCCATGTATTACGCGGTTAGGTCGTGCGTTCGATACAAGTCAGTGTGTTCGGACTTCTTCATCTCTGATATCGGTTTAAAACAGGGGGATCCCAGTTCCCCTCTGCTTTGTATGCTCTTCGTGGATGATAAAATAGAAAAAATAAAATCTGAATTAAATGACTTTTTTTACAGTAGACGAATTAAAGCTGTTTCTCATCCTATATGCAGATGACCAAGCCTTATTTGCAAAATCACCGCAAGCGCTTCAGTCTATGATTACAGACCTAGAAAATTTTTGTAATATTTGGGGATTGAAAATTAACACATCTAAAAAAAAGCAATGATCTTTGAACGATGCAGGCTTACAACTTGCGATTTCTTCATTTACAACACAAAAATTGAAACAGTTACCAATTTAAATATCTTGGAATAACGTTGTACAAAAATGGAAGTTGGTTGCGAAGCCAAAAAACTATAGCGCAACATGCATGTTTCTCCCTTCACAAATTGTTTAATTTATTCAAAGATGTAGAACTACCTATAAAGCAGAAATTCAAACTTTTTGACACTTTGGTTGCACCCATTTTGAATTTCGGAGCAGAAATTTGGGAAGCCACGAAGCTACTGACATAGAAATGGTGCACATAAAATTCATACGTAGCATTTTAGGTGTTATAAAGTCATCAAACCTTAGTGCATTTTATGGAGAAACCGGAAGACTGCCACTTGTCATAGGTCGTAAATTGATAATGATACAATATTGGATAAAAATATTAAAACTTGAACAACCCTCTATAGTAAAAAACGTATATTTTATGTTAAAAGATGACGTTGATAGAAATAGAACTTATAGTGGAAAAAAATGGGCTTTTCAAATTAAGAAAATATTAGACGATCTCGGATTTTCATATATCTGGTTTAATCAGTCAGATCTTGAAATCCCTTTAGAAGTCATTAAATTGTGAATAAGAGACATTTATCTTCAAAACTGGTACGCGGAAATAAACAATTCTAGAAAACTTGAATCTTATGCATTATTTAAACACGACTTTGAACCAGAAAAATACCTGCTTATTCATTTAGAAGAAAAATATAGAATTGCATTGTCAAAATTTAGAACATCTGCTCACAACCTTTGCATAGAAACTGGTAGATATGAAAATACGCCCCGAGAAAACAGATTATGTGGGTTTTGCAATATGCGACAGATTGAAAATGAATACCAATTCTTACTTGTTTGCCTTAATTACAACGAACTTAGAACAAAATACTTTAAACCATATTTTTGTCATTGGCCGAATATAAATAAATTCGAAACGCTTATGTCGTCGAAATCTAACAAAACTGTTATCAATGTAGCAAAATTCATATACTTTGCAACTAAGAAAAGAAATGCATAAAGATTTATATTTGGTATACCTCATCATTGTTACAATAATACATTCCAGTAAATTGTTATATTTTGAAGATTGTAATTGACTCTTCTGTTAACCACATGTGCGTGTATATTTGTGTGTGGGTTTTTTCATGTCTTTTCTGTTTATTGTATTCTAACTATAAACATTGTATTATGTTTTGTGCTGAAATAAACTGATACTGAATTTTGCCAATGATTAAAAAATGAAAACCCGTGAAAATATTTCGATCAATAAAAGTTCTAATAAATAGGAACTGGCATGCTACATCTATCGACACATCAAAGAAAATACCCGTCAAAAAAAAATTAGGGCGGTGCTTAATAACGCTGCCGAATGTTTTACGTCACACGTTCCGTACAGTAAGCTGTCATTGGTTGATCGCTCCCAGTCGCTTCACTTGACTGACATCAATTAACGGAGAGCACGTGGTGTTCTATTGATAACTATCTGATGTAATTGTTGTTTATCAAAGACATGTCCCTTTGACAATTAAGGGATGTAGGTGACTTCAAAGCATATCGGAAACACAGCCCTAAGCCTGAAGGCATGTCGCACGCGACAAGCGATAAAAGGCTAGTTAGAACCCAGGTACCAAATCCGAATTATATGTATTGACCGACCAAAAATCCATTAATACAGCATTAACTAGGTGCAATTTTATTACTTATAGATACTGGTTTGGACACTTACACTAACTGTCTAGTATTTCAACTTCATACACCTGATCTTAGGCAATTACTTCTTGAATTTTATTATATCCAGCTTTCCGCAACTTCTTTGATGAAACGAAAGATGGATAGACCTCATTGGGAAAATATAGATCTCTTTAGCATAATTTTAAAGTTATTGCCATTTGTAATTTATCAAACTTACCTACGTTGATGGACAGATCTTTCTGAAGAGATCGCAGTGTCCAAGAACCACAACTTTCTTAGCACAATTTTGCAGTTATTGTCCTTTGTGATTTTTTATCCTTAATTTATGGCCGATGAATCACTCAAAAGTACTGGATATATCAACTTCACACTTTGATAAATTTCATTGATAAAGTGTAATGCAGAAGTATGAACCATGACGTTCTTATGCATATGTCCGTTGTTATTTTTCATATTAAATTATTGTTCATAACTATAAGGCAATATCATGTATTAACATGAAACTACATAATACTCTACTGACAAAGTGATATGTGGGAGTATTTTCGACAGGACAGTGGTTTTCAAAGTTCAATACCGAGTACACTGATGCAGCATGTAGAGGAGTATTCTGTCTCTTATATGATCAACCAATAATTATGAGATATGAACACTTTTAAACAACCTTTCTGCAAAATGGAAGGAAAAGAAAATATTGGCAACACTAATGGTTCTGTGACCCAAATTCAGTGACTTCAGTGCTTTGATTTTGGAAATGCATGCTTTCCCCCCATAACACCAACTTACTACTAGCAAAAGTCAATACTGACTATACTTGGCAGGCATAATAATGCAGATCGTTAATTTTGTCATAAGAAACACCATTTTTGTGTCTGATAAAATGAAGAAAGTTTGTATGGTGAATGAAAGTTGTTTCGAGTTCTTACTTTTCTTTTTAGTCCCAAAAACAGAACTGGAGTTGTTCCCCTTGCACTGTTACTTTTTCAAAGAGTAGCAGATAAAGTCTGACATTTACAATTTAAAACTTCTTTCCAGGATTTTACAGTTCAGGATTGAAACAGGTATTATGTTTTACATTTTTTGCAGGTTTTATTTAATGTCGCAAACTGACAAAATTAATATAATTTTTTTAGAAACTATTAGTAATATTAAAGTAAATATTGTTCCATTAAGCCGTCCTAAAATTTCTATGGGCATCTCTGGTTACCCGAGTCTTTTCTTGGCTACCACTTGCAAGGTCCTCACACTTTCAAGGATTTATCAGTAGTCTTAGTCACTTTTTTTCCTTCAATCAGCTGTCTCCTATAAAACAATGTGTATTTAATTGTAATATCTTTGTGCAAAGTGAATTAAAAACACTAATTTTTACAGTGCAGACAAGTGAAACTGCATTGATGTCATCTGACATCTCAGTAATAATAGTTTTAATTTCTAAAGCAGTAATTATATTTCAGCAGCAGCAGTGTTTGACATGGTGTTTATGATAAATAATAAAATGGAACTTTCAGATAACATGACAAATGCTTGTTTTTAGATACCATTGCACAGAGGTTCAGGCATTTGTGCTTCATTTCACAGACAGATAACCTTCACACTATATGTTCAGTAATTTATGTTTTATTAAATGTGTGCCTACACCAACCTACTGACATGTGTTTGTTAACATTCCTTTCTCCTTTCACACTTCTTCTTTCACACTTTCCTATACTATCTAGCCTTCATTTCCAGTGAAAAACATGTTCTTGCCCTAAGTATGGCTTTGGGAGCATATGTCCGTTCACAAGAATAGGTCTTCTGTTTACTTTTGCTTCATTTACTGTGCTTTAGTTTTTTTTGTGTATATAGACATTCCGTTCTTTTTCTATTATTCATTTCTTGATACAAATTGTTATTTTATGATTATGTCGTAAATAAAAGTATGAATAATAAATATATTTTATCAAATTATATTTCCCATCTCTCCATCCAATAAAAGATTTCTTTATGAATTTGAATACTGAATTTACAATATGGCACAAACAAGGTACTACTATACATATATATAGGTAGCAAAAACATACAGGTAGTGAAACTTCTACCTCAAAACTATTTGAGGTGTGAAAACATACAGGAAGTGAACCAGTTGGTAGCAAAACCTCCTGTAATCAATATTACTACCGCATCAAAGTCAACAATTGACTCTCACTCAAAATCATTTGAATTCGCCGAAAAAGTCAAAATAGCTTAATTTTCGATTTTCACGATGACTTTTCTAGGAAAGTACATTTTCAACGACTTTTCCAGGTCTGTGTGACCCATGAAGTAATGGCCTTACACTTTTTATTATAAATTTATGTTGTTGTAACCACTGAAAAAAAGAGCAGAAAATAACTGCATATGCATGTATTTAGTTGTACTGGCAAGGCTTTTACACAAAGTTAAACAGAGGTAATTTCCATCTCTCTTACCTTTTTTCTTTCACTTTTTAAAAACATTCTCGACCATTTCAGGTCCACAGCACTAAGATTTATTTTGAAGAAAGACTGAGAAACCATGTGGGACCACCAGGCAATCTGTCCCTTTTTCACCAGCTAGTAATTTAGCCTAGGGAGGGAATCGAACACACTTACATGGTTCTCAAATTTCAAAAATTTAACTGTTTTTTTTAAATAAACATTAGAGAAGAGAGATGACAGATTTTTACAGAAGTAATACATGTATACAGTTTCTATAGCAACCAAAACAGAATCTGTACTGCAGAATTCTGACCATTATACATAGTGACAATTATTACAATTCTTGTAGACAAGCATAAAAGAAAATACAACTTTTATAACAAAATGTGTTTTTTACCCATTTAAGCCAACTAACAAATACAATAGTTACTTGTTTTCTTATGGCATATCTATAATTTATTATTATTAACAATCTCAGCATAATTTAAACTATACACAAGCATCAGATAATGACAGCTCTTACTGAATGTGTTTCTCAATTTTTCTGACAGCCATTTTTGGTGGCACCTATCAAGCAATCAGTGCAAGCAGAGGTTGACCTACTTTTCCATTTGGCTTCAACAAACTTGTATAAACCTGAGGAGTGATGTTCTAACCAAAGCAATATGCAAGGACAAGCACTTAAGAAAAATGTTAGGACAAAGATAGATCACAAAAAGCTAACTTCAAGTACCAAGTCTTGTGGTAGCTAAACAACATCTACAATGGCAAACCTTAACTGCAGAGTTAGGACACTTGCTTACCAAGCCTGTTTGTGCCTCCACTTCTTTTTGACATGCCAAGACCAGCCTACATAACCTCTACCCCGCCAGCTCTGGGTAGAAGGTAGACTACCCTTACCAAAAAACCATCTTACGGATATGTAAGCACTGGAATCCTCGATGGCATTGATTGCAGTCTCAATCAATGGATAGCAGCATTTAGACCGGACACTGCTACTGACCTGACTTGACCTGACAGCCTGTTGCCACAATAAAACCTACCAAACAGACCAACTCTGGCAGAGTGATACTGTTTGCTTACCAATCCTGTTGGCACCTACTCCACTTCTGTTGACCAACCCAGAGAGACTCTTATCTACTAACCTGCCAGCCCAGGGAATCAGACAAGCCCCTTTACACGATGCATCTTATGGACATATAGGCACTGGATTCCTAAATGCATCGATTGCAGTCTCAATCAATGGATAATGGTAAACAGGATTTTAACCTAAACTATGTAGAGTTATGATCCTTTTATTCACCTGTAGAGTTATGACCCTTTCATGTAGCTGTTGTTGAGTTATGACAATATATTAGTACGCCCACCAGAGATGGCTGATCACTCCTCTGCCAGTGAGAGTAGTGACGGTTTACACTCCTTTGCTTCTACCAAATTTCTAAGCAGGTTTTCCCTCCAACTTACACATCATAACTCTCAAAAGCACCACAGAATGTCCACCAAATCAGTCTTACATATTGTAGGGTTTGTAAAACTTTCTTCCATAGCCTTGATAGTGAATTTTAACCTATAGCAACTTCAGGAAACATACAATATCCAACTTTATTAAGGAAGCCTAACTGGATTTTCCAAATGGAAAATTTAGACTTTACATCTTATAGTCTTCATCAACACTTAATGCATAAATTAACAGCATTCAATATAAAACTTTTCTAGTGTTTATATCACATGCATACATGTTACATAAGACTGTGTTAATTAGAAAACAATCCAAATGAAATATGTTAAATTATTTCTATTTAATAAATCTTTGTTGGTCAGTAAAGGAGAAAGAGATTTTATACAAAACATAATACACATAATACACATATCAGGCACAAAGGGTAGATACACTAATTTTATGAAAGAAATCGTAACATGTGTAGAAACTCAGCTTTGACAGAAATCTTAAATGTTCATTAAAGAACATAGTTTGTGTAAGACATAAATTGTACAACATACAACTGTATAAATATTACTCAGATGGGGTTGAAGATGATACAGTACATTAACTAAAAGGTGACTTCTGTCTCATATGTTTCACAACAGAATAAGTGATAAGTAAATAACTAACAAAATTTATCACTAATAACAAAATACTAACACTAATCAGTTCCCTACTTGGCAACAAGAGTTCAGTAACTTTTAATTTTACAATGTATCTGATTTTATTCCTAGGCAATTTATGACCTTTGAGCGTTTTGGATACAGTCGTGATCTACATAATTATGCAACAGTTCTCAATCAACAATACTTGTATATGTCAGTAGAAATATAGTAACAGCATTCAAGTTAAGACATAAAATGATCATTACATGTCAATAAAATACAAGAACATCTTTTCAATTCTACCAATACTGTTGATTACTGACACGAATTCCTGTATCTTACAAAATGTGAGCTTAATTTGCTTGATTACAGCATATTATGTTTATATACTCTACATGTCTTTATTTAACATCAAAACCATGTATAAAACACAAATTTTAGTATTCAACTATCAACTATTCAAATACTAAGCACAAACATCAACAAAATCTGTTTTATAGGCCAACAATTCTATTCTAGATGTAACAGGACTGTTACAAAATACATCTACACACTTCATCAGTCAAATCTGCAAATGCAATATATGTTTATATACAGTATATATCTTTCTTTAACATAGAAACAATGTATAAAACACAAATTTTAGTATTCAACTATCAACTATTCCAATACTAAGCACAAACATCAACAAAATCTGTTTTATAGGCCAACAATTCTATTCTAGATGTAACAGGACTGTTACAAAATACATCTACACACTTCATCAGTCAAATCTGCAAATGCAATATATGTTTTCCTGGATCTTTAACTAGGTCTGACTTTCTGCATCCTACTGAAAAAAAGAAAAGGCAGAAACGTTTCCTTATTATATTAAAAGCTCCCGACCTGAACATTTTCATCTGGCAAACCCTCAGTGCATGTGCAGTGCAGTGCAGGGGGTGCTGTGGGGGATGAAAGACTTTACCATTTGAAAGTGACAAGTCTGGAACTTTTATTTAATAAGAAGAAAAAAAAGAGCCCAAAATAAAGCAGAAAAATCATTCCAAAGCTAAGACCCAGTACTTACACAACTGATCGACAAACTCTCCCTCAAAAGTAGCATATCTGTATTCTTACATATTACACAGGTTTTATGGCAACACTTCAACAATAGCATAGTATTTTTAACATAGTGTACACTTTAGAACTGTAAAATATATTGGAAAAAAGTCACTATACACATATCTTACAGTCATATATATCTCCCTTTTTAAAAAACTTTCTTTCATTTTTTTCTTTTCTTTTGATTATTTTCATTTTTTTTGTTGTTTTTTTCTCTTTTTTTTCATTTTTTTTTCTTTTTCTTTTTTTTTCTTTTCTTTATCATTTTTTTCTTTTTTTTTCTTTTTCTTTTTTTTTCTTTTTCATTTTTTTTCTTTTCTTTTCATTTTTTTCTCTTTTTCCTCTTTTCTTCATTTTTGTTGACTGCTAAGTTTTCTTGTTTTCTTGTGTAGTATAATGAAGGTGTTGTTGATGATGATGAATCATTCTGAATGTCAGAAAAGCCCATGCCTCCTCCTCTTCTGTAGTGGGTGTTTTGTGACTACATCTGTACCCCTGTGCAAGGAATGTTGACATTCATTACAATAATTTACACCAATAATGACCATATCAAACAGACAAACTACAGTTGCAAATTGCACAAAAATATGGTAACAAGAGATGTTTGTAAAACATGCCCCCCTCCCCAGCGTCTTATCCCTAGAGGCAGCCATAAAAGTATAGGAAGTTAAGACAGGGACTTGTGTCAGTACATCAATGGCAGGATGACAGGGGCTTCTGATATCAAAAGCTATTGGCCATGGCAAGTGGATGAATGAAAGGAACTGCAGATTATGTCAATGACACTTTGGTTATAAAATGTATAAAGTTCAATTAATGGAGAACATGAAAGAACATGAAAAAGTATAGGAACTGCATGGGTAGGTAGGTTGGTAGTAATGTGGGAGGGTGGGTAGGCAGGAAGTTTTGAGGCAGCAAGGCCAAAGGGTTCTCCAGTTATCAATCAAAATCTGTTTTCCTCTTTATGGTGTATGGCCATTGTTACCTTTAACCTAGTGACCTCAAAGACAATAGGGGTCATCTCCTTAACAGACCAACCTGCATAGCAAGTATGTGAAGCTATGCCAGAGGGTTCTCTAGTTATTGATTGGAAACCACTTTTCTGTTTAGTGTTATTCTGACAATGAACTTTGACCAAGTGACCCCAAAAGTGTGTGTGTAGAGAGTCTGTCTATAAGCTAAAAGCTTCCTACACAATCGAACTAAAATAAATTTGGTATAAAGTAAACTAACTAAAAGTGATATAAGTCATCTATAGGTCATTATCAACCAGCATTGCAAATTTAACGACCCTAGACTCAAGCATTCTCTAGTTATTCATCAGAAAGCATTTTTCAGTCAATATGATCTTTACCTTTGATCTAATGACCCTAAAACATTAGGGGTGATCTAGTGGCCATTACCAACCTGCCTAGGAAGTTTTAGGAAGCCTGAGCCCAGGCATTCTGTAGTTTTTGATCAGAAACTGTTTTGCTTTTCAAGGTCATTCTGACCTTGACTTTTACCTAATGATCTGACAATCTATAGAAGTCATCTATTTGTTATGATCAACCTACATATTAAATTCGACGAACCTGGGTCCAAGGATTCCCCAGATATTAAGCGGAAACCATTCTGATTTTCAAGAATACTGTGACCTTGACCTTTGACATAATAATCCTAAAAACAACAGGAGTCATCTACTGGTCAGGCCCAGCCGGCCTATGAAGTTTTTGGGACCTTGGTCTAAGCATATAGAAATTCATCAGTAACCAGTTTGCTTTTCAAGGTCACTGTGACCTTGGCCTTTGACCTGATGACCTGAAAAACTATAGGGGTTATCTACTGGTCATGACCAACACACATACTAAGTTTTAGGACATGAACCCAAATGTTCTATAGTTATTCATTCTTCAGAAATCATTCTGCTTTTCAAGGTCTCTGTATCCTTGGTCTTTGACCTGGTGACCTGAAAAGCTCTAGGGGTCATCTACTGGTCATGACCTACCTACATGCTAAGTTTGAGGAATCTGGATCCAAGTGTTCTTTTGTAACTGATTAGAAACCGTTTTGCTTTTCAAGGTCACTTTTTCCCATCAAGGAAAACTTCTGCTGATGACATGATATTTTCTTCATATTCTCATACATCCTGTCTTTAACAGTTAAAAAAATTTCATTATAGTTCAATCAAGGAAAACTTAGGCTAATAACATATTATATGAATAATTTCTTCCATCATCTCATTTCTTTCTAGCTTTATAAATACTGAAAACATTAAACATTTAAAAGAAAAAATAGTTCACATAAAAGGGATAGTAGCAAGACAAAAAGTTTACCTGGCTATGAACTCCTTTTTCACTGTGCAGCTAAGTAATTCCTAATTTTAAATTGAGTTGTTTGAAACAGGTTGCTGAAGAATAATTCTATGAATGTTCCTCTACTTAACACTCAAACATGGACTTTCTTTGCCTGAAGAGCTGAGTCAGTTGAGTTTCCATTTGTGTCTGGGTGCCATGAGAGCAAAGCTATGTCTGTTTGGTTATACTAAACTCCTTGCTTTTCAGTTTCAGTCTATGCCTAACCCTGTCAGCTCTCTTGTCTGAAAACATAATTCTAAGAAATTAATAAAATAGTGGATATTTTTTATCATTTTTTTCACATGCTTGTGCTTGAAGCAATAAGATGAATTCCTTTAATAACCTTGTTTTGTTGACATTTTTCAACATCTAAAAACCACGGAAATAACAAAATAATATAATTGGAAAAATCCTAATTTAAGGGTTTAAAAAGTTTCCCTTAGCTGCAGAAGCAATATATAAATATTATCCTTGCTATAATAATCAGTAATTTTTATATTAAATCCAAAAAAAAATTTCCCTGATGGTACAAGTTTCGACCTAATTTCTCATGAATAATTTTTTTCTATATATCAAATTTACTTTAAATATTCATTTAACAGAGATCAACTTGTTACAGTAGCTATAAAAATAATCAAAGTATCTACCTGGTTACAGTTTAATTCCATTGTGTGGCAATGTTTTTTTGCACATTTTGGGGGATTTTTCTTGAACACTCTGATGAAGGAACCTCTTTGAATGTCCTTGATAAACATGACTCCTAACAATGTTGTATGTTGGCTGTCTTTGAAAATGTGTAGTAATATGTGTCAGGGCCATGAAAACAAAGCCATGCCTCTTTTGTCACACTTAACTCATAGCCTTTTAGCTTCAGTCCTCGTACAACCCTTAGAGACATGGAAATCTTTCCTGTGATCTGAGCTGCTGATAACCTTTTATAGTGTCTTGTTCACCTGAAAAAAAAAATTCTGTATGTATTCATTGATTATCATAGAGAATAATTATTTCAGGAATAATTTGTGTTTACATCCAATTACAAAAATGATTCATTTATTAGATACATAGCTTTGATACAAATGACTTTAGCGTTATTTAAATATCTAACTGACTATAGTTTTCCATTATTTTTCTAGCATCACTTTGTTTTTGGCATTTTTGGTGGAACTGTTTTGAACACTATGATGAGAAAATATCTTTTTCAGCAATATCAGCTGCTGAGAAACCCTGTGTGCCCTGAAAACACAATTGTATTACATTTTTTCTTTAATTTCCTTTAAAATTCAAATAATCTTAGAAATTCATTTGACAGAAATATACTGTTTTCCTTAGCTAATTAAATAATACTTGAAATATCTAGCTCATTACTATTAATTTAATTTTTGGGTAGCTACGTATAACATCTATAATAATTTCCATGAGCTGAATTGCTCGAGTATATTTCTCCTCCTATAGAATGGCTTAAAACATTCATTTAACACAGATCTGCCTGCTATATAAGCTACTAAACCACTTGAAATATCTACCTGACAACACTTTTTTCTTTTTGTTCACTGTGTTCTAATTTCTTTTCCATTCGTGATGGACTTTCCTCTAACACTCTGATGTAGGATTATTCTATGAATGTCTTTGATATACAAAACTCCTGCCAACGTTGCATGCTGGCTGTCTTTAAAGATATAGAGTTGTATCACTATGTGTCAGAGCCATGAAAACAAAGCCATGTCTCATTGGTCATTCTCAACCCACTGCCTTTTAGCTTCAGTCTTCGAACAACTCTTACAGACAAGGACAGTCTTTCCACTGATCTGTAATTCCAGTGATCTGATCTGCTGAGAAACATTTTCTTTGTCTTCTTGACCTGAAAATACAAATTTTTTATGTATTCATTATAATAAAATTTGTTTATATAATTTGTGTCATTTTCCACCCAACTAAAACAAACAAATATATTGAATTTTGTAAATCATGTTGGAAGGTATAAGAACTTATCTTTTAAATATTCAAATATGGAATATGAATATTAAAGCAACTTTCACATTTTCTTTTTCTCCAGCAGGAGTTTCCTACCAAAGACAGTCTTTTGCTGATTTGCTCAGGTATAATTAGTTTTTATATTCAATTGCCATCATTTATTTTCGAGATATATTGTTTTAAAATAAGTGACATTAGCATAAAAAAAAATTAACCTCTCTAAAATTAAATGTCTTTTTTCATGTGTCACTTTGTATCTAGCATATTATGTGGAACCATGCTGAACATTTTGACAATACAACAATCATCTTTCTTTTGATCTTATCTGATGAGAATTCCTCTGTGCCCTGTTACCTTGAAAACACGATTCAATAAAGTTTGTTTCTGTTATTTCCTTTGATATTCAAATAAGCCAAGAAATTCATTTAACAGAAAAGTACTGTTTCTTTTACTAACTGAAGCCACACTGATGAAACAAATATCTATCTTGTTACAATTAATCTGATTTTTCATTGTGTAACTATTTGTTTCATCTGGATAAAACTTTCCCTGCTGACATACGTTTTAGGTTAATTGCTTAAAAATATTTCTTCTATATTAAAAGAACTAAAAAAAATCATTTAACAGATATCTACCTGTTACATTAGATACTTTAATACTTGAAATATCTACCTGGCTTAAGTTTTTCTTTTTTCTCCTGTGTTGGTATGTATTTTGGTGGATTTTTCTGGACAACTCTCAAGTTGGATAACTTTATGCATATCTTTGATAAACATGACTCCTGACAATGTTGTATGTTGGCTGTCTTTGAAAATAAGGAGTTGTATCACTATGTGTCAGGGCCACAGAAACAAAGCCATGTCTCACTGGTCGTACTTAACTTGTTGCATTTTAGCTTCAGTCCTCATACAACCCTTAGAGACAAAGGAAGTATTTCCAGTGATCTGAGCTGCTGAGAAACATTTCAATTGCCGTGTTGACCTGCAAATACAAATTTTTTATGTATTCATTGATTATCATAAAATTTGTTTATATCATTTTTGTCATTTTCCACCCTACTAGAACAAACAAATGATCTTGTATTTTGTAAATCATCTTGAAAAGTATAAGTACTTATCTTTTAAATATTTAAATCTAGAATATCAATACTGAAGTTACTTTCACATGTTTTTTTTCTCCAGCAGGAGTTTTCTACCAAATGACACAGTCTTTTGCTGATTTTCTCAGGAATAATTAGTACTTATATTCAATTGCCAAAATTATTTATTTAAGAGGAATGTTGATTTAATATAAAATATTTATCAGGCTACAATTAATTGTCTTTTTTCATCTGTTACTTTGTATCTAACATATTAAGTGGAACCATGTTGAACATTTTGACAATACAACAATCATCTTTCTTTTGATCTTAGCTGATGAGAATTCCTCTGTGCCCTGTTGCCTTGAAAACACGATTGAATAAAGTTTTTTTTCTGTTATTTCCTTTGATATTCAAAAAGCCAAGAAATTCATTTAACAGAAAAGTACTGTTTCTTTTACTAACTGAAGCCATACTGATGAAACAAATATCTATCTTGCTACAATTAATCTGATTTTTCATTGTGTAACTATTTGTTTCATCTGAAAAAAACTTTCCCTGCTGACATACGTTTTAGGTTAATTGCTTTAAAATATTTCTTCTATATTAAAAGAACTGAAAAAAAATCATTTAACAGATATCTACCTGTTACATTAGATACTTAAATACTTGAAATATCTACCTGGCTTAAGTTTTTCTTCTTTTTTCCTGTGTTGGTATGTATTTTGCATTGTTGATGGATTTTTCTGGACAACTCTCAAGTTGGATAACTTTATGCATATCTTTGATAAATGTGACTCCTGACAATGTTGTATGTTGGCTGTCTTTGAAAATAAGGAGTTGTATCACTATGTGTCAGGGCCATGGAAACAAAGCCATGTCTCATTGGTCGTACTTAACTTGTTGCATTTTAGCTTCAGTCCTCATACAACCCTTAGAGACAAGAACAGTAATTCCAGTTATCTGAGCTGCTGAGAAACATTTTTATTGCCTTGTTGACCTGAAAATACAAATTTTTATTGTATTCATTGATTATCACAGAATTTGTTTATATCATCGGTGTCATTTTCCACCCAACTAGAACAAACAAATGATCTTGTATTTTGTAATTCATCTTGAAAAGTATAAGTACTTATCTTTTAAATGTTTAATTCTAGAATATAAATATTTAAGTTCCTTTCACATGTTTTTTTTTTTCTCCAGTAGGAGTTTTCTACCAAATGACATAGTCTTTGGCTGATTTTCTCAGGAATAACTTGTTTTTGCATTCAATTACCAAAATCATTTATTTAAAAGAAATGTTGTTTTAATACAAGTGACCTTAGCATAAGATATTTACCTGACTAAAATTAATCTACCTGTTACATTAGAATCTAATGATTAGATACTTAAGTACTTGAAATATCTACCTGGCTTAAGTTTTTCTTCTTTTCTCCTGTGTTGGTATGTATTTTGCATTGTTGGTGGATTTTTCTGGACACATCTCAAGTTGGATAACGCTATGAATGTCTTTGATAAACACGACTCCTGACAATGTTGTACGTTGGCTGTCTTTGAAAATAAGAAGTTGTATCACTATGTGTCACGGCCATAGAAACAAAGCCATGTCTCACTGGTCGTACTTAACTTGTCGCATTTTAGCTTCAGTCCTCATACAACCCTTTGAGACAAAGGAAGTAATTCCAGTGATCTGAGCTGCTTAGAAACATCTTCATTGCCTTGTTGACCTGAAAATATAAATTTTTGATGTATTCATTGATTATCATAAAATTTGTTTATATAATTTGTGTCATTTTCCACCCAACTAAAACAAACAAATTATCTTGAATTTTGTAAATCATGTTGGAAGGTATAAGAACTTATCTTTTGAATATTCAAATCTAGAATATGAATATTTAAGCAACTTTCACATGTTTTTTTTTCCCCAGCAGGAGTTTCCTACCAAATGACAGTCTTTTGCTGATTTTCTAAAGAATAATTTGTTTTAATATTCAATTAGCAAAATTATTAATTTAAGAGAAATGTTGTTTTAATATAAATGACGTTAGCAAATTAATTGTCTTTTTTCATCTGTCACTTTGTATTTAGCATATCATGTGGTACCATGTTGAACATTTTGACAATACAACAATCATCTTTCTTTTGATCTTAGCTGTTTGGAATTCCTCTGTGCCCTTTTGCCTTGAAAACACGATTCAATAAAGTTTGTTTCTGTTATTTCCTTTGATATTCAAATAAAACAAGAAATTCATTTTAACAGAAAAGTACTATTTCTTTTACAAACTGAAGTCATACTGATAAAACAAATATCTATCTTGTTACAATTAATCTGATTTTTTTATTGTGTAACTATTTGTTTCATCTGAAAAAAACTTTCCCTGCTGACATAAGTTTTAGGTTAAATCTTTGAAGATATTTCTTCTATAAAAAAATAACCGAAAAAAATTTACTGAACAGAGATCTACTTGTTACATTAGATACTTAAGTACTTGAAATATTTACCTGATTTAATTTTTTTTCTTTTCTCACTGGTTGGTAAGTATTTTGCACAGGTTGGTATGTATTTTGCATTTGTGGTAGATTTTTTCTGGACAACTCTCAAGTTGGATAACTCTATGAATGTCTTTGATAAACATGACTCCTGACAATGTTGTATGTTGGCTGTCTTTGAAAATAAGGAGTTGTATCACTATGTGTCAGGGCCATGGAAACAAAGCCATGTCTCACTGCTTGTACTTAACTTGTTGCATTTTAGCTTCAGTCCTCATACAACCCTTAGAGACAAAACAGGAATTTCAGTGATCTGAGCTGCTGAGAAACATTTTCATTGCCTTCTTGACCTGAAAATACAAATTTTTTTATGTATTCATTGATTTTCATAACATTTGTTTATATAATTTTTGTTATTTCCACCTAACTAGAAGAAACAATCTTTTATTTTGTAAATCATATTGAATGATATAGGTATTTATCTTTTAAATATTCAAATCTAGAATATAAATATTGAAGTTACATTCACATGTTTTTTTTCTCCAGCAGTTTTCTACCAAAGACGCAGTCTTTTGCTGATTTTCTCAGGAATAATTAGTACTTATATTCAATTGCCAAATTATTTATTTAAGAGAAATGTTGTTCTAATATTAAGTGACCATAGCAAAAAATATTTACCTGGCTAAAATTAATTGTCTTTTTCATCTGTCACTTTGCATCTGGCATATTATGTGGAACCATGTTGAAAATTTTGACAATACAACATTCATCTTTCTTTTGATCAAATCTGCTGAGAATTCCTCTTTGCCCTGTTGCCTTGAAAACATGATTTAATAAAAATTTTCTATTATTTCCTTTGATATTCAAATAAGCCAAGAAATTAATTTAATAGAAAAGTACTGTTTCTTTTACCAACTGAAGCCATGCTGATAAAACAAATAATTATCTATCTAATGTTACAATTAATTTTACTTTAAAAACTTTCCCCGGAGACATAAGTTTTAGGTTAATTGCTTAAAAATATTTCTTCTGTAATAAAAATAACTGAAAAACTTCACTTCACAGAGATTTACCTGTTACATTAGATACTAAAGTACTTGAAATATCTACCTGGCTTAAGTTTTTCTTCGTTTCTCCTGTGTTGGTATGTATTTTGCATTTGTGGTGGATTTTTTCTGGACAACTCTCAAGTTGGACAACTCTATGAATGTCTTTGATAAACATGACTCCTGACAATGTTGTATGTTGGCTGTCTTTGAAAATAAGGAGTTGTATCACTATGTGTCAGGGCCATGGAAACAAAGCCATGTCTCATTGGTCGTACTGAACTAGTTGCATTTCAGCTTCAGTCCTCATACAACCCTTAGAGACAAGAAAAGTAATTTCAGTGATCTGAGCTACTGAGGAACATTTCAATTGCCTTGTTGACCTGAAAATACATATTTTTATGTATTCTAGATTATCATAAAATTTGTTTATATAATTTGTGTCATTTTCCACCCAACTAAAACAAACAAATTATCTTGAATTTTGTAAATCATGTTGGAAGGTATAAGAACTTATCTTTTAAATATTCAAATCTGGAATATGAATATTTAAGCAACTTTCACATGTTTTTTTCCCCCAGCATGAGTTTTCTACCAAATGACAGTCTTTTGCTTATTTTCTAAAGAATAATTAGTTTTAATATTCAATTAGCAAAATTATTTATTTAAGAGAAATGTTGTTTTAATAAAAATGACGTTAGCATAAAATATTTACCTGACTAAAATTAATTGTCTTTTTTCATCTGTCACTTTGTATTTAGCATATCATGTGGTACCATGTTGAATATTTTGACAATACAACAATCATCTTTCTTTTGATCTTAGCTGATGAGAATTCCTCTGTGCCCTGTTACCTTGAAAACACGATTCAATAAAGTTTTTTTTCTGTTATTTCCTTTGATATTAAAATAAACCAAGAAAATCATTTAACAGAAAAGTACTATTTCTTTTACAAACTGAAGTCATACTGATAAAACAAATATCTATCTTGTTACAATTAATCTGATTTTTCATTCTGTAACTATTTGTTTCATCTGGATAAAACTTTCCCTGCTGACATAAGTTTTAGGTTAATTGCTTAAAGAGTTCTTCTATATTAAAAGAACTAAAAAAATCATTAAACAGATATCTACCTGTTACATTAGATACTTTAATACTTGAAATATCTACCTGGCTTAAGTTTTTCTTCTTTCCTCCTGTGTTGGTATGTATTTCGGTGGATTTTTCTGGACAACTCTCAAGTTGGATAACTTTATGCATATCTTTGATAAACATGACTCCTGACAATGTTGTATGTTGGCTGTCTTTGAAAATAAGGAGTTGTATCACTATGTGTCAGGGCCATGGAAACAAAGCCATGTCTCATTGGTCGTACTTAACTTGTCGCATTTTAGCTTCAGTCCTCATACAACCCTTAGAGACAAAGGAAGTATTTCCAGTGATCTGAGCTGCTGAGAAACATTTCAATTGCCTTGTTGACCTGAAAATACAAATTTTTTATGTATTCATTGATTATCATAAAATTTGTTTATATCATTTGTGTCATTTTCCACCCTACTAGAACAAACAAATGATCTTGTATTTTGTAAACCATCTTGAAAAGTATAAGTACTTATCTTTTAAATATTTAAATCTAGAATATCAATATTGAAGTTACTTTCACATGTTTTATTTCTCCAGCAGGAGTTTTCTACCAAATGACACAGTCTTTTGCTGATTTTCTCAGGAATAATTAGTACTTATATTCAATTGCCAAAATTATTTATTTAAGAGGAATGTTGATTTAATATACAATATTTACCAGGCTACAATTAATTGTCTTTTTTCATCTGTTACTTTGTATCTAGCATATTATGTGGAACCATGTTGAACATTTTGACAATACAACAATCATCTTTCTTTTGATCTTATCTGATGAGAATTCCTCTGTGCCCTGTTACCTTGAAAACACGATTCAATAAAGTTTTTTTTCTGTTATTTCCTTTGATATTCAAATAAGCCAAGAAATTCATTTAACAGAAAAGTACTGTTTCTTTTACTAACTGAAGCCATACTGATGAAACAAATATCTATCTTGCTACAATGAGGGAGATTCCTGATAACAAATTATTTCCCTTACTCAGATAATATCAAAGGTAGAACAAATAACGCATTGGTCCTTTCAGTTGGAATTCTCTGACTTTATCCTTGTTTCTTACTGTGATGGTCTTGTTTTTTAGTTGTGAAAATTGTCACTTATATATTAAATAAAAAGATAGGATTATCAAAGAATAAAGATAATGGTGTTAACAAAACATTGCTAAATTCATTGTGTAATCTGACTACCACTGTTGCAAATAATTAGGTTTAATTATCACCACATTAAAAGAGAAAAAAGCAATAAAAGCAGAGGATTCCAAATGGAAAGACCAAAGTGATATCATAGAGTATTCAGGGTAGATAATCAACTAATGTCCCCCATTAATCTGTTTTTTCATTGTGTAACTATTTGTTTCATCTTAAAAAAAAATTTCCCTGCTGACATAAGTTTTAGGTTAATTGCTTAAAAAATATTTCTTCTATATTAAAAGAACTGAAAAAACATCATTTAACAGATATCTACCTGTTACATTAGATACTTAAATACTTGAAATATATACCTGGCTTAAGTTTTTCTTCTTTTTTCCTGTGTTGGTATGTATTTTGCATTGTTGGTGGATTTTTCTGGACAACTCTCAAGTTGGATAACTTTATGCATATCTTTGATAAATATGACTCCTGACAATGTTGTATGTTGGCTGTCTTTGAAAATAAGGAGTTGTATCACTATGTGTCAGGGCCATGGAAACAAAGCCATGTCTCATTGGTCGTACTTAACTTGTTGCATTTTAGCTTCAGTCTTCATACAACCCTTAGAGACAAGAACAGTAATTCCAGTTATCTGAGCTGCTGAGAAACATTTTCATTGCCTTGTTGACCTGAAAATACAAATTTTTATTGTATTCATTGATTATCATAGAATTTGTTTATATCATCGGTGTTATTTTCCACCCAACTAGAACAAACAAATGATCTTGTATTTTGTAATTCATCTTGAAAAGTATAAGTACTTATCTTTTAAATGTTTAATTCTAGAATATAAATATTTAAGTTCCTTTCACATGTTTTTTTTTTCTCCAGTAGGAGTTTTCTACCAAATGACACAGTCTTTGGCTGATTTTCTCAGGAATAACTTGTTTTTGCATTCAATTACCAAAATCATTCATTTAAAAGAAATGTTGTTTAATACAAGTGACCTTAGCATAAAATATTTACCTGACTAAAATTAATCTACCTGTTACATTAGAATCTAATGATTAGATACTTAAGTACTTGAAATATCTACCTGGCTTAAGTTTTTCTACTTTTCTCCTGTGTTGGTATGTATTTTGCATTGTTGGTGGATTTTTCTGGACAACTCTCAAGTTGGATAACTTTATGCATATCTTTGATAAACATGACTCCTGACAATGTTGTATGTTGGCTGTCTTTGAAAATAAGGAGTTGTATCACTATGTGTCAGGGCCATGGAAACAAAGCCATGTCTCATTGGTCGTACTTAACTTGTTGCATTTTAGCTTCAGTCTTCATACAACCCTTAGAGACAAGAACAGTAATTCCAGTGATCTGAGCTGCTTAGAAACATCTTCATTGCCTTGTTGACCTGAAAATACAAATTTTTGATGTATTCATTGATTATCATAAAATTTGTTTATATAATTTGTGTCATTTTCCACCCAACTAAAACAAACAAATTATCTTGAATTTTGTAAATCATGTTGGAAGGTATAAGAACTTATCTTTTAAATATTCAAATCTGGAATATGAATATTAAAGCAACTTTCACATTTTTTCCCCAGCAGGAGTTTCCTACCAAATGACAGTCTTTTGCTGATTTTCTAAAGAATAATTTGTTTTAATATTCAATTAGCAAAATTATTAATTTAAGAGAAATGTTGTTTTAATATAAATGACGTTAGCATAAAATATTTACCTGACTCAAATTAATTGTCTTTTTTCATCTGTCACTTTGTATTTAGCATATCATGTGGTACCATGTTGAACATTTTGACAATACAACAATCATCTTTCTTTTGATCTTAGCTGTTTGGAATTCCTCTGTGCCCTGTTGCCTTGAAAACACGATTCAATAAAGTTTGTTTCTGTTATTTCCTTTGATATTCAAATAAAACAAGAAATTCATTTTAACAGAAAAGTACTATTTCTTTTACAAACTGAAGTCATACTGATAAAACAAATATCTATCTTGTTACAATTAATCTGATTTTTTATTGTGTAACTATTTGTTTCATCTGAAAAAAACTTTCCCTGCTGACATAAGTTTTAGGTTAAATCTTTGAAGATATTTCTTCTATAAAAATAACCGAAAAAAATTTACTGAACAGAGATCTACCTGTTACATTAGATACTTAAGTACTTGAAATATTTACCTGATTTAAGTTTTTTTTCTTTTCTCACAGGTTGTTAAGTATTTTGCACAGGATGGTATGTATTTTGCATTTGTGGTGGATTTTTTCTGGACAACTCTCAAGTTGGATAACTTTATGCATATCTTTGATAAACATGACTCCTGACAATGTTGTATGTTGGCTGTCTTTGAAAATAAGGAGTTGTATCACTATGTGTCAGGGCCATGGAAACAAAGCCATGTCTCACTGCTTGTACTTAACTTGTTGCATTTTAGCTTCAGTCCTCATACAACCCTTAGAGACAAAACAGGAATTTCAGTGATCTGAGCTGCTGAGAAACATTTTCATTGCCTTCTTGACCTGAAAATACAAATTTTTTTATGTATTCATTGATTTTCATAACATTTGTTTATATAATTTTTGTTATTTCCACCTAACTAGAAGAAACAATCTTTTATTTTGTAAATCATGTTGAATGATATAGGTATTTATCTTTTAAATATTCAAATCTAGAATATAAATATTGAAGTTACATTCACATGTTTTTTTTCTCCAGCAGTTTTCTACCAAAGACGCAGTCTTTTGCTGATTTTCTCAGGAATAATTAGTACTTATATTCAATTGCCAAATTATTTATTTAAGAGAAATGTTGTTCTAATATTAAGTGACCATAGCAAAAAATATTTACCTGGCTAAAATTAATTGTCTTTTTCATCTGTCACTTTGCATCTGGCATATTATGTGGAACCATGTTGAAAATTTTGACAATACAACATTCATCTTTCTTTTGATCAAATCTGCTGAGAATTCCTCTTTGCCCTGTTGCCTTGAAAACATGATTTAATAAAAATTTTCTATTATTTCCTTTGATATTCAAATAAGCCAAGAAATTAATTTAATAGAAAAGTACTGTTTCTTTTACCAACTGAAGCCATGCTGATAAAACAAATAATTATCTATCTAATGTTACAATTAATTTTACTTTAAAAACTTTCCCCGGAGACATAAGTTTTAGGTTAATTGCTTAAAAATATTTCTTCTGTAATAAAAATAACTGAAAAACTTCACTTCACAGAGATTTACCTGTTACATTAGATACTAAAGTACTTGAAATATCTACCTGGCTTAAGTTTTTCTTCGTTTCTCCTGTGTTGGTATGTATTTTGCATTTGTGGTGGATTTTTTCTGGACAACTCTCAAGTTGGACAACTCTATGAATGTCTTTGATAAACATGACTCCTGACAATGTTGTATGTTGGCTGTCTTTGAAAATAAGGAGTTGTATCACTATGTGTCAGGGCCATGGAAACAAAGCCATGTCTCATTGGTCGTACTGAACTAGTTGCATTTCAGCTTCAGTCCTCATACAACCCTTAGAGACAAGAAAAGTAATTTCAGTGATCTGAGCTACTGAGGAACATTTCCATTGCCTTGTTGACCTGAAAATACATATTTTTATGTATTCTAGATTATCATAAAATTTGTTTATATAATTTGTGTCATTTTCCACCCAACTAAAACAAACAAATTATCTTGAATTGTGTAAATCATGTTGGAAGGTATAAGAACTTATCTTTTAAATATTCAAATCTGGAATATGAATATTTAAGCAACTTTCACATGTTTTTTCCCCCAGCATGAGTTTTCTACCAAATGACAGTCTTTTGCTGATTTTCTAAAGAATAATTAGTTTTAATATTCAATTAGCAAAATTATTTATTTAAGAGAAATGTTGTTTTAATAAAAATGACGTTAGCATAAAATATTTACCTGACTAAAATTAATTGTCTTTTTTCATCTGTCACTTTGTATTTAGCATATCATGTGGTACCATGTTGAATATTTTGACAATACAACAATCATCTTTCTTTTGATCTTAGCTGATGAGAATTCCTCTGTGCCCTGTTACCTTGAAAACACGATTCAATAAAGTTTTTTTTCTGTTATTTCCTTTGATATTAAAATAAACCAAGAAAATCATTTAACAGAAAAGTACTATTTCTTTTACAAACTGAAGTCATACTGATAAAACAAATATCTATCTTGTTACAATTAATCTGATTTTTCATTCTGTAACTATTTGTTTCATCTGGATAAAACTTTCCCTGCTGACATAAGTTTTAGGTTAATTGCTTAAAGAGTTCTTCTATATTAAAAGAACTAAAAAAATCATTAAACAGATATCTACCTGTTACATTAGATACTTTAATACTTGAAATATCTACCTGGCTTAAGTTTTTCTTCTTTCCTCCTGTGTTGGTATGTATTTTGGTGGATTTTTCTGGACAACTCTCAAGTTGGATAACTTTATGCATATCTTTGATAAACATGACTCCTGACAATGTTGTATGTTGGCTGTCTTTGAAAATAAGGAGTTGTATCACTATGTGTCAGGGCCATGGAAACAAAGCCATGTCTCATTGGTCGTACTTAACTTGTCGCATTTTAGCTTCAGTCCTCATACAACCCTTAGAGACAAAGGAAGTATTTCCAGTGATCTGAGCTGCTGAGAAACATTTCAATTGCCTTGTTGACCTGAAAATACAAATTTTTTATGTATTCATTGATTATCATAAAATTTGTTTATATCATTTGTGTCATTTTCCACCCTACTAGAACAAACAAATGATCTTGTATTTTGTAAACCATCTTGAAAAGTATAAGTACTTATCTTTTAAATATTTAAATCTAGAATATCAATATTGAAGTTACTTTCACATGTTTTATTTCTCCAGCAGGAGTTTTCTACCAAATGACACAGTCTTTTGCTGATTTTCTCAGGAATAATTAGTACTTATATTCAATTGCCAAAATTATTTATTTAAGAGGAATGTTGATTTAATATACAATATTTACCAGGCTACAATTAATTGTCTTTTTTCATCTGTTACTTTGTATCTAGCATATTATGTGGAACCATGTTGAACATTTTGACAATACAACAATCATCTTTCTTTTGATCTTATCTGATGAGAATTCCTCTGTGCCCTGTTACCTTGAAAACACGATTCAATAAAGTTTTTTTTCTGTTATTTCCTTTGATATTCAAATAAGCCAAGAAATTCATTTAACAGAAAAGTACTGTTTCTTTTACTAACTGAAGCCATACTGATGAAACAAATATCTATCTTGCTACAATGAGGGAGATTCCTGATAACAAATTATTTCCCTTACTCAGATAATATCAAAGGTAGACCAAATAACGCAATGGTCCTTTCAGTTGGAATTCTCTGACTTTATCCTTGTTTCTTACTGTGATGGTCTTGTTTTTTAGTTGTGAAAATTGTCACTTATATATTAAATAAAAAGATAGGATTATCAAAGAATAAAGATAATGGTGTTAACAAAACATTGCTAAATTCATTGTGTAATCTGACTACCACTGTTGCAAATAATTAGGTTTAATTATCACCACATTAAAAGAGAAAAAAGCAATAAAAGCAGAGGATTCCAAATGGAAAGACCAAAGTGATATCATAGAGTATACAGGGTAGATAATCAACTAATGTCCCCCATTAATCTGTTTTTTCATTGTGTAACTATTTGTTTCATCTTAAAAAAAAATTTCCCTGCTGACATAAGTTTTAGGTTAATTGCTTAAAAAATATTTCTTCTATATTAAAAGAACTGAAAAAACATCATTTTACAGATATCTACCTGTTACATTAGATACTTAAATACTTGAAATATATACCTGGCTTAAGTTTTTCTTCTTTTTTCCTGTGTTGGTATGTATTTTGCATTGTTGGTGGATTTTTCTGGACAACTCTCAAGTTGGATAACTTTATGCATATCTTTGATAAACATGACTCCTGACAATGTTGTATGTTGGCTGTCTTTGAAAATAAGGAGTTGTATCACTATGTGTCAGGGCCATGGAAACAAAGCCATGTCTCATTGGTCATACTTAACTTGTTGCATTTTAGCTTCAGTCTTCATACAACCCTTAGAGACAAGAACAGTAATTCCAGTTATCTGAGCTGCTGAGAAACATTTTCATTGCCTTGTTGACCTGAAAATACAAATTTTTATTGTATTCATTGATTATCATAGAATTTGTTTATATCATCGGTGTCATTTTCCACCCAACTAGAACAAACAAATGATCTTGTATTTTGTAATTCATCTTGAAAAGTATAAGTACTTATCTTTTAAATGTTTAATTCTAGAATATAAATATTTAAGTTCCTTTCACATGTTTTTTTTTTCTCCAGTAGGAGTTTTCTACCAAATGACACAGTCTTTGGCTGATTTTCTCAGGAATAACTTGTTTTTGCATTCAATTACCAAAATCATTCATTTAAAAGAAATGTTGTTTTAATACAAGTGACCTTAGCATAAAATATTTACCTGACTAAAATTAATCTACCTGTTACATTAGAATCTAATGATTAGATACTTAAGTACTTGAAATATCTACCTGGCTTAAGTTTTTCTACTTTTCTCCTGTGTTGGTATGTATTTTGCATTGTTGGTGGATTTTTCTGGACAACTCTCAAGTTGGATAACTTTATGCATATCTTTGATAAACATGACTCCTGACAATATTGTATGTTGGCTGTCTTTGAAAATAAGGAGTTGTATCACTATGTGTCAGGGCCATGGAAACAAAGCCATGTCTCATTGGTCGTACTTAACTTGTTGCATTTTAGCTTCAGTCTTCATACAACCCTTAGAGACAAGAACAGTAATTCCAGTGATCTGAGCTGCTTAGAAACATCTTCATTGCCTTGTTGACCTGAAAATACAAATTTTTGATGTATTCATTGATTATCATAAAATTTGTTTATATAATTTGTGTCATTTTCCACCCAACTAAAACAAACAAATTATCTTGAATTGTGTAAATCATGTTGGAAGGTATAAGAACTTATCTTTTAAATATTCAAATATGGAATATGAATATTAAAGCAACTTTCACATTTTTTCCCCAGCAGGAGTTTCCTACCAAATGACAGTCTTTTGCTGATTTTCTAAAGAATAATTTGTTTTAATATTCAATTAGCAAAATTATTTATTTAAGAGAAATGTTGTTTTAATATAAATGACGTTAGCATAAAATATTTACCTGACTCAAATTAATTGTCTTTTTTCATCTGTCACTTTGTATTTAGCATATCATGTGGTACCATGTTGAACATTTTGACAATACAACAATCATCTTTCTTTTGATCTTAGCTGTTTGGAATTCCTCTGTGCCCTGTTGCCTTGAAAACACGATTCAATAAAGTTTGTTTCTGTTATTTCCTTTGATATTCAAATAAAAAAAGAAATTCATTTTAACAGAAAAGTACTATTTCTTTTACAAACTGAAGTCATACTGATAAAACAAATATCTATCTTGTTACAATTAATCTGATTTTTTATTGTGTAACTATTTGTTTCATCTGAAAAAAACTTTCCCTGCTGACATAAGTTTTAGGTTAAATCTTTGAAGATATTTCTTCTATAAAAATAACCGAAAAAAATTTACTGAACAGAGATCTACCTGTTACATTAGATACTTAAGTACTTGAAATATTTACCTGATTTAAGTTTTTTTCTTTTCTCACAGGTTGTTAAGTATTTTGCACAGGATGGTATGTATTTTGCATTTGTGGTGGATTTTTTCTGGACAACTCTCAAGTTGGATAACTCTATGCATATCTTTGATAAACATGACTCCTGACAATGTTGTATGTTGGCTGTCTTTGAAAATAAGGAGTTGTATCACTATGTGTCAGGGCCATGGAAACAAAGCCATGTCTCACTGCTTGTACTTAACTTGTTGCATTTTAGCTTCAGTCTTCATACAACCCTTAGAGACAAGAACAGTAATTCCAGTGATCTGAGCTGCTTAGAAACATCTTCATTGCCTTGTTGACCTGAAAATACAAATTTTTGATGTATTCATTGATTATCATAAAATTTGTTTATATAATTTGTGTCATTTTCCACCCAACTAAAACAAACAAATTATCTTGAATTTTGTAAATCATGTTGGAAGGTATAAGAACTTATCTTTTAAATATTCAAATATGGAATATGAATATTAAAGCAACTTTCACATTTTTTCCCCAGCAGGAGCTTCCTACCAAATGACAGTCTTTTGCTGATTTTCTAAAGAATAATTTGTTTTAATAATCAATTAGCAAAATTATTTATTTAAGAGAAATGTTGTTTTAATATAAATGACGTTAGCATAAAATATTTACCTGACTCAAATTAATTGTCTTTTTTCATCTGTCACTTTGTATTTAGCATATCATGTGGTACCATGTTGAACATTTTGACAATACAACAATCATCTTTCTTTTGATCTTAGCTGTTTGGAATTCCTCTGTGCCCTGTTGCCTTGAAAACACGATTCAATAACGTTTGTTTCTGTTATTTCCTTTGATATTCAAATAAAAAAAGAAATTCATTTTAACAGAAAAGTACTATTTCTTTTACAAACTGAAGTCATACTGATAAAACAAATATCTATCTTGTTACAATTAATCTGATTTTTTATTGTGTAACTATTTGTTTCATCTGAAAAAAACTTTCCCTGCTGACATAAGTTTTAGGTTAAATCTTTGAAGATATTTCTTCTATAAAAATAACCGAAAAAAATTTACTGAACAGAGATCTACCTGTTACATTAGATACTTAAGTACTTGAAATATTTACCTGATTTAAGTTTTTTTCTTTTCTCACAGGTTGTTAAGTATTTTGCACAGGATGGTATGTATTTTGCATTTGTGGTGGATTTTTTCTGGACAACTCTCAAGTTGGATAACTCTATGCATATCTTTGATAAACATGACTCCTGACAATGTTGTATGTTGGCTGTCTTTGAAAATAAGGAGTTGTATCACTATGTGTCAGGGCCATGGAAACAAAGCCATGTCTCACTGCTTGTACTTAACTTGTTGCATTTTAGCTGCAGTCTTCATACAACCCTTAGAGACAAGAACAGTAATTCCAGTGATCTGAGCTGCTTAGAAACATCTTCATTGCCTTGTTGACCTGAAAATACAAATTTTTGATGTATTCATTGATTATCATAAAATTTGTTTATATAATTTGTGTCATTTTCCACCCAACTAAAACAAACAAATTATCTTGAATTTTGTAAATCATGTTGGAAGGTATAAGAACTTATCTTTTAAATATTCAAATATGGAATATGAATATTAAAGCAACTTTCACATTTTTTCCCCAGCAGGAGCTTCCTACCAAATGACAGTCTTTTGCTGATTCTCTAAAGAATAATTTGTTTTAATAATCAATTAGCAAAATTATTTATTTAAGAGAAATGTTGTTTTAATATAAATGACGTTAGCATAAAATATTTACCTGACTCAAATTAATTGTCTTTTTTCATCTGTCACTTTGTATTTAGCATATCATGTGGTACCATGTTGAACATTTTGACAATACAACAATCATCTTTCTTTTGATCTTAGCTGTTTGGAATTCCTCTGTGCCCTGTTGCCTTGAAAACACGATTCAATAAAGTTTGTTTCTGTTATTTCCTTTGATATTCAAATAAAACAAGAAATTCATTTTAACAGAAAAGTACTATTTCTTTTACAAACTGAAGTCATACTGATAAAACAAATATCTATCTTGTTACAATTAATCTGATTTTTTATTGTGTAACTATTTGTTTCATCTGAAAAAAACTTTCCCTGCTGACATAAGTTTTAGGTTAAATCTTTGAAGATATTTCTTCTATAAAAATAACCGAAAAAAATTTACTGAACAGAGATCTACCTGTTACATTAGATACTTAAGTACTTGAAATATTTACCTGATTTAAGTTTTTTTCTTTTCTCACAGGTTGTTAAGTATTTTGCACAGGATGGTATGTATTTTGCATTTGTGGTGGATTTTTTCTGGACAACTCTCAAGTTGGATAACTCTATGAATGTCTTTGATAAACATGACTCCTGACAATGTTGTATGTTGGCTGTCTTTGAAAATAAGGAGTTGTATCACTATGTGTCAGGGCCATGGAAACAAAGCCATGTCTCACTGCTTGTACTTAACTTGTTGCATTTTAGCTTCAGTCCTCATACAACCCTTAGAGACAAAACAGGAATTTCAGTGATCTGAGCTGCTGAGAAACATTTTCATTGCCTTGTTGACCTGAAAATACAAATTTTTTTATGTATTCATTGATTTTCATAACATTTGTTTATATAATTTCTGTTATTTTCCACCTAACTAGAAGAAACAATCTTTTATTTTGTAAATCATGTTGAATGATATAGGTATTTATCTTTTAAATATTCAAATCTAGAATATAAATATTGAAGTTACATTCACATGTTTTTTTTCTCCAGCAGTTTTCTACCAAAGACGCAGTCTTTTGCTGATTTTCTCAGGAATAATTAGTACTTATATTCAATTGCCAAATTATTTATTTAAGAGAAATGTTGTTCTAATATTAAGTGACCATAGCAAAAAATATTTACCTGGCTAAAATTAATTGTCTTTTTCATCTGTCACTTTGCATCTGGCATATTATGTGGAACCATGTTGAAAGTTTGGCAATACAACATTCATCTTTCTTTTGATCAAATCTGCTGAGAATTCCTCTGTGCCCTGTTGCCTTGAAAACATGATTTAATAAAAATTTTCTATTATTTCCTTTGATATTCAAATAAGCCAAGAAATTAATTTAATAAAAAAGTACTGTTTCTTTTACCAACTGAAGCCATGCTGATAAAACAAATAATTATCTATCTAATGTTACAATTAATTTTACTTTAAAAACCTTCCCCGGAGACATAAGTTTTAGGTTAATTGCTTAAAAATATTTCTTCTGTAATAAAAATAACTGAAAAACTTCACTTCACAGAGATTTACCTGTTACATTAGATACTAAAGTACTTGAAATATCTACCTGGCTTAAGTTTTTCTTCGTTTCTCCTGTGTTGGTATGTATTTTGCATTTGTGGTAGATTTTTTCTGGACAACTCTCAAGTTGGACAACTCTATGAATGTCTTTGATAAACATGACTCCTGACAATGTTGTATGTTGGCTGTCTTCGAAAATAAGGAGTTGTATCACTATGTGTCAGGGCCATGGAAACAAAGCCATGTCTCATTGGTCGTACTTAACTAGTTGCATTTCAGCTTCAGTCCTCATACAACCCTTAGAGACAAGAAAAGTAATTTCAGTGATCTGAGCTACTGAGGAACATTTCCATTGCCTTGTTGACCTGAAAATACATATTTTTATGTATTCTAGATTATCATAAAATTTGTTGATTTAATTTGTGTCATTTTCCACCCAACTAAAACAAACAAATTATCTTGAATTTTGTAAATCATGTTGGAAGGTATAAGAACTTATCTTTTAAATATTCAAATCTGGAATATGAATATTTAAGCAACTTTCACATGTATTTTTCCCCAGCATGAGTTTTCTACCAAATGACAGTCTTTTGCTTATTTTCTAAAGAATAATTAGTTTTAATATTCAATAAGCAAAATTATTTATTTAAGAGAAATGTTGTTTTTATACAAATGACGTTAGCATAAAATATTTACCTGACTAAAATTAATTGTCTTTTTTCATCTGTCACTTTGTATTTAGCATATCATGTGGTACCATGTTGAATATTTTGACAATACAACAATCATCTTTCTTTTGATCTTAGCTGATGAGAATTCCTCTGTGCCCTGTTACCTTGAAAACACGATTCAATAAAGTTTTTTTTCTGTTATTTCCTTTGATATTAAAATAAACCAAGAAAATCATTTAACAGAAAAGTACTATTTCTTTTACAAACTGAAGTCATACTGATAAAACAAATATCTATCTTGTTACAATTAATCTGATTTTTCATTCTGTAACTATTTGTTTCATCTGGATAAAACTTTCCCTGCTGACATAAGTTTTAGGTTAATTGCTTAAAAAGATTTCTTCTATATTAAAAGAACTAAAAAAATCATTAAACAGATATCTACCTGTTACATTAGATACTTTAATACTTGAAATATCTACCTGGCTTAAGTTTTTCTTCTTCCCTCCTGTGTTGGTATGTATTTTGGTGGATTTTTCTGGACAACTCTCAAGTTGGATAACTTTATGCATATCTTTGATAAACATGACTCCTGACAATGTTGTATGTTGGCTGTCTTTGAAAATAAGGAGTTGTATCACTATGTGTCAGGGCCATGGAAACAAAGCCATGTCTCATTGGTCGTACTTAACTTGTCGCATTTTAGCTTCAGTCCTCATACAACCCTTAGAGACAAAGGAAGTATTTCCAGTGATCTGAGCTGCTGAGAAACATTTCAATTGCCTTGTTGACCTGAAAATACAATTTTTTTATGTATTCATTGATTATCATAAAATTTGTTTATATCATTTGTGTCATTTTCCATCCTACTAGAACAAACAAATGATCTTGTATTTTGTAAATCATTTTGAAAAGTATAAGTACTTATTTTTAAATACATGTATTTAAATCTAGAATATCAATATTGAAGTTACTTTCACATGTTTTATTTCTCCAGCAGGAGTTTTCTACCAAATGACACAGTCTTTTGCTGATTTTCTCAGGAATAATTAGTACTTATATTCAATTGCCAAAATTATTTATTTAAGAGGAATGTTGATTTAATATAAAATATTTACCAGGCTACAATTAATTGTCTTTTTTCAGGTTACTTTGTATCTAGCATATTATGTGGAACCATGTTGAACATTTTGACAATACAACAATCATCTTTCTTTTGATCTTAGCTGATGAGAATTCCTCTGTGCCCTGTTACCTTGAAAACACGATTGAATAAAGTTTTTTTTCTGTTATTTCCTTTGATATTCAAATAAGCCAAGAAATTCATTTAACGGAAAAGTACTTTTTCTTTTACTAACTGAAGCCATACTGATTAAACAAATATCTATCTGGTTACAATTAATCTGATTTTTCATTCTGTAACTATTTATTTCATCTGAAAAAAACTTTCCCTGTTGACATAAGTTTTAGGTTAATTGCTTAAAAATATTTCTTCTATATTACAAGAGGGCCATGATGGCCCTGTATCGCTCACCTGAGCATGACTGCTTTTAACAAAGTTGCTATGGACCTTTTTAATTGACCCCAGATGACCCATATTTGAACTTGACCTAGAAATTATTGAAACAATCTCTTTGACAAATTTCCAGGATATTTGGACTGAAAAAGTAGCATCTAGAGTGTTAACAAGGTTTCTCGATATTTAGGCTCTGTGACCTAGTTTTTGACCCCAGATAACCCATATCCAAACTTGAGCTACAAATCATCAAAACAACCTATCTGACAGATTTCCAGGACATTTGGACTTAAAATGTAGCCTCTAGAGTGTTTACAAAGTTTTTACATATTTGGGCTCTGTGACCTAGTTTTTGACCCAAGATGACCCATACTCCAAATTGAGCTAGAAATCATCAAAAAAACCTGTCTGACAAATTCTAGGATATTTGGACTGAAAATGTAACCTCTGAAGTGTTAACAAGTTTTTTGCATATTTATACCATGTGACCTAGTTTTTGATCCCAGATGACCCATATCCAAATTTGAGCTAGAAATCATTGAAACAACCTTTCTGACAAATTTCAAGGACATTTGGACTAAAAATGTAACCTCTAGAGCTTTTACAAGGTTTTTCTACTTTCGGGCTCTGTGACCTAGTTTTTGACCCCAGAGAACCTTTATTCAAAACTGAGCTAGAAATCATCCATAGAATCTTTCTGACGAATTTCCAGGTTATTTGGACTGAAAATGCTACCTTTAGAATATTAACAAGGTTTTTTTCATATTTGGACTCTGTGACCTAGTTTGTGACCCCAGATGACCCATACTTGAACTTGATCTAGAAATCCTCAAGGCAATTTTTCTGACAAATTTCCAGATTACTTGGGCTGAAAATGTAACCTCTAGAGTGTTAACAAGATTTTTCTATTTTTGGGCTCTGTGACCTAGTTTTTGAACCCAGATGACCCATATTTGAACTTGTGCTAGAAATCTTTGAAACAACCTTTCTGACAAATTTCCAGATTATTTGGGCTGAAAATGTAATCTCTAGAGTGTTAACAAGATGTTTCTATTTTTGGGCTCTGTGACCTAGTTTTTGAACCAAGATGACCGATATTTGAACTTGAGCTAGAAATCATAGAAGCAACCTTCCTGACAGATTTCCAGATTATTTGGTCTAAAAATGTTACCTCTGGAGTGTTAACAAGGTTATTCAATATTTGGGCTCTGTGACCTAGTTTTTGACCCCAGATGACCTATATTTGAACTTGACCTAGAAATCGTCAAAGCAACCTTTCTGACAAATTTCAACATTATTTGGGCTGAAAATGTAACCTCTGGAGTGTTAACAAGATTTTTCTATTTTTGGGTTCCGTGACCTAGTTTTTGAACCCAGATAACCCATATCCAAACTTGAGCTACAAATCATCATTACAACATTTCTGACAAATTTCCAGGATATTTGGACTGAAAAAGTAGCCTCTAGAGTGTTAACAAGGTTTTTCTATATTTGGGCTCTGTGACCTAGTTTTCCAACCCTGATAACCCATGTTCGAAGCTGTCCGAGATATTAATGAAACAAACATCCTGACCAAGTTTCATGACAATTGAGGCAAAAATATGACCACTAGAGTGTTAACATACCAATTGTTAACGGACGGACGGACGGACAGACGGACGGACAGACGACGGACAAAAGGTGATCAGAAAAGCTCACTCTGTCACTACGTGACAGGTGAGCTAAAAAGAACTGAAAAAAAATCATTTAACAGATATCTACCTGTTACATTAGATACTTAAATACTTGAAATATCTACCTGGCTTAAGTTTTTCTTCTTTTTTCCTGTGTTGGTATGTATTTTGCATTGTTGGTGGATTTTTCTGGACAACTCTCAAGTTGGATAACTTAAGGCATATCTTTGATAAATGTGACTCCTGACAATGTTGTATGTTGGCTGTCTTTGAAAATAAGGAGTTGTATCACTATGTGTCACGGCCATAGAAACAAAGCCATGTCTCACTGGTCGTACTTAACTTGTTGCATTTTAGCTTTAGTCCTCATACAACTCTTAGATACAAAGGAAGTAATTCCAGTGATCTGAGCTGCTTAGAAACATCTTCATTGCCTTGTTGACCTGAAAATATAAATTTTTGATGTATTCATTGATTATCATAAAATTTGTTGATATAATTTGTGTCATTTTCCACCCAACTAAAACAAACAAATTATCTTGAATTTTGTAAATCATGTTGGAAGGTATAAGAACTTATCTTTTAAATATTCAAATCTGGAATATGAATATTTAAGCAACTTTCACATTTTTTTCCCCAGCAGGAGTTTCCTACCAAATGACAGTCTTTTGCTAATTTTCTAAAGAATAATTTGTTTTAATATTTAATTAGCAAAATTATTAATTTAAGAGAAATGTTGTTTTAATATAAGTGACGTTAGCATAAAGTATTTACCTGGCTAAAATTAATTGTCTTTTTTCATCTGTCACTTTGTATCTAGCATATCATGTGGTACCATGTTGAACATTTTGACAATACAACAATCATCTTTCTTTTGATCTTAGCTGTTTGGAATTCCTCTGTGCCCTGTTGCCTTGAAAACACGATTCAATAAAGGTTTTTTTCTGTTATTTCCTTTGATATTCAAATAAGCCAAGAAATTCATTTAACAGAAAAGTACTATTTCTTTTACAAACTGAAGTCATACTGATAAAACAAATATCTATCTTGTTACAATTAATCTGATTTTTCATTGTGTAACTATTTGTTTCATCTGAAAAAAACTTTCCCTGCTGACATAAGTTTTAGGTTAAATCTTTGAAGATATTTCTTCTATAAAAATAACTGAAAAAAATTCACTGAACAGAGATCTACCTGTTACACTAGATACTTAAGTACTTGAAATATTTACCTGATTTAAGTTTTTCTTCTTTTCTCACTGGTTGGTATGTATTTTGCACAGGTTGGCATGTATTTTGCATTTGTGGTGGATTTTTTCTGGACACCTCTCAAGTTGGATAACTCTATGAATGTCTTTGATAAACATGACTCCTGACAATGTTGTATGTTGGCTGTCTTTGAAAATAAGGAGTTGTATCACTATGTGTCAGGGCCATGGAAACAAAGCCATGTCTCATTGGTCGTACTTAACTAGTTGCATTTCAGCTTCAGTCCTCATACAACCCTTAGAGATAAGAAAAGTAATTTCAGTGATCTGATCTACTGAGAAACATTTCCACTGCCTTGTTTCAAGCATATTATGTGGAACCATGCCAAACATTTTGACAATGTAACAATCATCTTTCTTTTGATCTTAGCTGCTGAGAATTCCTCTGTGCCCTGTTGCCTTGAAAACATGATTTAATAAAAAAATTCTGTTATTTCCTTTGATATTCAAATTAGGCAAGAAATTCATTTAATAGAAAAGTACTGTTTCTTTAACCAACTGAAGCCATACTGATAAAACAAATATCTATCTAATGTTACAATTAATCTTATTTTGAAAACTTTCTCTGGAGACATAAGTTTTAAGTTAATTGCTTAAAAATATTTCTTCTGTAATAAAAATAACTGAAAAAATTCATTTAACAGAGATCTACCTGTTACATTAGATACTAAAGTACTTGAAATATCTACCTGGCTTAAGTTTTTCTTCTTTTCTCCTGTGCTGGTATGTGGTATGTATTTTGGTGGATTTTTTCTGGACAACTCTCAATTTGGATAACTTTATGCATGTCTTTGATAAACATGACTCCTGACAATGTTGTATGTTGGCTGTCTTTGAAAATAAGGAGTTGTATCACTATGTGTCACGGCCATGGAAACAAAGCCATGTCTCACTGCTTGTACTTAACTTGTCGCATTTCAGCTTCAGTCCTCATACAACACTTAGAGACAAGAACAGTAATTCCAGATATCTGAGCTGCTGAGAAACATTTCCATTGCCTTGTTGACCTGAAAATACAAATTTTTGATGTATTCATTGATTATCATAAAATTTGTTTACAAATTTGTGTCATTTTCCACCCAACTAGAAAAACAAATGAACTTGTATTTTGTAATCATTTAAACTGATTTAATATTAATCTTTGAAAAATTTAAAATTCAGAATATAAATATTTTCTAATTTACCTTTTTTTCTAACAGAAAGTGTTTACCTTATGACAAAAGATTTGGCTGATTTCCTCCGAAATAGTTTCTTTTAATATTCAATTTCAATTGTCAATTTCGTAAGAGAAATATTGTTTTCAATTAGTGTCCTAAGCATTATTTAAACTATCTACCTGGCTACAGTTATCAATTGTTTTTCATATGTCACCTTGTATTTGGCATTTTTAGTGGAATTGTGTTTGGCACTGTGATGACAGAACAACCACCTTCGAAGTGAGAAACTGTATGTGACCTGAAAACATTAACTTTTTTAAAAATTTCCTATAATAATAAACAAGAGGGCCATGATGGCCCTGTATCGCTCACCTGAGTATGACTGCTTTTAACAAAAGTGGCTATGGGCCTGGTTAACTGACCCCAGATGACCCATTTTCGAACTTGACCTAGAAATTATTGAAACAATCTTTCTGACAAATTTCCAGGTTGTTTGGACTGAAAATGTTACTACTAACCTTGTTAACAAGGTTTTTCCATATTTGGGCTCTATGACCTTGTTTTTGAACCTAGATGTCCCATATTTGGACTTGAGCTAAAAATTATCGAAACAATCTTTCTGACAAATTTCAAGGATATTTAGACTGAAAAAGTGTTATAGTGTTAAAAAGGTTTTACGATATTTGGGCTCTGTGACCTAGTTTTTGACCCTTGATAACCTATATTCAAAACTGAGCTAGAAATCATTAAAACAATCTTTTTGACAAATTTGCAGGTTATTTGGACTAAAAATGTTACCTCTGGAGTGTTAACAAGACTTTTCCATATTTGGGCTCTGTGACCTAGTTTTTGAACCCAGATGACACATATTCGAACTTGACTTAAAAATCATCAAAACAACCTTTCTGACAAATTTCCAAGATAACTGGACTAAAAATGTAACCTCTGGAGTGTTAACAAGGTTTTTCAATATTTGGGCTCTGTGACCTAGTTTTTGACCCTAGATGACCCATATTCAAACTTGAGCTAGAAATCATTGATACAACCTTTCTGACAAATTTCAAGGATATTTGGACTGAAATTGTAGCCTCTAGAGTGTAAACAAGGTTTTTCTATATTTGGGCTCTGTGACCTAGTTTTCCAACCCAGATAACCCATGTTCAAACTCGTCCAAGAAATCTTTGGGACAAACATCCTGACAAAGTTTCAAGACAATTGAGGCAAAAATGTTACGGCTAGAGCGTTAATGAATTAAGTGTGGACAGACGCCGGACATTGAGCAATCCTAATAGCTCACCATGAGCCTACGGCTCAGGTGAGCTAAAAATCCTTAGATTTAACTTAACAGTAATGTATGGTTTCCCTTAGCAACTTAAGCAATACATAAAGTATCTGAAATATCTGGTATTATGCTTATTTTTCATTGTGAAGCTATGTATAACATCCACAAAAAATTTCATAATTACATAAGATTTAGCTTTATTGCAGAAAAATATTTTTGTCTATTCAGGAATAAATGAAACAATCCATTTCACAAAGATCTACATTTCACACAAGCCACTGAAGTTTTCAATAACATAAATTAGCATAATGTTAAAAAAGAATGAGTAGTACACATCAATTGAGCATAATTGAAAATGCGGTGCAGTGCAGCGCAGTATGCATTTTAGCACTGTCAGAAAAATGGCTAACAAAATGCAAGTACTGCTATCTATCCAGAGAAATAAACCTTTGTTAGAACTGAAACAAGACCTGTCTGCGGACAGCATGCTCCACTTTTCTCAGTGCTGGATAATAAATTATAAGCGAAGTCAAACAAGAGGTCTAAATGAAAAAATTTCGAGTGGGAGAAGGCAAGTACCTAGTCATGTAAGATGAAAAAAATATTTTTTTGACAGAGGGTTCAGGTGGAAGGTGGCGGAGGGTTCAGGCGGAAGGTGGGGGAGGGTCCATTCCGTGTAAATAAATGGTTCAGTTCAAGGCTAGTGGTGGGTGTGGGTTACTCATGCAAGAAAAAAGAAATTTACAGGGGGAGTGGGGTTGGGGTGAGAGTCTGATGTGGAAGGGGTGAAAGATCAAGTAAAAAAAAATTTAAAACTTTTTTGCCTGTGTGTGAGAGGGGGTGGGGGTAATGCTGGGAAGGAGGTAAGAAGGGATCCACATGCAGGGGGATGGGGGAGTCAAGTACCTAGATGTTAAAAAAATGATAATGAAAAAAAATATTACCATGGGAGGAGGGGAGGGGGTAAAAGGCATAAGGGGGTAACCCCATGCAGAGCGTGGGGAGAGGGGTGAAGTACTTACCCATCCCATGTAAGTTAATAATTTATTTCTAGGCTTAGGAAGATTTTTCCTTTATATAAGTATAGGGAAAATCAAGTGACCCCTGAGGTGGGGCTAATTTTGGCCCTTGGGACAGTGGAACCAACAATTTTTTTAGGGGTCTTGCTGGTGATCAAGTATTCCAAGTTTTAAGGGAATATCTTTGACACTTTCTGAGAAATGGACATTAATAAAAAGGGTAAGCAAGAAATTTTAAGTTGAAAAACGGGAATAACTTTGCAAAAATAAATTTGACAATTATCTGCCCTTGAGAAATGAAGTCGCATTTTGATAGCAAACATGTTTTCTTAATTTCAAGTAAATAGCTTTGATAGATTCTGAGAAATGGACCTTAACATTATGGGTGCCATTGTCACAAAATGCACCCATCTATGTGTGACCCTTACCTTGGCCACAGGGACCTGAATTTTGTGTGTGACACTCACCTTACAATGGTCAACAATTGTGCCAAGTTATATTAAAATCTCTCAATACATGTAGAAGTTTTACTCCAGACAAGCTTTTCCACTGACGTCTACGTGTGACCTTGACCTTTGACCTAGAGACCTGGTTCATGGGTGCAACACTACATTTCATGATGGTGAACTTTTGTATCAATACCTCCATGCATGTAGAAGATATGCTCTGGACAAAATCTGGACATTTCATCATCTCTAGTGACCATGACCTTGCATATATGGACCAGGATTATGCATGTAATTCTCAGTCTCATGACTAAATGGTCCATACTCACATTTTCATATTTTTATCTGACTTTTGACTTCTTTGTGTGACCTTGACCTTGGCCACAGGGACCTGAATTTTGCATGCGACAAACCACCTTATAATGGTGAGCATTTACGCCAAGTATAATATTAAAATCCCTCAATGCAAGTAGATGTTTGCTCCAGACAAGCGTTTTTCTCAGATTTCTAAGTGTGACCTTGACCTTCGACTTAGACACCTGGTTCATGGGCGCGACACTACCCCTATGATGGTGAATACTGGTACCAAGTATCATTAAAATCCATCCATGTACGTTGAAGATATGCTCTGGACAAAACTGGACACCGACGGCCTGCCATGGGCATTCCCATTATACGTCCTGTTTTTCAAATGAGTGTATAAAAAGTTTAACCAACGCTGAAACCAACGAGAGGGTTATGACAATAGCTCCACATTCGAAAAGTGAGCTAAATACAATATCTAACTACATTGTTTGTAACATTTAAAAGCCTTTGAAGTACTTCATTAGTTACTACTGGAATGGTAATTTTCTGCCTTGTAAGTTTTTGTTTAGTCTAAGTAAATCAGTGAACAGTTTGCAGCAGATCACTGTTAGTGAAATTTTGATTGTAGAACACAGATTTCATTTTTTCTTTCTTGTCTGATGCACTTGTAAGATGTTCCCCCTTGGCAAACATAATATGATTTCTAAATATAAGTCTTTTTAAGTGTGTATACAAAATAGCTACCTGGCTACAGTTTTTCTTTTTTTCCACTGTGTCGCTACATTTTTTGCTTTTCTATTGGACTTTTCTGGAACTCTCTGATGTAGGATAACTCTATGAACGTTCTTGATAAACATAATTCCTGATAATGTTGTATTTTGGCTGACTTTGAAGATTTGGAGTTCTATCACTGTGTGTCAGGGCCATGAAAACAAATCTATGCCTCAGTAGTTATACTTGACTCCTCCCTTTCATCTTACACAACCCTTAGAGAAAAGGATAGTCATTTCACTAATTTCAGCTGCTGATTAACATTTTTATTGCCTTGATGACCTGAAAATACAAATTTTAGATCTTATTATTAATATTCACGGGATATGTTTGTGAAATATTTAAATCCCTTTCATATTTATCTTTTCACCGACACAAGTTTTCGAAATGACACAATCTCTTGCTGATTTTCTTAGGATAAAGTAAATTTGTGAGCTAATGCTCACTAGTGATACCCCCGCTATCAGAAATTTGACTTTCATAATGTAATTTGCATTTGTCATATGTATAAAGAGTGTCAAATTTTTCCGAGTATTTACCTGAACTTAATACAACTTCATCCAAGGAACAGCTAGATGTATATGAAAATGGTCAGAATAATGAACAGGTATTACATCTGTGATTTCTGATTCATCGAAGTCTTTATTCACAAAAACACGATCAAGTGAACCTCCTTTCCTGTGTGTTGGTAACTTCTAAGTATTCGGTAAACAGGAAGTAGATGAGCAAGGAGCATAAAATCGCTTTACACCATATGGGACTATAGGATAAAGCAATATGCAAAATATCAGGCTGCTGCATCTTATAGTTGCTGAGAAAACTGTGACGGAAATTGTGAATGTATGTCAACTATGTGTAAAAATCTAAGTATTCGGTAAACAGGAAGTAGATGAGCAAGGAGCATAAAATCGCTTTACACCATATGGGACTATAGGATAAAGCAATATGCAAAATATCAGGCTGCTGCATCTTATAGTTGCTGAGAAAACTGTGACGGAAATTGTGAATGTATGTCAACTATGTGTAAAAATCTAAGTATTCGGTAAACAGGAAGTAGATGAGCAAGGAGCATAAAATCGCTTTACACCATATGGGACTATAGGATAAAGCAATATGCAAAATATCAGGCTGCTGCATGCTCTAGTTGCTTAGAAAACTGCGACGGAAAATAAAGATGTCGTTTGGTTGATGTAATGCACCTATATAGTGACAAAATCTAAATATATTCAGTAAACAGGAAGTAGATGAGCAAGGAGCATAAAATCGCTTTACACCATATGGGACTATAGGGTATAGCAATATGTGAAATATCAGGCTTCTGCATGTTATAGTTGCTGAGAAAACTGCAACGGAAATTTGTTACGGATGGACGGACGGACGGACACACACATGGACAAGGGTAAAACAGTATACCCCCCACTTCTTCGAAGCAGGGGTATAATAATTTGTTTTTATATTCAATTACCAAAATCATTCTTTTAAGAGAAATGCAGTTATAACACAAGTAGCCCAGGCATAATTTAAAATATCTACCTCTTGAAAACTATTCATCTTTTTCATGCATCACTTTGTATTTGGTGGAACTGTTTTGAACACTGTGATGAGACAACGATCATCTCTCTGAGAATCCCTGTATGCACTGAAAGCACAATTTCATTAATATTTTTTCTGTAATTTCCATTGATATCCAAATACTCTTTGACATGCCTCTAACAGAAATACACAATTTCCCTTAGCAACTGAAACAATTTTTTAATAAACTTACCTGGTTATGATTATCCTTATTTTTGATAGTGTAGTTTTGTTTTACATCTTGATGACATAATTGCACAGAAATATTTGTATTATTAGTATTATTAATATTTTAGTATATATGTTAATAAATAAGTGATTTGATATTGGCCCTGTTATTTGTCTGAGGGCAGTTGTATTGGCCCAAGGCCGTAGGCCGAGGGCCAATATGACTGACCCGAGGACAAATAACAGGGCCAATAACAAATCACTTATTTATTGACTATTTTATTAAATAACAACACTTATACTTAATTATGCGTAATTCTCTCGACATATCCCCTGATCTTCGCCAGACGACATTTGTAATTGATCATAGTCAGAAAATGCTTGTTTGTGTTTATGTAAAATCAACACGTTGTAAACTTAAAATATTGTCGGTTAAACACTACCAATTCATGCCGTGAATGTTTGAAATTACATTAATTTATGCAACTTGTCGGCGTCCACAGATAGAACAAAATGGCTGCCATTTTCAGAAGCTTTTTGCTGAAATCTATATCAATTTTGGCCCTGCATTATTAGCCAATCAAATTACTTCAAATGCGGGCTTTATATCTATATCACTTTTCGGCCCGGGGCCGAAAAGTGATATAGATATTGGCACTGTATAGCGGGCCGTCGTGTTATTGAACGTGGCAGGTGCCTTTTTATAGGACTAATAACTTTTAGTTATTAAATAATTGTATTAAAAATTCCTGAACACATTCATTAACGGAGATATACTGTTACACGCTACATTAAATTCTTGAAATATATACCTGGGTAAAGTAACATTTCTGGTAGTCTTTTCTTTACACTCTGATGTAGGACAACTCTTTGAACGTCCTTGATAAACATGACTCCTGACAATGTTGTATGTTTGATTTGTTTGCTGTCTTTAAAGATGTGTAGTTGTATCACTATGTGTCAGGTACATGAAAACAAAGCTGTGTCTCACTGGTTCTTCTTAACTCCTCAACTCAATTGACCCCAGAGGTATAATTTAAACAAACTTGGTAGAGGTCCAGTAGACAATGCTACATACCAAATCTTAAGGCTAAGGGCCTTTTCTTTTCAGACAAGAAGATTTTCAAAGTTTTTCCTTTCTGTTGCCATAGCAACCAGAGTTTTTGATGAATTCTTTGAACAACTTTGTTAGAGCTTCATGCACGGAATAACCCAAGCATGTTTCGTCAAAGTTGGCTTAGCAGTTTAGGAGGAGAAGTCGTTCAAGCCAAATTGTTGATGATGCACGACGCACAACAATGGACAATCAATGATCCTATTAGCTCACACCTGAGCACTGCACTGCACTGCTCAGGTGAGCTAAAAAATGACAAAGGATTTCTCCTTGACAACACAAGCTTTGACTGAAATTCTCCAGATTAATTTATTTTTCTATTCAATCACTGAAATTTTAATACAAGAAAGCATTATTTAATATATTTACCAGGCTATAGTTATCCTTTGTTTTCATGCATCACTTTGTATTTGGCCATCTTTTTGAAACTGTTTTGAACACTGTGATGAGACAAGAATCATTTTTTTAGTGATCTAAGCTGCTAAGAAACTGTGTGCCTTGTCACCCTGAAACACAAATTTATAACAGTTTTCTGTAATTTCTTAAGATATTCAAATAAACTTTTTAAATGACATTCATCTAACAGAAATTTACCGTTTCCCTTACAAACTGAAGCAATATTTAAAATATCTACCTGGTTACAGTCTTCCTTATTTTTCCATATGTATTTATTTCATCTGCGAAAACTTTCCTACATGATTCAGGTTTCAAGAATATTTCTCCTTTAATAAAATTACTGAAAATATTTTCTAAACAGAGATCTACCTATTACATTTGCTACTAAAGTGCTTACCTACTGTTGCTACAGCTTTTTCTTTTCCTTTATTCATGGTGTTGCTATGTATTTTGAATTTTGGATGGTTTTCTCTGTCACACTCTCATGTAGGATAACTCCAGGACTGTCCTTAATAAGCATGCTTCCTGACAATGTTGAATGTTTGCTGTCTTAGAAGGCATGGAGTTGTATCACTATGTGTCAGAACCATGAAAACACAGCCATGTCTCTCACTGGTCTTACTTAACTTATTGTCTTTAGCTTGTACATAGTTTGTGTAAGACAAAAATTGTAAAACATACAATTGTATAAATATTACTCAGATGGGGTTGAAGATGATACAGTACATAAACTAAAAGGTGACTTCTGTCTCATATGTTACACAACAGAATAAGAGATAAGTAAATAACTAACAAAACTTATCACTAATAACAAAATACTAACACTAATCAGTTCCCTACTTGGCAACAAGAGTTCAGTAACTTTTTAACTTTACAGTGTATCTGATCTTATTTCTAGGCAATTTCTGACCTTTGACTTTTTTGGATACAGTCATGATCTACATACTGGTAATTATGCAACAGTTCTCAATCAACAATATTTGTATATGACAGTAGAGATATAATAACAGCATTCAAGTTAAGACATAAAATGATCATTACATGTCAATAAAATACAAGAAGATCTTTTCAATTCTACCAATACTGTCAGTTCCTGACTTGAATTCCTGGATCTTACAAAATATGTGCTTAATTTGCTTGATTACAGCATATTATGTTCATATACAGTATATATCTTTCTTTAACATCGAAACAATGTATAAAACACAAATTTTAGTATTCAACTATCAACTATTCAAATACTAAGCACAAACATCAACAAAATCTGTTTTATATGCCAACAATTCTATTTCAATTGTAACAAGACTGTTACAAAATACATCTACACACTTCATTAGTCAAATCTGCAAATGCAATATATGTTTTCCTGGATCTTTAACTAGGTCTGACTTTCTGCATCCTAATGACAAAAGAAAAGGCAGAAAAGTTTCCTTTTTATATTGAAAGCTCCTCACCTGAACATTTTCATCTGGCAAACCCTTAATGCATGTGCAGTGCGGTGCAGGGGATGCTGTGCGGGGATGAAAGACTTTACCATTTGAAAGTGACAAGTCTGGAACTTTTATTTAATAAGAAGAAAAAAAGAGCCCAAAATAAAGCAGAAAAATCATTCCAAAGCTAAGACCCAGTACTTACACAACTGATCGACAGACTCTCCCTCAAAAGTAGCATATCTGTATTCTTACATATTACACAGGTATTTTGGCAACACTTCAACAACAGCATTTTTTTAACATAGTGTACACTTTAGAACTGTAAAATATTTTGGAAAAAGAGTCACTATACACATATCTTACAGTCATATATTTTTCCCTTTTTTAATTTTTCTTTCCTTTTTTTCTTCCTTTTCTTTCAATTTTCTTTTTTTTTCTTTTTCATTTTTTTTTTACTTTTGATTAGTTTCTTTTCTTTTTTTCTTCATTTCTTTTCTTTTCTTTTTATTTATGTTCTTTTCTCTTTTTTTCTTTTTTTTCTTTTTTCTTTTTCATTTTTTTTTCTTTTTCATTTTTTTTTTTTTTTTTCTTTTTTTTCTTTTTTTTTTTTTTTTTTTTTTTTTTTTTTTTTTTTTTTTCTTTTTTTTTCTTTTCTTTTTTTTTTCTTTTCTTTTTTTTTTTTTTCTTTTTTTTTTTTTTTTTTTTTTTTTTTTTTTTTTTTTTTTTTTTTTTTTTTTTTTTTTTTTTTTTTTTTTTTTTTTTTTTTTTCTTTTTTTTTTTTTTTTTTTTTTTTTTTTTTTTTTTTTTTTTTTTTTTTTTTTCTTTTTTTTTTTTTTTTTCTTTTCTTTTTCATTTTTTTTTCTTATTTTTATTCTTTTCTTTACTTTTAACTGCTAAGTTTTCTTCTTTTCTTGTGTAATATAATGAAGGTGTTGTCGATGACGATGAATCATTCTGAATGTCAGAAAAGCCCATGCCTCCTCCTCTTCTGTAGTGGGTGTTTTGTGACTACATCTGTAAACCTGTGCAAGGAATGTTGACATTCATTACAATAATTTACACCAATAATGACCATATCAAACAGCAAAGCTGCAGTTGTACAACAACATGGTAACAATAGATGTTTGTAAAACATGCCGCCCTACCCCACTCCCCTAGCACTTTATCCCTACTAGAGGTAGCAATAAAAGTATAGGAAGGTAAGATAAGGACTTGTGTCAGTACATTAATGGGAGGATGACAGTGGCTTCTGATATAAAAAGCTATTGGCCATGGCAAGTGGATGAATGAAAGGAACTGCAGATTATGTCAATGACACTTTGGTTATAAAATGTATAAAGTTCAATTACTGCAGAACATGAAAGGGTATAGGAACTAAATGGGTAGGTAGGTAGGTAGGTAGTTATGTGGGAGGGTGGGTTTGTAGGAATTTTCGACGCAGCAAGGCCCAAGGGTCCTCCAGTTATCTATCAGAATCTGTTTTCCTCTTTATGGTGTATGGCCACCGTCATCATGGCTTTTAACCTAGTGACCTCAAAGACAATAGGGGCCATCTCCTCAACAGACCAACCTGCATAGCATGTCTGTGAAGCTAAGCCCGAGAGTTCTCTAATTATTGATTGGAAACCACTTTTCTGTTAATGGTCACTCTGAAAGCATTTTTCAGTAAATGATCAATATGGTCTTTACCTTTGATCTAGTGACCCTAAAAACTTTAGGGGTGATCTACTGGCCATTACCAACCTGCCTATGAAGATTTAGGAAGCCTGAGCCCAGGCATTCTGTAGTTATTGATCAGAAACTGTTTTGCTTTTCAAGGTCATTCTGACCCTGGCCATTGACCTAATGACCTGAAAATCTATAGAAGTCATCTATTTGTTCTGACCATCCTACATATCAAATTCGACAAACTGGGTCCAAGGATTCCCTAGATATTAAGCAGAAACTATTTTATTTTCAAGGTCACTGTAACCTTGACTTTTGACATAATAATCCTAAAAACTACAGGAGTCATCTACTGGTCATGACCAAGTGGCCTATGAAGTTTTGGGGAGCTTGGTCCAAGCATTCTATAGAAATTCATCAGAAACTATTTTGCTTTTCAAGGTAACTGTGACCTTGACCTTTGACCTGGTGACAGAAAAACTATAGGCGTCATTTACTGGTTATGACCAACCTCCATACTAAGTTTGAGGACATGGACCGAAGTGTTCTATAGTTATTTTTCAGAAATCATTTTGCATTTCAAGGTCACTGTGATCTTGGCCTTTGACCTGGTGACCTGAAAAACTATAGAGATCATCTACTGGTCAACACCAACCTACATACTAAGTTTGAGGAACCTGGGTCCAAGTATTCTTTTGTAATTGATTGGAAACCGTTCTGCTTTTCAAGGTCACTGTGCCATTGGCCTTTGACTTAATGACCTGAAAACATACCATGCTTGAGGATGGTGGGTCCATGGGTTCTCTAGATATTGATTGAAAATGAAGTGTCTACTGATTGACCAACATTTGCAAAACAATATGCCCCCCCCCCCCCACCCTCATCTTAGATGGGGGGCATAATGACTGACTTCTTGTTTTATGTATTAGAATATCAATATTTAAGTCTTTTATTAAGTCTTTAGCTCTTCCTTTTTACCATCAAGGAAAACTTCTGCTAATGACATGATATTTTCTTCATATTCTCATATGTCATGTCTTTAACAGTTTAAAGGAATATCTGTCAATTACTAACAAGGGTGCCATTGTCACAAAATACGCCCGTCACAAAAGCTTTGCAGAAGATGTGGGCATAATGGATAAAAAGGAGGTGTTAGTAGGGAAGCAAGTTTGACTATTTCTAGTGCTGGATAGTGAAACAAACATCTGAAATGAACTTCTGACCTCTAAGTGTGACACTGACCTTTAACCTAGAGACCTGGTTCATGCGCGCAACACTATGTTTCATGATGGTGAACTTTTGCACCATGTAATACTAAAATCCCTCCATGCATGGAGAAGATATGTTCCCCAACAAAATCTGGACATTTCATCATCTCTAGTGACCTTGACCTTACATATATGGACCAGGATTATGCAGGTAACCCTCAGTCTCATGATGGTGAAAATTTGTTAGAATTTCTCAATTCATGATGAGTAAATGGTCCATACACACATTCTCATATTTTTATCAGACCTTTGACCTCTATGTGGGACCCTTACCTTTGTCACAGGGGCCTGAGTTTTGCAAATAACACACTGCCTTACAATGATCAACATTTGTGCCAAGTTGTATTAAAATCTCTCAATACATGTAGAAGTTTAACTACGAACAAGCGTTTTTCACTGACCTCTAGGTGTGACCTTGACCTTTGACATAGAGATCTGGTTCATGCACATAACACTACATTTCATGATGGTGAACTTTTGAATCAAGTAATATCAAAATACCTCCATGTAATGGTGCACATGTATGCCAAGTTATATTAAAATCCCTCAATGCATATAGCATTTTTCTCAGACTTCTAAGTGTGACCTTGACCACTGAGTTAGAGAAAATGCACGTTGAAAATATTCTCCAGACAAAATTGGACGTCGCCCACCCACCATGGGTGTTCCCATAATACCTCCAGTTTCTCAAACAGGCGTATAAAAAGGAAAAAAAATGGGGGGTTGCTCGGGGTTATTTGGTGGGGGGGGGGGGGGGGAAAGAGACAGGGAATGGTGAGGAGGGTAGGGGCAGGGGCATTATGCAAAATGATACAATCTTTTGCTGACTTTCTTAGGAATAATTTGTTTTTATATTCAATAAAAAAAATCATTCATTTAAGAGAAATGCAGTTATAACATAAGTTTAAGCTTAATTGCACAGAAATATAGGTATACAAAAATTACTGAAAACATTCATTTAACAGAGATCTACCTGTTAATAAGCTACATTAAGATCTTGAAATATCTACCTGGGTAAGTTTTTTTCTCCATTGTGTCGCTATTTATTTGGAATTTTTGGTGGACTTTTCTGAGACATTCTGATGTAAGATAAGCCTATGAACCTTCTTGAAAAACATCTCCTGACAATGCTGTATACTGGCTGTATATTGGCTGTCTTTGATGATGTTGAGTTGTATCACTGTGTCAGGGTCACAGAAAAAAATCCATGCCTCATCGTTGTACCTAACTCGCTGTCTTTTACATGTAGCTTGAGTTCTTTTACAACCCCTAAAGACAAGGACAGTCTTTCCAGTGGTCTGAGCTGCTTGAAATACAAATTTTACCTGACAGTATCCATCAATAAACATAGAATTTATTAAAATCTTTTGTGTCATTTTTTCATACAACTAGAAAGAAAAAACAAATGTTTTGTAAATACTGTTAAATTACTCATCATTTAAATATTTAGAATAAATATATTTGAAATATTTTCATACATCTGCCTTTTTTTCTGACAGGGTATTTCTGATTAATGACACATTCAAGCTTTGGATGATTTTCTCAAGAATAATTTGTTTCTATATTCAATTAATCAAATCATTTATTTAAGAGAAATGTTTTGTTAATGTAGGTGACCGAAGCATTTATTAAAATATCTACCTAGATTTAGTTTTTCTTTCCACAGTGTCACTATGTATTTTGCACTTTTGGCGGACTTTTCTTTACACTTCGATATAGGATACCTCTATGAACGTTCTTGATAAACATGCCTCCTGACAATGTTGTATGTTTGCTCTCTTGAGATGTGTAGTTGTATCACTCCGTGTCAGGGCCATGAAAACAAGTCATGTCTCACTGGTCATTCTTAACTCCTCATCTTTAAGCTTCAGTTCTCTGTGAACTATTAGAACAAAGGAAAGCATTCTTTTGATCTGAGCAGCTGAGAAACATTTTAAGTACTCTGTACACCTGACAATCCAAATTTTTATATGTATTCATTAATAATTATAGATAAGTTGAGTTATTTTATTATTTGTACCAAACTAAGAAAACTAATGATCTTTTATTTTGTAAATCTTGTTTAAATGTTAAATACTTATCTTTCAAATGTTTAAAATCTATAATATAAATATCTACTTTCTTAGTAACCTTTTCTTTCAAAAAAAGGATTTCTCCATGACAACACAAGCTTTGACGGATATTCTCCTGATTAGTTTGTTTTTATATTCAATCACTTTAATTACTTATTTAAGAGAAATATAGTTTTAATAAAGGTAAGCATTATTTAAACTATTTACCAGGCTATAGTTATCCTTTGTTGTTCATACATCACTTTGTATTTGGTGATCTTTCTGAAACTGTTTTGAACACTGTGATGAGAAAGAATCATTTTTTTAGTGATCTAAGCTGCTGAGAAACTGTGTGCCCTGTCACCCTGAAACACAATTTTATAACAGTTTTCTGTAATTTCTTAAGATATTCAAATAAACTTTTTAAATGACATTCATTTAACAGAAATTTACCGTTGCCCTTACAAACTGAAGCAATATTTAAAATATCTACCTGGTTACAGTCTTCCTTATTTTTCATTATGTATTTATTTCATCTGCAAAAACTTTCCTACATGACTCAAGTTCTAAGAATATTTCTCCTATAATAAAATTACTGGAAATATTTTCTAAACAGAGATCTCCCTATTACATTTGCTACTAAAGTGCTTACCTACAGTTGCGACAGCTTTTTCTTTTCCCTTTTTCATGATGTTGCTATGTATTTTGAATTTTGGATGGTTTTCTCTGAAACACTCCCATGTAGGATAACTCCAGGACTGTCCTTAATAAGCGTGCTTCCTGACAATGTTGAATGTTTGCTGTCTTAGAAGGCATGGAGTTGTATCACTATTTGTCAGGACCATGAAAACAAAGCCATGTCTCTCACTGGTCTTACTTATCGTCTTTTAGCTTTGGTCCTTGTACAACCCTTAGACAGGACAGTCCTTTAGGTGTTTTGAGAAGAGAGAAACATTCTTGGTGACTTGTTGACCTGTAAATAGATTAAGCAACTTTTAGATGTATTCATAAATAATTATAAAATTTATCAAAATATACTGTGTTGTTTTTTATCCACCTAGGAAAACAAATGATCATAAATATTGTTAATCCTGTTAAAATTTGAAGATACTTATAGTTTAAATATTGATAATCTAGAGCAAACATGATGACACAAGCTCTGGCAGATTTTCTCAAGCATAATCTGTTCTAATACTGAAGTACGCAAATCATTCATTTAAGAGAAATGGTGATTAATATTAGTGACCTAAGCATTATTTAAAATATCTACCTGACTATAGTTATCCTTTGTTTTTCATGCATCTCTGTATTTGGCATGTTTAGTAGATCTGTTTTGAACACTGTGATGAGACAACAATCATCTTTTCTGTGATCTTAGCTGCCTAGAAACCCTGTGTGCTCTTTTGATCTGAAAACATCTTTATTACCTATTTCTCTGTTATTTCATATAATATTCAAATAATCTTAGACACTCATTTAACAGAAATGTACTGTTTCACCAACCAATATCTATCTGGTTATAATTATAATTTCAAGGTGCAGCTATGAATCACATCTGAGAAAACTTTCCTTGATGACATACATGTATGGTCTGGCCTGAATAACCCAAGAATATATCTCCTATAATAAAATTACTAAAAACATTCATTTAACAGAGATTTTCTTGTTACATTACCTACTTCTACTTAGAATACCTACCTCGTTACAGATTTTTCTGGGTTTTTTCATGGTGTTGGTATGTAGTTTGCATTTCTGGTAGACTTTACTGGAACACTCATTTAGGCTAACTGTAAGAATGTCCATTGATAAACATGACTCCTGACAATGCTGTGTGTTGGCTGTCTTGAAGATGTAGAGTTGTTATCACTACATGTCTGTGCCAAGATAACAAAGCTAGGTCTCATTGGTCACATTTATCTTGCCACTCCTTACTGGAGGCAAGGGCAGGTAACTCCTCACTGGAGGCAAGGGTAGTCTTTCCAGTGAGCTGAGCTGCCGAGAAACCCATTGTGCCCTGATGAATTAATTAAAAATATCTTATTCTTGTAAATTCTATTGCCATTTTTAAAGGCTTATCTTTCACATATTAAAATTCTTGAATATAAACATGAAAGTTCTATTCTCATTTGTCTTATTTCATAAAGGAAAACTTTGCCTGACGACTTAGGATTCTGCTGATTTCTCACATCTTATCTTTTTGATTTCTTATTACCATACTGAAAACATTCATTAAGCATACATTTATTTTAAACATTAGCAAATGAAGCATTATTAATAAATCTACCTGGATATAGTTATCATTATTTTTCATTTGTCACTGTGTGTTTCTCATTTGTAACACTGACATGAGACAAGAGCTGTCTTTCCAGTGATCTGAGCTGCAGAGAAACCCTGTATGCCCTGAAAAAACAGATTTAAGTTGTCCTTAAAGTTGTCAGATGAAAACATTTAGTATTGATATTTTTATTAACATTTTCCGACATTAAAACTTCAAGTAGAAATGAACAAAAAAATCAGATTCAGCAAATTCTGTTTAAGGTTGTAAAAATTTGATCTTTCAATCATTAAAAATCTTCTTATGAAAATAATTAAGTCATATTAATCTACCCCCATCCCACCCCCTCCTCAAATTTTGCCTGATAAGATAATTTTCTGATGAAAATTTTTTATATATTAGAATTACCTAAAACATTATTAATAAAAAATGTTATTTCAAAACTAGTAATTCAAGCCTCATCTCCAAAATCCACCTTACTTTAGCTATCTTTATTTTCTTTTAATTGTGTTGCTATGTATTTCACATTTTGATGGTAATTTTCTAGAACACTGGTGTAATCTATGTATGTCTTTAATAAACATTGCTTACCATCAATCTGCATGTTGGCCATTTCTGAAGGTGTGGAGTTACATCACTATCTTACAAGGCCTGCCTTTCTTGCGATCTGAGCTGCTGAGAAACAATGTAGGTCAACTTGGCTTGAAAACAAAAATTTATTTTCAAAAAATACATATGCTTCTTAAACTTAAAGCTAAAAGATGAATTCATCAGATATTTTTTTCTTTTTTCCTCATAAAACAAACTGAAAAATCAAAAGAAAAAAACTAATTTAACAAATCTTGTTTTTTTGGTTTTAAAAACTTTATCAATCAAATATTAAATATCTGAAACATAAATATATAAGCCTTTATTATTTACTTCCTTTCAACCATGGAAACTTTGATTACATTTACTTATTTCGTCTTATGCATATTTTCTTAAAATTTCTTTGAAAATTAGAAATACTGAAAACATTAGTTCTATCTTTAGTGACGAAAGCAATATGTGTACTTTAACAAATCTACATAGCAGAAGTTATCCTTTTTTTTCATTATTGCTAGGTATTTCACAGGGCCTTGGAATTGTTTGAAACACAGATTTAGAAAAACATGCTTACCAACAAGTCTGTATGTTCAGCCTCTTTGAAGCAAGTTGTATATATCACAGGGCCTTGAGGCAAAAACCATGTCTCATCGGTTACATTAAACTCTGAGTACCCTGTGTGCTGCTGACCTGATGCAAATTACATATTAGTATTTAGATAAATAAACTTCCTAATGTGCTCATGCTTAAGCTCGAAGGCAATTGCATTGAACATACTTCGTTTACATTTTTATTCCAAACCTTTTAAAACCAAAGCAGATATTTGGAAAATTCTGTTAAAAGCGCTTGGAAGGAATGTGCATGAAATATTTAAAAAATTGAACATACTTATGTAAGTAACCTTTATTTCCTTAAGGGATAGGCTGATAACATAAAATTTAGTTGGTTTATTTCTTTTATTTTCAATATAATTTTCAGATATATCTGAAAACAACCATTTAAATATAGAAAATGTACTCAAAACTCTAGAAAGAAAAGAAAATAGCCTTATAAGGCATTTCGTATTTAAAATACATTAAATGTCTGCCAAATAAATTACCTTAATTCACTAACCTTGAATATTTCAAGATCCATCCTTGCCGACATCATTCTGTATCCCAGAATAGACATATTTCACTAGTATTCATATTACTTATTGTCTTTCTCACTACATAGCATCATTAAATCCAACATAAATGTTATATCATAGTTCTCCTTTCTAATTTTCACTTTCACAACTGTGACCCAACAAAGTTCATACAAAATCCAGTTCAAAATCAGTTTGCGATGTATACAATCTATCACCTTTGTCACCTAGATAATTTGAAATTAATGTATTAGCATTGAAAGCAGCCCCTGTCTGCCTTCCTCAGCCATTAGACAAGAAGACTGGTACTAGACATAGGAAGGAAGACAGGGGCTGCTTTCCAACAAAAAAATAGACACAGAATTCGCATACTGACAACACCATAACAACCACTGATTGGCAGAAATGGAAGGCCTTCCAAAGCAAACGATAATAAGCTGACAGACACCAGACAGACACCATACAGGGGCTGCCTCTCAATGCCATCTCAGACAAGTGGACAGTCACCAGACAGAGAGCAGAAGGGGCTGCCTTTCAATGCCATCTCAGACAAGTGGACAGTCACCAGACAGAGAGCAGAAGGGGCTGCCTCTCAATGCCATCTCAGACAAGTGGACAGTCACCAGACAGAGAGCAGAAGGGGCTGCCTCTTGCTCAACACCATCTCAGACAAGTGGACAGTCACCAGACAGAGAGCAGAAGGGGCTGCCTCTTGCTCAACACCATCTCAGACAAGTGGACAGTCACCAGACAGAGAGCAGAAGGGGCTGCCTCTTGCTCAACACCATCTCAGACAAGTGGACAGTCACCAGACATAGAGCAGAAGGGGCTGCATCTCAATGTCTTCTCAGACAAGCAGACAGTCACCAGACAGAGAGCAGAAGGGCTGCATCTCAATGCCATCTCGGACAACCGGACAGTCACCAGACAGAGAGCAGAAGGGGCTGCATCTCAATGCCATCTCGGACAAGCGGACAGTCACCAAACAGAGAGCAGAAGGGGCTGCATCTCAATGCCATCTCGGACAACCGGACAGTCACCAGACAGAGAGCAGAAGGGGCTGCATCTCAATGCCATCTCTGACAACCGGACAGTCACCAAACAGAGAGCAGAAGGGGCTGCATCTCAACGCCATCTCGGACAACCGGACAGTCACCAGACAGAGAGCAGAAGGGGCTGCATCTCAATGCCATCTAGGACAAGCGGACAGTCACCAGACAGAGAGCAGAAGGGGCTGCATCTCAATGCCATCTCAGACAAGCTGACAGTCACCAGATATACAGAGAGCAGAGTGCATCTCAATGCCATCTCGGACAAGTGCACAATCACAAGGCAGAGAGCAGAAAATGGCTCCCTCTCGATGCCATCTCGGACAAGCAGACAGACATCAGACTGACAGAGGCAGACAGTTGCAGTTGTAGCAGCAGAATTTGCAGCAGCAGTAGTAGAAGCAGTAGTAGTAGCAGCAAACATGATGGAAACCACAGAAAGAGCCAGCAACACCATAAAAATCACAACCACAGACACTAACAAAAGATACAGACATATCCACTCCAGCCACAACCACAAAAACTAAAAAAAAATGAAGACATAACCACTGCAACCACAACAAACTTTTACAACAACAGCCACCACAACAAACGCAAAAGCCAAAAACATCACCACTGTAACCATAACAGCCACCAACATCTCGGACAAGCAGACAGACATCAGACTGACAGAGGCAGACAGTTGCAGTTGTAGCAGCAGAATTTGTAGCAGCAGTAGTAGAAGCAGCAGTAGTAGCAGTAGTAGAAGCAGTACTAGTAGCAGCAAACATTACAATGGTAACCACTCCAGACACAACCAAAAAAACTAACAAAAGATGCAGACATAACCACTCAAGCAACACCCACAAAAACTAACAAAAGATGAAGACATAACCACTGCAACCACAACAAACTTTCACAACAACAACAGCCACCACAACAACAGCAAAAGCCAAAAACATCACCACTGTAACCACAACAGCCACCAACATCTCGGACAAGCAGACAGACATCAGACTGACAGAGGCAGACAGTTGCAGTTGTAACAGCAGAATTTGTAGCAGCAGTAGTAGAAGCAGTACTAGTAGCAGCAAACATCGCAATGGTAACCACAAGCAAGCAGACAGATACAGAAATGGCTGCCTCACAATGCCATCTCGGACAAGCAGACAGACATCAGACTGACAAAGGCAGACAGTTGCAGTTGTAGCAGCAGAATTTGTAGCAGCAGTAGTAGAAGCAGTAGTAGTAGCAGCAAACATCATGATGGTTACCACTCCAGCCACAACAAACAAAAACTAACAAAAGAGATGAAGACATAACCACTGCAACCACAACAAACTTCCACAACAACAACAGCCACCACAACAACAGCAAAAGCCAAAAACATCACCACTGTAACCACAACAGCCACCAACATCTCGGACAAGCAGACAGACATCAGACTGACAGAGGCAGACAGTTGCAGTTGTAACAGCAGAATTTGTAGCAGCAGTAGTAGAAGCAGTACTAGTAGCAGCAAACATTGCAATGGTAACCACAAGCAAGCAGACAGAGGCAGAAATGGCTGCCTCACAATGCCATCTCGGACAAGCAGACAGACATCAGACTGACAAAGGCAGACAGTTGCAGTTGTAGCAGCAGAATTTGTAGCAGCAGTAGTAGAAGCAGTAGTAGTAGCAGCAAACATCACGATGGTAACCACTCCAGCCACAACAAACAAAAACTAACAAAAGAGATGAAGACATAACCACTGCAACCACAACAAACTTCCACAACAACAACAGCCACCACAACAACAGCAGAAGCCAAAAACATCACCACTGTAACCACAACAGCCACCAACATCTCGGACAAGCAGACAGACATCAGACTGACAGAGGCAGACAGTTGCAGTTGTACTAGCAGAATTTGTAGCAGCAGTAGTAGTAGCAGTAGTAGAAGCAGTAGTAGTAGCAGCAAACATCGCAATGGTAACCACAAGCAAGCAGACAGAGGCAGAAATGGCTGCCTCACAATGCCATCTCGGACATAGCAGACATCAGACTGACAGAGGCAGACAGTTGCAGTTGTAGCAGCAGAATTTGTAGCAGCAGTAGTAGAAGCAGTAGTAGTAGCAGCAAACATCGCAATGGTAACCACAAGCAAGCAGACAGAGGCAGAAATGGCTGCCTCACAATGCCATCTCGGACAAGCAGACAGATATCAGACTGACAAAGGCAGACAGTTGCAGTTGTAGCAGCAGAATTTGTAGCAGCAGTAGTAGAAGCAGTAGTAGTAGCAGCAAACATCACCATGGTAACCACAAAAAGAGCCATCAACACCAGAAAAAAATCACAACCACAGACACTTACAAAAGATGCAGACATAACCACTCCAGCCACAACCACAAAAACTTACAAAAGATGAAGACATAACAACTGCAACCACAACAAACTTCCACAACAACAACAGCTACCACAACAACAGCAAAAGCCAAAAACATCACCACTGTAACCACAACAGCCACCAACATTTCGGACAAGCAGACAGATATCAGACTGACAGAGGCAGACAGTTGCAGTTGTAGCAGCAGAATTTGTAGCAGCAGTAGTAGTAGCAGTAGTAGTAGCAGCAAACATCACGATGGTAACCACAAGAAGAGCCATCAACACCATAAAAATCAGAACCACAGACACTAACAAAAGATGCAGATATAACCACTCCAGCCACAACCACAAAAACTAACAAAAGATGAAGACATAACCACTGCAACCACAACAAACTTCCACAACAACAACAGCCACCACAACAACAGCAAAAGCCAAAAACATCACCACTGTAACCACAACAGCCATCAACATCTCGGACAAGCAAACAGACATCAGACTGACAGAGGGAGACAGTTGCAGTTGTAGTAGCAGACTTTGTAGCAGCAGTTGTAGTAGCAGTAGTAGTAGCAGTTGTAGTAGCAGCAAACATCACAATGGTAACCACTACAGCCACAACCACAAAAACTAACAAAAGATGAAGACATAACCACTGCAACCACAACAAACTTCCACAACAACAACAGCCACCACAACAACAGCAAAAGCCAAAAACATCACCACTGTAACCACAACAGCCACCAACATCTCGGACAAGCAGACAGACATCAGACTGACAGAGGCAGACAGTTGCAGTTGTAGTAGCAGAATTTGTAGCAGCAGTAGTAGTAGCAGTAGTAGAAGCAGTAGTAGTAGCAGCAAACATCAAGATGGTAACCACTCCAGCCACAACCACAAAAACTATCAAAAGATGCAGACATAACCACTCCAGCCACAACAAACTTCCACAACAACAACAGCCACCACAACAACAGCAAAAGCCAAAAACATCACCACTGTAACCATAACAGCCACCAACATCTCAGACTAGCAGACAGACATCAGACTGACAGAGGCAGACAGTTGCAGTTGTAGCAGCAGAATTTGTAGCAGCAGTAGTAGTAGCAGCAGAAGAAGCAGTAGTAGTAGCACTAGTAGTAGCAGTAGTAGTAGCAGTAGTAGTAGTAGCAGTTGTAGTAGTAGCAGTAGTAGTAGCAGCAAACATCACGATGGTAACCACTCCAGCCACAACCACAAAAACTAACAAAAGATGAAGACATAACCACTCCAGCCACAACCACAAAAACTAACAAAAGATGAAGACATAACCACTGCAACCACAACAAACTTTTACAACAACAACAGCCACCACAACAACAGCAAAAGCCAAAAACATCACCACTGTAACCACAACAGCCACCAACATCTCGGACAAGCAGACAGACATCAGACTGACAGAGGCAGACAGTTGCAGTAGCAGAATTTGTAGCAGCAGTAGTAGTAGCAGTAGTAGAAGCAGTAGTAGTAGCAGCAAACATCGCAATGGTAACCACAAGCAAGCAGACAGAGGCAGAAATGGCTGCCTCACAATGGCATCTCGGACATAGCAGACATCAGACTGACAGAGGCAGACAGTTGCAGTTGTAGCAGCAGAATTTGTAGCAGCAGTAGTAGAAGCAGTAGTAGTAGCAGCAAACATCGCAATGGTAACCACAAGCAAGCAGACAGAGGCAGAAATGGCTGCCTCACAATGCCATCTCGGACAAGCAGACAGATATCAGACTGACAAAGGCAGACAGTTGCAGTTGTAGCAGCAGAATTTGTAGCAGCAGTAGTAGAAGCAGTAGTAGTAGCAGCAAACATCACCATGGTAACCACAAGAAGAGCCATCAACACCAGAAAAAAATCACAACCACAGACACTTACAAAAGATGCAGACATAACCACTCAAGCCACAACCACAAAAACTAACAAAAGATGAAGACATAACCACTGCAACCACAACAAACTTCCACAAAAACAACAGCCACCACAACAACAGCAAAAGCCAAAAACATCACCACTGTAACCACAACAGCCACCAACATCTCGGACAAGCAGACAGACATCAGACTGACAGAGGCAGAAGCAGCAGTAATAGCAGTAGTAGTAGCAGCAAACATCACGATGGTAACCACTCCAGCCACAACCACAAAAACTAACAAAAGATGAAGACATAACCACTGCAACCACAACAAACTTCCACAACAACAACAGCCACCACAACAACAGCAAAAGCCAAAAACATCACCACTGTAACCACAACAGCCACCAACATCTCGGACAAGCAGACAGATATCAGACTGACAGAGGCAGAAGCAGCAGTAATAGCAGTAGTAGTAGCAGCAAACATCACGATGGTAACCACTCCAGCCACAACCACAAAAACTAACAAAAGATGAAGACATAACCACTGCAACCACAACAAACTTCAACAACAACAACAGCCACCACAACAACAGCAAAAGCCAAAAACATCACCACTGTAATCACAACAGCCACCAACATCTCGGACAAGCAGACAGACATCAGACTGACAGAGGCAGACAGTTGCAGTTGTAGTAGCAGAATTTGTAGCAGCAGTAGTAGTAGCAGTAGTAGAAGCAGTAGTAGTAGCAGCAAACATCAAGATGGTAACCACTCCAGCCACAACCACAAAAACTAACAAAAGATGCAGACATAACCACTCCAGCCACAACAAACTTCCACAACAACAACAGCCACCACAACAACAGCAAAAGCCAAAAACATCACCACTGTAATCACAACAGCCACCAACATCTCGGACAAGCAGACAGACATCAGACTGACAGAGGCAGAAGCAGCAGAAATAGCAGTAGTAGTAGCAGCAAACATCACGATGGTAACCACTCCAGCCACAACCACAAAAACTAACAAAAGAAGACATAACCACTGCAACCACAACAAACTTCCACAACAACAACAGCCACCACAACAACAGCAAAAGCCAAAAACATCACCACTGTAACCACAACAGCCACCAACATCTAGGACAAGCAGACAGATATCAGACTGACAGAGGCAGACAGTTGCAGTTGTAGTAGCAGAATTTGTAGCAGCAGTAGTAGTAGCAGTAGTAGAAGCAGTAGTAGTAGCAGCAAACATCACAATGGTAACCACTCCAGCCACAACGACAAAAACTAACAAAAGATGCAGACATAACCACTCCAGCCACAACAAACTTCCACAACAACAGCCACCACAACAACAGCAAAAGCCAAAAACATCACCACTGTACCCACAACAGCCATCAACATCTTGGACAAGAAAACAGACATCAGACTGACAGAGGCAGACAGTTGCAGTTGTAGTAGCAGAATTTGTAGCAGCAGTAGTAGTAGCAGTAGTAGAAGCAGTAGTAGTAGCAGCAAACATCAAGATGATAACCACTCCAGCCACAACCACAAAACTAACAAAAGATGCAGACATAACCACTCCAGCCACAACCACAAAAACTAACAAAAGATGAAGACATAACCACTGCAACCACAACAAACTTTTACAAAAACAGCCACCACAACAACAGCAAAAGCCACAAACATCACCACTGTAACCATAACAGCCACCAACATCTCGGACAACCAGACAGACATCAGACTGACAGAGGCATACAGTTGCAGTTGTAGCAGCAGAATTTGTAGCAGCAGTAGTAGAAGCAGCAGTAGAAGCAGTAGTAGAAGCAGTAGTAGTAGCAGCAAACATCACGATAGAAACAACAAGAAGAGCCATAAACACCATAAAAATCACAACCAAAGACACTAACAAAAGATGCAGACATAACCACTCCAGCCACAACCACAAAAACTAACAAAAGATGAAGACATAACCACTGCAACCACAACAAACTTCACAACAACAGCCACCACAACAACAGCAAAAGCCAAAAACATCACCACTGTAACCACAACAGCCATCAACATCTCGGACAAGCAAACAGACATCAGACTGACACAGGTAGACAGTTGCAGTTGTAGTAGCAGAATTTGTAGCAGCAGTTGTAGTAGCAGTAGTAGTAGCAGTAGTAGTAGCAGCAAACATCACAATGGTAACCACTCCAGACACAACCACCATAAAAATCACAACCACAGACACTAACAAAAGATGAAGACATAACCACTGCAACCACAACAAACTTCCACAACAACAACAGCCACCACAACAACAGCAAAAGCCAAAAACATCACCACTGTAACCACAACAGCCATCAACATCTCGGACAAGCAAACAGACATCAGACTGACAGAGGGAGACAGTTGCAGTTGTAGTAGCAGAATTTGTAGCAGCAGTTGTAGTAGCAGTAGTAGTAGCAGTAGTAGTAGCAGCAAACATCACGATGGTAACCACTCCAGCCACAACCACAAAAACTAACAAAAGATGAAGACATAACCACTGCAACCACAACAAACTTCCACAACAACAACAGCCACCACAACAACACCAAAAGCCAAAAACATCACCACTGTAACCACAACAGCCACCAACATCTCGGACAAGCAGACAGACATCAGACTGACAGAGGCAGAAGCAGCAGTAATAGCAGTAGTAGTAGCAGCAAACATCACGATGGTAACCACTCCAGCCACAACCACAAAAACTAACAAAAGATGAAGACATAACCACTGCAACCACAACAAACTTCCACAACAACAGCCATCACAACAACAGCAAAAGCCAAAAACATCACCATTGTAACCACAACAGCCACCAACATCTCGGACAAGCAGACAGATATCAGACTGACAGAGGCAGACAGTTGCAGTTGTAGTAGCAGAATTTGTATCAGCAGTAGTAGTAGCAGTAGTAGAAGCAGTAGTAGTAGCAGCAAACATCACGATGGTAACCACTTAAGCCACAACCACAAAAACTAACAAAAGATGAAGACATAACCACTCCAGCCACAACCACAAAAACTAACAAAAGATGAAGACATTACCACTGCAACCACAACAAACTTCCACAACAACAACAGCCACCACAACAACAGCAAAAGCCAAAAACATCACCACTGTAACCACAACAGCCACCAACATCTCGGACAAGCAGACAGATATCAGACTGACAGAGGCATACAGTTGCAGTTGTAGCAGCAGAATTTGTAGCAGCAGTAGTAGAAGCAGCAGTAGAAGCAGTAGTAGAAGCAGTAGTAGTAGCAGCAAACATCACGATAGAAACAACAAGAAGAGCCATAAACACCATAAAAATCACAACCAAAGACACTAACAAAAGATGCAGACATAACCACTCCAGCCACAACCACAAAACTAACAAAAGATGAAGACATAACCACTGCAACCACAACAAACTTCACAACAACAGCCACCACAACAACAGCAAAAGCCAAAAACATCACCACTGTAACCACAACAGCCATCAACATCTCGGACAAGCAAACAGACATCAGACTGACACAGGTAGACAGTTGCAGTTGTAGTAGCAGAATTTGTAGCAGCAGTTGTAGTAGCAGTAGTAGTAGCAGTAGTAGTAGCAGCAAACATCACAATGGTAACCACTCCAGACACAACCACCATAAAAATCACAACCACAGACACTAACAAAAGATGAAGACATAACCACTGCAACCACAACAAACTTCCACAACAACAACAGCCACCACAACAACAGCAAAAGCCAAAAACATCACCACTGTAACCACAACAGCCATCAACATCTCGGACAAGCAAACAGACATCAGACTGACAGAGGGAGACAGTTGCAGTTGTAGTAGCAGAATTTGTAGCAGCAGTTGTAGTAGCAGTAGTAGTAGCAGTAGTAGTAGCAGCAAACATCACGATGGTAACCACTCCAGCCACAACCACAAAAACTAACAAAAGATGAAGACATAACCACTGCAACCACAACAAACTTCCACAACAACAACAGCCAACACAACAACACCAAAAGCCAAAAACATCACCACTGTAACCACAACAGCCACCAACATCTCGGACAAGCAGACAGACATCAGACTGACAGAGGCAGAAGCAGCAGTAATAGCAGTAGTAGTAGCAGCAAACATCACGATGGTAACCACTCCAGCCACAACCACAAAAACTAACAAAAGATGAAGACATAACCACTGCAACCACAACAAACTTCCACAACAACAGCCATCACAACAACAGCAAAAGCCAAAAACATCACCATTGTAACCACAACAGCCACCAACATCTCGGACAAGCAGACAGATATCAGACTGACAGAGGCAGACAGTTCCAGTTGTAGTAGCAGAATTTGTATCAGCAGTAGTAGTAGCAGTAGTAGAAGCAGTAGTAGTAGCAGCAAACATCACAATGGTAACCACTTAAGCCACAACCACAAAAACTAACAAAAGATGAAGACATAACCACTCCAGCCACAACCACAAAAACTAACAAAAGATGAAGACATAACCACTGCAACCACAACAAACTTCCACAACAACAACAGCCACCACAACAACAGCAAAAGCCAAAAACATCACCACTGTAACCACAACAGCCACCAACATCTCGGACAAGCAGACAGATATCAGACTGACAGAGGCAGACAGTTGCAGTTGTAGTAGCAGAATTTGTAGTAGCAGTAGTAGTAGCAGAAGTAAAAGCAGTAGTAGTAGTAGCAAACATCACGATGGTAACCACTCCAGCCACAACCACAAAAACTAACAAAAGATGCAGACATAACCACTCCAGCCACAACAGTTAGCCACAACAACAAAAACTAACAAAAGATGAAGACATAACCACTCCAGCCACAACCACAAAAACTAACAGAAGATGAAGACATTACCACTGCAACCACAACAAACTTCAACAACAACAACAGCCACCACAACAACAGCAAAAGCCAAAAACATCACCACTGTAACCACAACAGTCACCAACATCTCGGACAAGCAGACAGACATCAGACTGACAGAGGCAGACAGTTGCAGTTGTAGCAGCAGAATTTGTAGCAGCAGTAGTAGAAGCAGCAGTAGTAGCAGTAGTAGAAGCAGTAGTAGTAGCAGCAAACATCACGATGGTAACCACTTAAGCCACAACCACAAAAACTAACAAAAGATGAAGACATTACCACTGCAACCACAACAAACTTCCACAACAACAACAGCCACCACAACAACAGCAAAAGCCAAAAACATCACCACTGTAACCACAACAGCCACCAACATCTCGGACAAGCAGACAAATATCAGACTGACAGAGGCAGACAGTTGCAGTTGTAGTAGCAGAATTTGTAGCAACAGTAGTAGAAGCAGTAGTAGTAGCAGCAAACATCATGATGGTAACCACAAGAAGAGCCATCAAAACCATAAAAATCACAACCAAAGACTCTAACAAAAGATGCAGACATAACCACTCCAGCCACAACCACAAAAACTAACAAAAGATGAAGACATAACCATTGCAACCACAACAAACTTCCACAACAACAACAGCCACCACAACAACAGCAAAAGCCAAAAACATCACCACTGTAACCACAACAGCCACCAACATCTCGGACAAGCAGACAGATATCAGACTGACAGAGGCAGACAGTTGCAGTTGTAGTAGCAGAATTTGTAGCAGCAGTAGTAGTAGCAGAAGTAAAAGCAGTAGTAGTAGCAGCAAACATTAAGATGGTAACCACTCCAGCCACAACCACAAAAACTAACAAAAGATGCAGACATAACCACTCCAGCCACAACAGTTAGCCACAACAACAAAAACTAACAAAAGATGAAGACATAACCACTCCAGCCACAACCACAAAAACTAACAGAAGATGAAGACATTACCACTGCAATCACAACAAACTTCAACAACAACAACAGCCACCACAACAACAGCAAAAGCCAAAAACATCACCACTGTAACCACAACAGCCACCAACATCTCGGACAAGCAGACAGACATCAGACTGACAGAGGCAGACAGTTGCAGTTGTAGCAGCAGAATTTGTAGCAGCAGTAGTAGAAGCAGCAGTAGTAGCAGTAGTAGAAGCAGTAGTAGTAGCAGCAAACATCACGATGGTAACCACTTAAGCCACAACCACAAAAACTAACAAAAGATGAAGACATAACTACTCCAGCCACAACCACAAAAACTAACAAAAGATGAAGACATTACCACTGCAACCACAACAAACTTCCACAACAACAACAGCCACCACAACAACAGCAAAAGCCAAAAACATCACCACTGTAACCACAACAGCCACCAACATCTCGGACAAGCAGACAAATATCAGACTGACAGAGGCAGACAGTTGCAGTTGTAGTAGCAGAATTTGTAGCAACAGTAGTAGTAGCAGTAGTAGAAGCAGTAGTAGTAGCAGCAAACATCACGATGGTAACCACAAGAAGAGCCATCAACACCATAAAAATCACAACCAAAGACACTAACAAAAGATGCAGACATAACCACTCCAGCCACAACCACAAAAACTAACAAAAGATGAAGACATAACCATTGCAACCACAACAAACTTCCACAACAACAACAGCCACCACAACAACAGCAAAAGCCAAAAACATCACCACTGTAACCACAACAGCCATCAACATCTCGGACAAGCAAACAGACATCAGACTGACAGAGGGAGACAGTTGCAGTTGTAGTAGCAGAATTTGTAGCAGCAGTTGTAGTAGCAGTAGTAGTAGCAGTAGTAGTAGCAGCAAACATCATGATGGTAACCACTTTAGCCACAACCACAAAAACTAACAAAAGATGAAGACATAACCACTCCAGCCACAACCACAAAAACTAACAAAAGATGAAGACATTACCACTGCAACCACAACAAACTTCCACAACAACAACAGCCACCACAACAACAGCAAAAGCCAAAAACATCACCACTGTAACCACAACAGCCACCAACATCTCGGACAAGCAGACAGACATCAGACTGACAGAGGCAGACAGTTGCAGTTGTAGTAGCAGAATTTGTAGCAGGAGTAGAAGTAGCAGTAGTAGCAGCAGTAGTAGAAGCAGTAGTAGTAGCAGCAAACATCAAGATGGTAACCACTCCAGCCACAACTACAAAAACTAACAAAAGATGAAGACATAACCACTGTAACCACAACAAACTTCAAAAACAACAACAGCCAACAAAAACTAACAAAAGATGAAGATATTACCACTGCAACCACAACAAACTTCAACAATAACAACAGCCACGACAACAACAGCAAAAGCCAAAAACATCACCACTTTAACCACAACAGCCACCAACATCTCGGACAAGCAGACAGACATCAGACTGACAGAGGCAGAAGCAGCAGTAGTAGCAGTAGTAGAAGCAGTACTAGTAGCAGCAAACATCACCATGGTAACAACTCCAGCCACAACCACAAAAACTAACAAAAGATGCAGACATAACCACTCCAACCACAACCACAAAAACTAACAAAAGATGAAGACATAACCACTGCAACCACAACAAACTTCCACAACAACAACAGCCACCACAACAACAGCAAAAGCCAAAAACATCACCACTGTAACCACAACAGCCACCAACATCTCCGACAAGCAGACAGACATCAGACTGACAGAGGCAGACAGTTGCAGTTGTAGCAGCAGAATTTGTAGCAGCAGTAGTAGAAGCAGTAGTAGTAGCAGCAAACATCATGATGGTAACCACAAACAAGCAGACAGACAGAGGCAGAAAATGGCTGCCTCACAATGCCATCTCGGACAAGCAGACAGACATCAGACTGACAGAGGCAGACAGTTGCAGTTGTAGCAGCAGAATTTGTAGCAGCAGTAGTAGAGCAGTAGTAGTAGCAGCAAACATCACGATGGTAACCACAAGAAGAGCCATCAACACCATAAAAATCACAACCACAGACACAAACAAAAGATGCAGACATAACCACTCCAGCCACAACCACAAAAACTAACAAAAGATGAAGACATAACACTGGAACCACAACAAACTTCAACAACAACAACAGCCACCACAACAACAGCAAAAGCCAAAAACATCACAACTGTAACCACAACAGCCACCAACATCTTGGACAAGCAGACAGACATCAGACTGATAGAGGCAGAAGCAGTAGTAGTAGCAGTAATAGAAGCAGTAGTAGTAGCAGCAAACATCATGATAGTAACCACTCCAGCCACAACTTACCACAAAAACTAACAAAAGATAAAAACATAACCACTGCAACCACAACAAACTTCCACAACAACAACAACAGCCACCACAACAACAGCAAAAGCCAAAAACATCACCACTGTAACCACAACAGCCACCAACATCACAAAAACACCAACAATATCAATAGAACAACCAACCAATGGAACCACAACCACAGAAACTAATAAAAGATGCAGACATAACCACTCCAACCACAACAAACCCTCACAACAACAACCCCTACAACAACAGCAAAACCCTCAAAAATCACCACAGTAACCATAACAGCCACCAATACCACAAACACCAACAAATATCAATACAACAATCACACCCACATAAGAATAACATTAGCTTTACCACCACCAAAAAAAAAACACCAATAAATACCCACCACCAAATAAATTAGTTATTACACCACCAATATCATTAGTTATACCACCACCAATAAAAACCCATCACCAATAAATACCCACCACCAATTAGAGAAGTTATACCACCACCAATATCATTAGTAATACTGCCACCAATAAAAACCCATCACCAATAAATACCCACCACCAATTAAATTAGTTATACCACCACCAATATTATCAGTAATACCGCCACCAATAAAAACCCATCACCAATAAAAACCCACCACCAATTAAATTAGTTATACCAACACCATTATATTAGTTATACCACCACCAATTAAACCCACCACCAATAACATCAGTAACCACCACCAATAAAATTAGTTATACCACCACCGATTAAACCCACCACCAATAGCATTAGTAATACCACCACCATTTTTTTTTTGTATTTTTTTTTTTTTTTTGTCTTTTTTTTTTTTTTTTGTATTTTTTTTTTTTTTTTTTTTTTTTGTCTTTTTTTTTTTTTGTATTTTTTTTTTTTTTTTTTTTGTATTTTTTTTTTTTTTTTTCATTTTTAATACAATAAATAATCAATATACAAGGCGGTGGGGGCTTGGACTAATCATAGGACTGGGTCCCCCACTTTACCTGCAACCTAGGAGGAGGCCGACGATTCCTACGGGAATGACGAAGACCAACAGACTGTCCTACTGGGCCATCAGGAGTAACTGATCCAACCTCCCCTCCCAGAGAGCCCCTCTCTCTGGTATTCCCAAGGGTAACCTCAGGCAGCACTGGCACAGCCAGTTCCACCTCTGCAATCAAGAGACCCTCCTCAGGTATGGGACCCACCTGGACTTCCTCAGGGTGGAAAACCAACTCCTGAAGAACTTCATCCCTAATACCTGCGACAACAGAGACGGGCATGTCCTCTAGGACTGTCTCCATGTCTACCTGTGGGCCAAGCCCCTGGTCAGCTGAAAGTGACTCATCCAAAGACAGGTCAACTTCACCGACAGCCCTAACATCGACCTCCTCACCACTGTCTAGTGGCTCCCTGAAGACCTCACGTTCCACCTCATCTGAAAATAGAAAAAGGATCAAACTTAAGTTTACAGTTCACATTTTATGACATCTGTTCCAACAAAACACTATAATCAAACTTCTTATTATTAAACAAACAAGCAACAATCTCAGTCTCATTATGTGCTGCTTACAATCTGAAATTTCCTGATACAGTAAAATCTCAATTTTAAGACCACCAAAGGAAAGTGGTCTTAAAGGGAAACAGAAGTCAAAAATTCAACAGACGCCATAATAAAGTTTGTGCATTTATTGTGAAGTTTTGAAAATTTTATGATATTGAAAGAATATTTACTCAGAAATGCTTAAAGCGACTGACTCACAGACGATGAAAAAATGAAAATGTTTATACATCTTGAAATTCTTGCTGTAATTGTGAAGAACATATTTAAACTAAGTTACTGACTCATTTTCTGTTACAGAAAAACATCAAAATATCAAGTTTTACACATTTTTATCGGTAAAAAATTTACCCTGTTAGTCACGGGGTAGATACTTTATTTATAACATTAATTTTGATGCACTCTAACAACTAGACGTCATGGCTCAGTGGTCTAGGTCGCTGCTCTACATTTTACTGATCAAAAGGTCGTGGGTTCAAATCCTGGTTAATTCAAACCTTTCTTTTTCAGTTTTTATGGTTTATAGAAGCATAATATCATGTTTTTTCCATAGTATATAAAATTCTCTTAAATTTTAAAGAAACTAGAACTGTGTCCATAGGACATGGATGCCCCCACTATGCATAAGTGCTCATAAACAAGAACATGTATATTCTGTATGTAAGATTTAGGTGGGGAACAATTTTTTCTGTAGTTGCAAATGAATTAAGGTGTTTTGTATATTATTAATGCTGTCCTTTTATTTCAAAATTAGATGTTTTATACTGAAACAAGGGCTGTCGGATGGACAGCACGCTCGACTATTCTTAGTGCTTGAAGATATAATAAAAGCCTGAAATTAAAGATTTTTCAAAGTCTTAAAAGGGGAATGATAATAAAAATGCTTAACAGAGTTATGGGCCTTGATGGAATGACACAGTCTACGGCTAAGTTTGAACCAAATATCTGCAGTAGAAAGGAAAGAAATAGTGAAAATGAGAAGCTTGCCCTAAAACTTTAACCCGATAGCCACACCGCAAGTACAATACACCTCCTTATTCTTTGAATAGTCGACATAACAAGTAAATTTGTGAGTTAATGCTCATTAGTGATACCCCTGCTATCAGAAATTTGACTTTGATAATGTAATTTGCATTTGTCATATGTATAAAGAGTGTCAAATTTTTCCTAGTATTTACCTGAACTTAATACAACTTCATCGAAGGCACAGCTAGATGGATATGAAAATGGTCAGAATAATGAACAGGTATTACATCTGTGATTTCTGATTCATCGAAGTCTTTATTCACAAAAACACGATCAAGTGAACCTCCTTTCCTGTGTGTTGGTAACTTCTAAGTATTCAGTAAACAGGAAGTAGATGAGCAAGGAGCATATAATCGCTTTATACCATATGAGAATATAGGATAAAGCGATATGCAAAATATCAGGCTGCTGCATCTTATAGTTGCTGAGAAAACTGTGACGGAAATTGTGAATGTATGTCAACTATGTGTAAAAATCTAAGTATTCGGTAAACAGGAAGTAGATGAGCAAGGAGCATAAAATCGCTTTACACCATATGGGACTATAGGATAAAGCAATATGCAAAATATCAGGCTGCTGCATTTTATAGTTGCTGAGAAAACTGTGACGGAAATTGTGAATGTTTGTCAACTATGTGTAAAAATCTAAGTATTCGGTAAACAGGAAGTAGATGAGCAAGGAGCATAAAATCGCTTAACACCATATGGGACTATAGGATAAAGCAATATGCAAAATATCAGGCTGCTGCATCTTATAGTTGCTGAGAAAACTGTGATGGAAATTGTGAATGTATGTCAACTATGTGTAAAAATTTAAGTATTCGGTAAACAGGAAGTACATGAGCAAGGAGCATAAAATCGCTTTACACCATATGGGACTATAGGATAAAGCAATATGCAAAATATCAGGCGGCTGCATGCTCTAGTTGCTTAGAAAACTGCGACGGAAAATAAAGATGTCGTTTGGTTGATGTAATGCACCTATATAGTGACAAAATCTAAAAATATTCGGTAAACAGGAAGTAGATGAACAAGGAGCATAAAATCGCTTTACACCATATGGGACTATAGGGTATAGCAATATGTGAAATATCAGGCTTCTGCATGTTATAGTTGCTGAGAAAACTGCAACGGAAACTTGTTACGGATGGACGGACACACAGACAAGGGTAAAACAGTATACCCCCCACTTCTTCGAAGCGGGGGTATAAAAAATTTTGTAAATATTTATGTACTATGAGGAATCACATTAGCGAAGACGAAGAAAGAGACACACAAGAAATTACATAAAATTTAAAAAATGTTACACATGAAAGTTAACTACAGATTAAAATATAGAAACCCCAGGTGTGTCAGGTCCCGTAAATAACATTACCCTTCCTTTACTATCATCTACACATTAAGCTTGTTCATCCCTGAAAGTTTAAGCAAAATCTGCCATCCGGTTTATGAGGAGTTATGTTCACAAATTTATTTCACTTTATGGTATATAGTGAAAAAATCAACAAAGGGCCATAATTCCGTTAAATTTGGTCGCAGCAAAAATTCCTACCTTTACTATCATCTACACATTAAGGTTGTTCATTCCTGAAAGTTTAAGCAAAATCTGCCATCCTGTTTATGAGGAGTTGCGTTCACAAATTTATTTGGCTAAATGGTATATAGTGAAAAAATCAACAAAGGGCCATAATTCATTTAAATTTGGTCAAAGCAAAAATTCCTTCCTTAACTTTCATCAACACATTAAGGTTGTTCATCCCTAAAAGTTTAAGCAAAATCTGCCATCCGGTTTATGAGGAGTTGCGTTCACAAATTTATTTGGCTATATGGTATATAGTGAAAAAATCAACAAAGGGCCATAATTCCATTAAATTTGGTTGCAGCAAAAATTTCTTCCTTTACTACCATCTACACATTAAGGTTGTTCATTCCTGAAAGTTTAAGCAAAATCTGCCATCCAGTTTATGAGGAGTTGCGTTCACAAATTTATTTGGCTATATGGTATATAGTGAAAAAAATCAACAAAGGGCTGTAATTCCGTTAAATTTGGTCGAAGCAATAATTCCTTCCTTTACTATCATCTACACATTTAGGTTGTTCATCCCTGAAAGTTTAAGCAAAATCTGCCATCCTGTTTATGAGGAGTTGCGTTCACAAATTTATTTGGCTAAATGGTATATAGTGAAAAAATCAACAAAGGGCCATAATTCATTTAAATTTGGTCAAAGCAAAAATTCCTTCGTTTACTATCATCTACACATTAAGGTTGTTCATTCCTGAAAGTTTAAGCAAAATCTGCCATCCGGTTTATGAGGAGTTGCGTTCACAAATTTATTTGGCTATATGGTATATAGCTAAAAAATCAACAAAGGGCCATAATTCCATTAAATTTGGTCGCAGCAAAAATTCCTTCCTTTACTATCATCTACACATTAAGGTTGTTCATTCCTGAAAGTTTAAGCAAAATCTGCCATCCAGTTTAAGAGGAGTGGCGTTCACAAAATTTCGGGACGTACGTACAGACGTACAGTAGTATTATCATACGGTCGTACGGACTGATGAACAAGCGCAACGCTATATGCTCCCACTTTGTGGGGGCATAAAAAAAAATCAACAAAATTCTGTGAGTCAGTCGCTTTAATTAAAAGTAGTGATTTTTCAGTTTTAAGTCAACCGACAGAACACGCCATCTTGTCACATGACCATTTAGGTTGTGATGTGCTTATCTTTATCTAAATTGATAACAACTACAATAGGTAAGATCATCAGAAGAATGCCTATTTGTTGCATGAAAGTTTGCTTAATAAATTGATGGCTTATTTTGTATTTTTCCAAAAGAAATAATTTGTATGAACTGTTTCGGCCATAAGTGAATGGTATTATATTAACATTTGTTATAAACAATGTCTAATTTTGGCATAAAAATGATGTAACTTTAATGTACAAAATGTCGCAGTTTGGCGTAAAATGACATCACATAGCAATATAAACAAAATCGACTTTGGCGCAAACAGAAGTCACACATTATTTTGCACAAAAATCAATTTTAGCAAATATGCATATTATATAAATTAACGAAATATCTATAAAATCACAGGATTTTTTCTGCCAAAAATTATGTAATGTTAAATTAGGAAATACATATGTAAAAAGTACAGTACATCTTATAGATTAAAAAGTCACTGATGGAAAAAATGCATAAACAGCAAAGGGTACAAAAAATTCCAGTAACAACTGTACATAAACTTAATTAATTATAAGGCAGACAATAAATTTAATATTTCATCTGTACTGTAAATTGTAGAGACTTAATAAAGTCTAAATTATCTGCACTCACCAAAGTAATCATGAAAAGCTATACAATATTTCTTAATAAAGGCCCTTTGGAAAAACTGTTCCCAATTTATGAATCCAGTAGGTTTCCTTAATAAGTCTCTCCATATATATTATGTACCTATACAAACAATTGACATGAAACTAAAGTCATTTAGACTGTATTCATTTTGATTAAAATGTGAAGCAACAAGTGTAGAAAAAGCAGGATCTAAATAGCTATTGATATCAAAACGGTGATTATTCATTCGCTTAGACACTTCCTGACTGGTCTGGCCAACATATTGCATATTACATTTTTTGCTAGTTATTAAATAAATTACATCTGAGCTTGTACAGTCAGTATTGAAATTTAATTTAAATTCTGTATGATACTGAGAGCTAGTAAAACTAGAGCTATCATTAAATGTGATTAATACCCCCACAAGACCGCTTCAGAACTGAGAAGTTATTAGTAACAGAATACTTTGTAAAAAAATTGAAAAAGAGTTATGGTTGTGGGCAATTAAAGATAGTTGTGGTTCTTGTATACTGCACTTCCTGTCATTGTGCTTGACCATTGTATGAAGTTGCCTTGAATTCCAACCAAAAGTTTTCAAGTTATTCTCCAGACGAGGAAAACCAACAAAAGGCAATAACTGTGCAAATAGTGAAGACAGAGTTATAGCTCTTGTACAATGCACATCCACTTATTGTGCTTGACCATTGTATGAAGTTGCATTGAATTCCAACCAATAGTTTTCAAGTTATTCTCCAGTCAAGGAAAACCAACAAAGGGCAATAACTGTGCAAATAGTGAAGACAGAGTTATAGCTCTTGTACAATGCACATCCACTTATTGTGCTTGACCATTGTATGAAGTTGCATTGAATTCCAACAAGTAGTTTTCAAGTTGTATTCTGGACAAGGAAATCCAACAAAGGGCAATAACTCTGCAAATAGTGAAGATGGAGTTATAGCTCTTGTCCACTGCACTGTCTCTCATTGTACTTGATCATTGTATGAAGTTGCACTGAATTCCAACCACTTTTTTTTAAGTTATGCTCTGGACAAGGAAAATCAACAAAGGGCAATAACTCTGCAAATATAGAAGAAGGAGTTATGATTCTTGAACACTGCACTTCCTCTAATTGTGCTTGACCATTGTATGAAGTTGCACTGAATTGCAACCAGTAGTTTTCAAGTTAGGCTCCAGACAAGGAAACCAAACAAAGGGCAATAACTCTGCAAAAAGTGAGGATGAAGTTATGGCTTTTGTACACAGCACTTTCTGTCAATGTGCTTGATCACTGTATGAGGTTGCATTGAATTCCAACCAGCAGTTTTCAAGTTATGCTCCGGACAAGGAAAACCAACAAAGAGCAATAACTCTGCAAATAGTGAAGATGGAGTTATGATTCTTGAACAATGCACTTCCTATTACTGTGCTTGACTATAGTATGAAGTTGCACTGAATTCCAACCAGCAGTTTTCAAGTTATGCTCCATACAAAGGAAAACCAACAAAGGGCAATAACTCTGCAAATAGTGAAAATGGATTTATGATTCTTGAACACTGCACTTCTTCTTATTGTACTTGACCAATAGATGTAAATTTAACATTGTTCAGAGGTTGAAAATTAGTTTTTAGAAGTGAAAGCTTTCTAAAGCTACACACCAGATTTTCTAGTTACAATCACATGACCACCTCTTATCCATACATTCGCGATGAAAAAAGTACCACAGGTTGTATGAGTTTTCATTGCTATTTCGATAAAAGTTCTCTGATATTGCAGAATTCTGTTGATCTTGAAAGCATGAGGTATAATTTCAATTTTTTGGCAAATCAAACTGTAAAATTAACAAGTTAGTAATTTAGTATTCATCTGCATAAAAATTCATTCATAAAATTCATTACACATTGAAACAATCGTTTGTTAATTGGTGATGTATGAAAAAATGGTCGATCGAAAATGATGTAATTACTGATGCACAATAATTCGGCTTTAAGGCAAATTACAGTACTGTAGATGCAGTTCTTTTACTCCACAACTTTATAGAAAGGCAACTGAAGAGCAAGAATAAATTGTTTTGTTGTTTTATTGACCTAATGTTTTGATACTATTTATAGAAACGGATTATGGGTAAAACTTATAAAAAGTGGATTAAATGGTAAATTATTCAATCTGATACGGTCGCTTTATAATTGCGTTAAACTATGCGTAAAACATTTAAATGATTTATCCGACTTTTTCAATTATGATATTGAACTGTTACAAGGGGAGATAATGTCCCCTCTACTTTTTTCTTTGTTTATCAATGATGTTGAACTATTTCTTCAAAAAGACGCAGATGTTGGTATTAAATTAGATCAATTATCTGTATATTTATTGCTTTTTGCAGACGATGCGGTAATTTTTTCTGAAACTGCTGAGGGGTTACAAATTTCACTACAGAACTTTAAGTCATACTGTGACAAATGGAAACTAAAAGTAAACCAGTACCCAAAAAACAAAATGCATGATTTTTCAAAAGGGTGGTTATTGTGGAATACCTCAATACTTATTCAAATATGATGAAGAAAACACTGAAATTGTAAAAAGTTTTAACTACTTAGGTGTGGTATTGTCTAGTAATGGATCTTTTGTAAATGCAACTAAAACTTTGTCCGGAAAGGCATTGAAAGCCATGAGCTCTTTATTATCTGTAACAAGGACATTAGAGATACCTACTTCAGTTATGTTTAACTTATTTGATACTTATGTGACATCCATTATAAATTATTCCTGTGAAGTTTGGGGCTTTTTAAAATCTGAACAACTTGAAAGAATTCATAGAAAATTTTTAAAGAGGTTACTCAACGTAAAAATGTCAACCTGTAATTCTGTACTTTATGGTGAAACTGGAAGATTCCCATTATATGTTGTAAGGAGAACAAGAATTATTAAATATTTTTTAAAGTTATATGTAGAAAAAAGCAATAATTGTTTATTATATACTATGATCGAACACTGAAGACAGGATATATATGAAGATAAAAATACTGTGAACTGGGCATTGAACGTAAAAAATTTATTGCAAGAATGTGGCTTCAATGATGTATGGATGTACCCAATGTCTGTAGATATCAATATTTTTATACCCATTTTACGTAGACGATTACTTGACATGTATATAAGAAGTAGGAAACAGGAAATTGACACTAAATCATCTCTTATATTGTTCAGAAGTCTAAAACAAAATTTTGAAATATCAGATTACTTAGTAAAAATCCACAATCTCAAACTAAGAAATATTATTTCGAAAATACGTATGTCATCCCATGACAACAATATTGAAACAGGTAGACATAGACAAATTGAAAGAAATGAACGCAAATGTGCTTTATGTGACAAAAACGATATTGAGGACGAATACCATTTCATATTAATCTGCCCTGTATATACAACACTAAGAAATCTTAATCATTATATACCAGCGTATTATTACAAAAAGCCAAGCATGTTTAAATTCCTGGATCTTTTAAATACGCCAAAATTGAATCTATTAAACAGAGTGGCCATTTTTTGTGAAAAAGCATTTAAAACTAGACATGAAAAAAATAATATTTAATAATGAAGGAGTCATCCTGAACACTTATGTGAGGAACTAATACAAAAATCGTGTATTTTATATCAATCAGTTTGTTTATTTCTGTGATGTAATTTTTACAGAATCATTTTAATTATCTGTGTTTTAGGTAAAATACTATTTAAGTGTATATGTGTAAATATATATTATTTTGTAACTATATGTGTGCATATATATGATATCACTTTGCTATGTTGTAAACGCATGCTTGTAAATAATAAAAGATGAGGAACTGTTAATGTTCAAGTCTAATCTGTAAATAAATTTCTGTTCTGTTCTGTTCTATATTCCAAATGTGTGTAATGAGATAACGTAAACACGAAAACGTACACTAACAACCAATCATGCTTTTGACAATGTTGATAATACATTTTTGTTGTTTTGTTGACGAATCAATCAGAATAATGCAAATATTTTCCTCTAATAAATGTGCTCAAATTTTTTTTAACATCCTTGCTTTTAGTTTGCATGTTGATTGAATTATCAATGTCAATATATTTACTCAGTACCTGTTTTCTCGAATCTTGACCGAAAAAACAACCCTTGCTACATTATCAACTGTCCGTATTTATGGCGATAATTTGCGTTTTAAAGAACAGAATACATTGCGTTTATGCCAATCACAAAAAGTATTTGAGGCTTCCATTAAACAAGCCATTTCTTGATCATATATACACAGCTGTTTCCCGAAACATGTTAGTCTGAACAAACACATTTAAACAGAACCTATATTTGGACATTCCAATCCCTACTTTTTGATAACCTTTTACTTTATATAATGTTTATAACAATGTATACATTTTAATACTTTTCTTGAAAAACCTTCAGTTGATTATTGATAAGCACAGATCTTCAAATATCTTGGTCATAAAGAATGGATTGAAACTTTTCAATGAAAGCATTTGGGGTTTCATCATGACCACGTTTTGCCTTAAATTAATTTCATGCCACATTTTCTTTTCAAAAGATAAGATCCAGTCTGAAATTATTAATAGGCCTACCTTAAAAAAGTTTTTTTAAAGTATCTGATAGAATAGAACTTCTTATGCAAGTTTACTTCATGTAAGGTAGGCTGTATGTGTCACGTACATTATAAACTTGTCACAAGAGGTTATGCTACATAGTCATTATTTAGGTCTAGGACAAATCTGAGTAAATTGATATCCAAATCACATCTAGTAAAACAGAACTGAATGTTTTGAACATGGTCATAGAGTCAAGAAATTAGGTTCTGTTAACTTCTGTGTTGTCAGCATAATTGCATTTAAGGCGGCAATATATATTTGCAGTATTATTTTTATACATTTCAGGCTATTTATCTACTGTTTTCACATCTTAATTATTTGCTCACAAGATTTTTTTACTTTTGTGTGAACAGTTTACTTACTCAAAAATATATTTGATGACAGTATTTCTCTTGACTTGGATATAAGCTATCATCAAGTATTTCAGTTTAAAGCGACTGACTCACAGTTGGGCCGAAGATGAAAAAAAAAGAAGATGTTCTTCACCCCTACTAAACGGTGGCTCTTTCACATTTTGGTGATCTGTTTAAATGAGAGCCCTCGACACTTCCGTTGTAGAGCCCTCGACCAAAACAATGCTGAAAAAGGTAAGCACATTTTATAAAAATATACGTTATTAAAAAGCATGCTTGTTTTTCAAAAATCGAAGAATGTCATGCCACGTAGAACATTTTTCTCATCATTTTAGATGAAATTTCGATAAGAAATACCCCATAATGACGTTGCTAGAACTTGTACCAAATACCAACTCGTGTGTTTTCTTTTACGAGGAGACACATCTATTGTGATTTCTTTACCGTGAAGTAGGTGTTGGCCCACATAATCGTCATGTAACATTGTTCCAACCTCCTCTTTGGCTCAACACTAAAAATATTTCACAGAGTTCGGTTAAAAACAAAATACTCACAATTTTTCAAATGTGATCGAGCCATCGACAATGTGATGGCGCCATCGGCAATGTGAAAGAGCCCTCGAAAATGTGATGGAGCCAACACCATCATTCATTAAGTGTTAATATTGTGGAATTATGCCAATTAAATTCATGTATAGATTAAATTGCATGAGTTGATACTTAACTTTCTTGAAATGTTTCGAATAATCAATCAGATTCGTTCATATGAACTAGTTTTTCATTACTCTATAATTGTATATATGCATAGTTTAATTACAGATAACGGTCTTAGAGGTAAACTAAAAACAGAGTAGCGATTAGCACGAAAAAGAAAATTTCGTCAAATCAATGCAACACGACTCAGAAGTTATTGTCAAAACAATGAACATAAATAAAAGAAACATGGGGGAAAATTTTTTAGAGGCACCACATCGGCGAAAACGAATAAAAGAAAACGCATCCAAGGTTCAAGTTCTACAAAGCAAATCAAATACTCTATGTTAAAGACAATATTTTCGGCAACTAAACATTTTACACCTAGAAAAACATCAAAAAGAACATTGAATTGTTCACTTGAAAGCCATTCAATCAGTGATGAAGAAGTTATTTGTACCCATTAGACGAGATTTTTTACAGATAGCGATGTAGCAGATATTGAAGAACCTATCTCAATTAGTTCGGAATATGAAGCAGAAGACATTAAAAACAATATACCCAGTGATGCTGGAATTGAAGACAAAACAATATCCGGTGTTTTCAATAAAGTTTTACCAATTTTGAAAAAAAAAGAAATCAGATCGTCGTTTTTTTCGTGCTTTTTAACATACAATATTAACACTTATTGAATGATGGTGTTGGCTCTATCACATTTTCGAGGGCTCTTTCACATTGCCGATGGCGCCATCACATTGTCGATGGCTCGATCACATTTGAAAAATTGTGAGTATTTTGTTTTTAACCGAACTCTGTGAAATATTTTTAGTGTTGAGCCAAAGAGGAGGTTGGAACAATGTTACATGACGATTATGTGGGCCAGCATCTATTTCATGGTAAAGAAATCACTCAAGATGTGTCTCCTCGTAAAAGAAAACACACGAGTTGATATTTGGTACAAGTTCTAGCAACGTCATTATGGGGTATTTCTTATCGAAGCTGCATCTAAAATGATGAGAAAAATGTTCTACGTGGCATGACATTCTTCGATTTTTGAAAAACAAGCTTGCTCTTTAAAAACGTATATTTTTATAAAACGTGCTTACCTTTTTCAGTCTTGTTTTGGTCGAGGGCTCTACAACGGAAGTGTCGAGGGCTCTCATTTGAACAGATCACCAAAATGTGAAAGAGCCACCGTTTAGTAGGGGTGTTCTTACATCTTGAAATTTTTGCTGCAATTGTGCAGAACATATTTAAACTAAGTTACTGATTCATTTTTTAATACTGAAAAATATCAAAATATAAAGTTTTAAACACTTTTATCGGTAAAAAACTTATCCCGTTAGTCACGGGGTTGATACTTTAGTTATAAGATTAATTTTGACACATTCTTACAAGTAACCGCTGTGGCTCAGTGGCCTAGATCATCGCTCTATATTTTACTGACCGAAAGGTCGTGGGTTCGAATCCTGGTTAAGTCAAAACTTTGTTTTTCAGTTTTCATGGTGTATAGAAGCATAATATTATGTTTTTTCATAGTATATTAAATTCTCTTAAATTTTAAAGAAAAAAAATTTTCAGCAAAATTCTGTGAGTCAGTTGCTTTAATAGAGATCACCATGGTATTTCCCACATTTTTAGCTCATCTGTTTCGAAGAAAAAACTCGAGCTATTATGATCACTAGGTTGTCTTTGTTGTCGTGCAAAAACTTTGATGTAGCCCATTACTGAAACACTTTAAGATTTTTATCACAAAACTTGGAATACTTGCTTATAATGAAAAGGTGCAGTTGTAAGACAATGGGCATTATTCTGAAATATATTTTTGGAGTTAAGCCCCTTCTTAACTTAGAATTCTTGTCAAAATTGGTTATTAAGTGGAATGATTTCAAATCTGTCAAAGGTATCAGTATGAAACTTGAAATATTTGCTTATTATGACAGTGCATAGTCTTGCATACATGCTACTGGGGACAAGCCACATCTGTACCACAAGGGACATTACTAAGTGATCAGTGTTTCTAGAGTTATGCCCCATTCACATGGAAAATTATTAAACTTTTGTATAAATACTAATATCTTGAACATTTACAATCACAAAGTTATTCATTTTAAAGGTCATGTGACACGAATTTTTGACCTCAGAATTTTCATATGAGCGAAAAATATATATCTATCTGTGACAGTTTTACAAAATTCCGCAGGTAATTTTCATCTGTTTTTTTAGTAAATTAAAATCCATATTTTACGCACTTGGTCGAGTGCACCCGTCACGAGCTAAAATCGGAAGTGACGCACATTTATCCCTTGCCACTTTACACAGCAGCCTTGATTGTTAACAAAAACTTTAGAATTATGATGGAAAGTGAAAATGTAGACTGAAATACTAAAAAAAAAAAAAAAAAAAAAATTCAATTAAAGCTAACATCATGAATATACACTGAAGATTTTTTAAATAAATAATTTGAAATTTTGATGGAATTACGAAGCCAATGAACAATATTATATAGAGGCTAGTTTAATCAGGATTATAGAATTAAAAGATACATCAGTGAAAATATCTAGACTAAGAGATATTTTTCAAGTAACTGATCCGAAAAGATTTTGAACATGCTTATTTTTATCCAATGCAGTTTATTGGAAGACTTGATTAACTAACTCCAATCGAGAGATTTTTTTCCATAAAAACATTCTCCTTACAGTGATGTGTTGCTTATTTGTCTGTGGTATATTTTGCCTGAGGTACGTGTAAGTAATCTTTGACTAGATCTATGATTTTTTTTCATTATAAATGCATTTTTTTTGGCTTATTCATTCTACATTTTATTTTGAAAACAAAACAATAATGATCAAAGAACAAATAATATGAAGAAGCCCTAAAACTATGTCAAAATCATAACACAAACACATTGTTTTTTGTTTTCTTTGTTTTTTTTTAATTATTTGTTCACATCTAGAAGTCGAATGATTTTTATTTTCATCATAGGTAGATCCATTACATTTTATTATCTAATTAAAATATGTATCTGCATTGAAGCTTCTTTACTAAAAAATCATTCAGACATGTTAATTGTAAGAAGCTATTACAAAATGATTTCACAAGTGTGACTGATCAAAAGTAATACAATCAATTTGTAAGATCACTTGCCATAAAAATTTGCTATTCGTCTCAACTTTATCATTGATTGGGTCATAAAAAAGTTAATTGCTTTGTTTTGACAGCTATGCAGAATATACAAGGGTCCCATTTGGGGGAGGCAGGTTAATTTGCATAAATCCCACAGTATAAGGCGTGATTTATGAATCTTTGATATTTCATTGGATATTAATTTATAAGCAGACACAAATTTTGACATGATGGACATGCCATATTATTATTTTTCAAACAATATCCAAACGTGAAAATACACTGTAGTGTGAATTTCCATTCCAGTGAAACAAGTGTTAACACATTAGATCACCTAAATTCACTTCAATTTTACAACACTTAAATGAAAAAGAATTTGTTTATGATGTAAACATCAAGTGAGGAAGTGCTACGCAGCATGTTAAAATGTGGAGGAGATAGTTTTATATAGAACCACAACATGGAAGAAATTGGAATATTTATTAAGGTAAAATTACAACCCTTCCTCCCGGCACAAAGTTTGAATTTACTTTAAAAAAACAAGAAATAATCACATTATTTTATTTAATTTACAATTTATAGCATGTTATTATTATAAGTGTGCCTTTATCGTGTTTCTTGCACTTGTGGTTAAGTGTTATTTTTTCATTTTAAAACGGATGTGTTATGAGCAGTGTAATTCTTCACTACTGCCTGGTACTAGTGTTGTATCTATAGCGTGATAGCGGGGCGCTGCGCCCCGCGCTTTTTGAAGAGCGCCCTTCTGCCCTAAATCTCTAACACTCTGCCCTTTTCCCACTAGCGCCCTTCTGTCCTTAATCATAAATGTTTATCACCACAAATTCTGCCTTTGTTTATTCAGTGTCTATGTTTTCATAATTTATTTGTGTATTCTAATTAGCAAGACACGCAGCGCCGCATGTATACATACCCTACAGCGACTGCCGAAAAATCAATAATCAAGCGTGCACTGGGTCCTGTATCATTACCAATCAATTAGCGGATTAATGTCTGCATTGCCATTACAACAAAAACTTGTTATTTAAGGTGATGAATTGATTAGTTAAACAATACAGATGACAAATGATGTAGGTTTCGTTGATTGGGAATATAACAAGTGTTTGTCGTCACTATCGGTAAACACAATAAAACTTGTGAAAAATAAACTAGAACTTAATAAAACCATTTGTCTTTTTTTTATTTTAATTGTCCACCCATCCAATTTGTCATTAAAAGTCATTCTTACCAAAAAAATAGAAGCACTTACATCTCTGTCTGCATATACAATACCTTCCGTAAAACGAAAGTTGGCTCAGTTAGAAAAGGAACGGGCAAAAGCAGCGAAAACGAATCACTGTTTCGCCGATCTTAAAACAAGTATGTTTCTAGCCTTCAGAAGTTAATTATGAAACGTGTTTGTTTACAAAAAACTATACATGTGTCAATTTTCACAATTAAGCGTCCCAGATTGGTATCGGTTGTGTCAAAATGCACGTTTTTAGGACGCACGTGCGTTTTTGCGCCAAAACACAGGAAAGTTCGTTCGTTATAAATGTTAATAAGAAATAAACATTTCACCTATATATTTAGTTTTAACGAGCGGACTGTTAAATGGTCATTTACATATCGAACTGTAATTGATAATTTTGTCAAATTAAACTGTTGATACAAAACCGAAAGTGATAAGTGTATAATATTTCGGATAAATTAATTTCGGTTACGATTTCAATTTATACAAGATTGTACTCTTGCTGTTTTATTGTCAGAATTAGCACATTAAAATATCAAACTGATTACAAGTAGATAAAAACAGTCTTAAAAGGTTACTGTGCATTATGTTATAGTATGCTGTGTTACTTGAATGTGTATACTGTTCAAATGCTAGCAATGATCTACATGATTGTATGAAATGGAGAGATTAGAAAAATAAAAGCTGTTAGAAGTTTCTTGCAGTATTTGTCTGTTTTCAGTAACATATACTTGTAGTTATACAATGAAATAAATTAAATAAAACAAATACCTGTATTTGATTCACACTTTACAACACTATATAGTTTTAATGATAACAATAATAATAAAGAGACGATGCTTGGCATAATATAATGCACGGTGTATGGTGAAAAATGCCCTTTTGCTAGCAAAAGACGCATATTTGCCCCCTGCCCCTTTTTGGCAGCACCCTGCCCCTTTTTCACAGCACCATGCCCTTTTTTAATCCTGGATACAACACTAGGTACAGTAGGGATAAATCCAAAAATTTCAGCGGAAACTACCAATATCGAAAAGGAAACAGCCGATTATCAAAAACACATTTTCTTATCAAAAGCAATATTTTCATTATTTGCAATTAAACAATTTTAATCAGTACATTATGATTATTTTGAATAGACAAAGTTGCTATAGTTGTGTCACATGACCTTTAAATGAAGTGCCTAACAGCAATTATTGAAAAGCACCATAGCACTCGTGAAATTAATTTTATTGAGTTGTTGCTCTTAACATACAACCATTGGCACTGCATTTGAGTCTCAAATGACCATAGTGTCTCCCGTCACCATACATGCCGTTCTCCTGTTACTCGCCGGGTTCTCCCGATATTTAGACCCTTACCCCGGCGCCCCGGCGAAGCACCCAAATCTCCCGATAAATCAACATTTTGCCTTGTAAGGAAAAAAAAATCATAAAATTCGTTGAATCCAGACAGTATAAAAATCTGCCAAAAACGCATCCACAACGTTAGACCCGGACCGTCTGTGTATATCACACCTCGCTAATCCGTTGCAATGACACCCTAATAAACTTGTCAAAGACCAAATGACCGTGAAAAAGTCCGATAATTGATAGCTTCTGTCGGTGCCTTCGAATTAATAAATGAATTCCTTTAGCCTAATGTTTGCAGCTAGCACTACGTCAGCCTACGTGTTCGTAGAAGTCGGCTCTTTTGAAGTCAGTTGAAAGATGAACGACCTTTACACAGTTATTTTTGAGCTGAATTAGCGGTGCATTTTTATGCTTCATACTGTTTGATGTTTGGAAATTGAGTAACAAAGCGAGTTATTTTCGAAATACACCATTTAAAAGTGTTTTTTTTTTAATGCAGTTACACACTGCATCAATGTGTAAATAAAACAGAAGGCCGTAGGCAATTATTTTGTATTCGCAAGTCTTTTATACGTATCAATCCAGGGAACAAATTTTTCATTCAATGACGACGATGAGTGACCAAGATTTCTACTCGTCCTGCATCACCATCACCAGTCCTGGAGACCTAGTAGAAAAAAGATCAACGGTACTGTGCGGTAAAAAAGGTGCAGTGCTCCCCCTTACTCAAGCTTCCGGTTTCGTTTTGACAGCGTATTACATCTACATCTACATGGAGAATTACTGAAATACTGTCGGTAAACTGTGACGTTATGATATACACTTCCATCGGTATATTTCTTGCGGTGTTTGCACTCGTTCTGCAGGACAAGCGATCAGATATACTCGCCCTCATAAGAGCGAACGTTTTTTTTTTTGTTTTTTTTTTTGGTTTACGTTTTTACCCCGTTGTGATGTCCAAAAACCCGGCGATTTTCGACAAATCTCCCGTTAATGATCCAACCCTAAACGGCATGTATGCCCGTCACATCTGTATGTCAAAACTCAGAAAATACTTGAGGGATTGAGTTTATACTTTATAGAATCGTCACACTTATGTGACAAGTAAGTCCGAACGAAGACTCTATCACACATTTTAACTTTTGCTTCTGACATTACTCTCTGTGCTTTGATTACAATAATGTCCCTGATGCTCTTTGGGCATTTGAAAGCCATGACAGGCTTGTATTTGTGTACTTCCCTAACAGCAGGATTATTAGAAAGTTTCAACAAATCCCAATACTTGTTGATTATAAAATCAATATTTGGTAAAGACGGATTGTATTCTATAACAATAGGTATAATATTCCTGTTAAGACTTTGAACAGTGGGTTTTAATGCTTCAGTTCAGGACAAATGTTTCAAATGCTCAAAAACAGACTCAACAATCGGCTTGGGATAGTTCCTGGCAACAAAATACTTATATAACTCATCAAGTGACTCCTTGAACTAGTTATTGTCTGAGTAAATACGCCTGTAACGTCTGGCTGAAAGGAACAATGTTTTTACACGACATAGGATGACTAAAGCATAATGTACATACTGATGAATATTTGTTGGTTTTACATGAACACTGGTACTAATGTTGTTTTTCTCATCAATATAAACATCAACATCTAAGACGAAATCGGTAGAACCAATGGATGCTCCCCGAATAAATGCCAATTCCAAAAGAGGTATTGTTTCATATGTATTTTTTTTAAAGTATGAAAAATAACAAAGGGCAATAACTCCTAAATTATGCAAAATAGAGTTATGGTTCTTGCACGCTACACTTCTCCTCAAAGAGATCTATCTACCAATAAAGTTTCATGTTAATATCTCTTATACTTTGTGAGAATATGCCCCGGACAAAAAATAAGTATGAGAAATTTCAAAAGGCAATAACTCAAAAATCAATAAAGCAAGAGTTATGGTTCTTGTGCACTGCACTGCTCCTTAATGAGATCTAACTACCTATGAAGTTTGGTCTTGATATCTCTCATAGTTTTATGTGTTATGCTCCGGACAAAATTATGACGGACGGATGGATGAACGAACTGAAGGACGGACAGACAGACTGGATGGACAGACAAAGCGGCAACTATATGCTCGCCCTTTGGGGAGCATAATTATCTCCAAGGGTTTTCAGGTTATGCTCCGGACAAGATTTTTCTAAAAAGGGAGATAATTTAAAAACAGAGCAAATAGAGTTATGGTTCTTTGGCATTGCACTCCGCCTCAATGCTCTCTACCACTGTTTGCAGTTTAAACAAATTATGTCCAAGGGTTTTCAGGTTATGCTCTGGACAAGATTTTTCTAAAAGGGGAGATAATTAGAAAAACGGGGCAAAATAGAGTTATGGTTCATTAGCACTGCACCCGCATCAATGCCCTCTACCATTGTGTGCAGTATAAACAAATAATGTTCAAGGGTTTTCAGGTTATGGTCCAGACAGGATTTTTCTAAAAGGGGAGATAATTAAAAAACGGGGCAAAATAGAGTTATGGTTCTTTGACACTGCACTCCGCGTCAATCCCCTCACCACTGTGTGCAGTTTAAACAAATTATGTCTAAGAGTTTTCAGGATATGCTCTGGACAAGATTTTTCTAAAAGGGAAGATAATTAAAAAACAGGGCAAAATAGAGTTATGGTTCTTTGGCACTGGACTCTGCATCAATGCCCTCTACCACTGTGTGCAGTTTAAACAAATTATGTCCAAGGGTTTACAGGATATGCTCCGGACAAAATTATGACGGACAGACGGACGGACGGACAAAGTGGCAACTATATGCTCGCCCTTCGGGGAGCATATAAATTCAAAGTTCAAGGATGATAATTCTGACAATTTAGGTGCTTGAATTATGAACCTTGTCACATATGATGTTGGTGATGATAAGAAAACAATATTTAAAGTTTGAAGTAGATACATTAAGAAATAATGAAGTTATATATAAAAAACCACATTTTTTCATGAAAATTCTAAGTACAAGGGGGATAAATCTAATAATTTTGGAGCTAGAGTTGTGAACTTTAAGGTGCATTATCTTCATACAGTCACCTATCCATACTTCATGTTTCCTAAAAATATTTTCAGTACTTCTTGAGTTTTACAAAAAAAACACTTTTTTTTCATGAAAATTCTAAGTTCAAGGGGGGATAAATCTAATAATGTTAGTGCTAGAGTTGTGAACCTTGAGGTGCATTATTTTCATGCTATCACCTATCCATATTTTATGTTTCATAGAATTATTCTTAGAACTTTTTGAGTTATCACAAATATTGTTATATTTGCCATATTTTAAGTATATTTGTTGCTATAGGCTAGCAACCAAAATTTTCAACATATGAAGAAAAAAAACAGATGTGCATAATCTCCAGACTGCCATCTACCCATATTTCAAGTTTCATTAAAATGTTTTCAGTACTTTTGCGTTATCACGGGATCCAGTTTTTGTGACGGATGGACAGACTGACGGACAGATGAATGGATGGACTGACAGACTGACGGACGGACAGACGGACAGAGGGTAAACCTAAAGTCCCCTCCGGTTAAACTGGTAGGGGACTAATAACCAGATTTTAAGGTCAGAATCACGATATATTTTGTTAAACAAAAACCATTGACAACCCGGGGTGTGACTAAACACAGGATCTAAGTTCTGACCGAGGTTCTAACTTTTTTCGAAGGATACAGCTTCGTACGAGCAAAAAGATGTTCTATGAAATGAATAATAATACAGTTGGTATTTCTTAATATGAATGATCAAAAAATATTAAGACATCCCTTGTTCTGTCCGCAGATCTTTTGTATATGGATAGAGCTTCAAACGTATAGATAATTTAGTTTAACAAGGTGTATTTTGTACAGACAGAATCTTGTATGATTAAATTTAATTGTTTTAGATAATGAGGCAGTGACTGAAGAAAATCCTTTGAAAAATAGGCAAGGTAGAGTTACTGTTCTTGCACACTACACTTCCTACCAATATGCTATGTCAGTGTATTAAGTTTGAAGTAAATTGCTCAAGTACTTTTGGAGTTATGCTTCGGACAAAGTTTTTAAAGTAAAACTGATAAAGGGAAATAACTCTAAAATTAAGCAAGGCAGAGCTCTTGTTCTTACATACTGCGCTTCCTCCTAATGTGTTCTGTCAGTGCATGAAGTTTGAAGAAAAATGCTTAGGTAGTTTTGGAGTTACGCTTTGGACAAAGTTTTCAAGTAAATCTGATAAAGGGGAATAACTCTAAAAGTAGGTAAGGTAGAGTTATTGTTCTTACACACTGCACTTCCTCCTAATGTGCTCTGTCAGTGTATGAAGATTGAAGAAAATCACTCAAGTACTTTTGTAGTTATGCTCCAGACAAAATTGGGATGGACGCACGAACGCACGGACAGAGGCCATTTCTAATATCCCCTTCACCTTTGGTGGGGGGATAAATAAACTGACCCCAGGGGCAGAGCCAATTTTTGACTCCAAAGACAGAATTTGAACAAATTTAGTAGGGGTCCACTAGACAATGTTACAGACAAAATCTTAAGGCTCAGGGCCTCTAACTTTTTGACAAGAAGATATTTTTAAGTTTTTCTGCTTGGAATTAAATTCTTTGAACAACTTTGGTAAAGCTTCATGCAAGGAATTTCCCAGATATGTTTCCTCAAAGTAGGCTTACCAGAATAAGAGGAGTCAAATTGTTGATGACACATGCAAATGCACCCCAGACTATCAATGATTACAAAAGCTCACCCTTGAGCCCTTCATGCTCAGGTGAGCTAAAAATGTTTTTAAGACTTAGCACTTTTTCATTTTGTCTTTAAAAAAAAATTCTTTCAGAGAATATTCTTATACTGAAAATTTGATATCTGAAATATTTGCTTTAAAGGCAAGTTTACAATGTCACCCCATTAAGAACATTTTTTAAACATAATTATGATCTCCTTTTCAAGATCAATTATTTTTCAATTTATAAAGAATGAACAAAGGAACTAATCTGCTGTATATCAATGTGAGGGTATGCCCCTTCAAATGTCTGTCTGAGCTTTATCTAATGCAGGTTCTCAAGTTTATCAAGTTTTATCTATCCAAAAAGAAGAATCCAAAAAAAGGATCCAAAAGAACAGCTTGTAAATGAGACTATATATACCTTGCTGTCTATTCTCTTTCCTCCTAGTACTATTATATTCCAATTCTCAAACTTAGAATAAAACACACATTAACACTGACTTGATAGCACAGTTTTTTTCAAAAAAGCATGGAAAACTGTTTTAAAAGTGTTGCTAATCATGTTCATTCATGTAAAAACAGTTGAGGCCTATCTTTAAGAGCTGTTTGTTTGAAGTTTCTCAATCCAGAATATTAGAACTGTATAATATGATCTAGATAGGACCTTTTTTGCAGTACATATTTATGCCAGATGATAGTGTTCAGATAAATACTCAGTATGTTTCAGAAAAATGAATTTATCACACAGTTCCAGGGACAGAAAAATGTTTAACTCTTGGAAATTAATTTTAAAACTAGAAATGTGTCCAAAGGACACAGATGCCCCCGCTAAATGACACTGGACACAAACTTGGTAAATCAACATTGTAGGCAAACATGTTAATATGGCATAAAATATGACAAGGTTAACACAATATGCCCGCTCGCCATTTATATCATTGTGGGGGCATAAAATATATAACGTATATATTGGAATTTTCATTATTTGGTCAGGAAACTCCAAACAAACATTTTCTAAGGTCTGCCTAATCCCTATTTCAAACTATACTCAAATGTTTGCAATATATAAAAGTGGGCCATACTGACTATATCACTCGTCTGAGAGCCTGTGCTCTAAACGGCATGGCCAAAGGAAGACACTAAAGTACAGCATACAAAGGATTTAGCATGAAACTGGTGTATCTCAGACATCTTAACAAAAGATCATTTTTAGATTGTCAGCGACAGCCAGCAGTTTTTTGAACAGCAAATCAAAATAAGACATCGATGGACACACATCCTCCACTTTCACATTGTTACATAACTGTGCCCACACTGGCATTACCCATTTGTTTGAACAGGGGTGATCTAATTACATGCTATTCTAAAGTAAGATATATTACAGTATTTTTCTGTCTAATCATGATGATTTATTTCATACATGTGTACACTGTTAATGTGGAAAATACATTTAGATTCTGAAATACTGTTGACAGGAACTGTAATTTTGCTTTAAAAGAAATAATATATGAGCACCCTCTTTTCCTACATCACTGTATATTAGATGCAATTTGTTGTGCAAAAAAAAAAATAGTGCAGGTTATCCCACACACAGATGCTCAACATATGAAAGGTTGAACAGGGATCACGTATTTGGATAAGACACCCTGAGATCTATGTTGTGGAATTTTATGTTTTACAAAAATCATGATCTTTCATTTCTTATTTTCTTTTGTTCAGAAACATGTATTTTGCACATTATCAAAATAACACATGGCTATTATGCTAGGAATTAATTATCTGTGTGTAAACAGAATGGACCAGTCTAATTGGTAATACAAAAAGAGTTCAACAAAAAAGTTCATAGGGCCATGAAGTAATGCCAATTGAAAATCTCTATGTTATGCCAATGGTGTAAAAGTTTATGTTTTTATAAGCAAAGGCTTCTAAAGCTACACACCAGATTTTCTAGTTACAATCACTTGACCGCCTCTTATCCATACATACAAGCTGAAAAATAGTACCACAGGCTGTACAAGTTTTCATTGCAATTTTGATAATTGCATAATTCTCTTGATTTTGAAAGTCTGTGGTATAATTTCATTTTTTTCTCTCTTTTTTTTGGCAAATCAAACTGTAAAACTAACATATTATTAGTTTAGTTTTCATCCACAAAATTTTCATTCATAAAATTTACTACGCATTGAAACATTCTCTGCCCATTCTCGGCGAGGTATTCCTAATGCGTGTAATGAGATAACTTACCAAATACGAAAACGTACACGAACAACCAATCATGCGCTTGACTCTGTTGATAATACTTTTTTGTTGTTTTATTGTCAAATCAAGCAGAATAACTAAAATATTTTCCTCTTATAAATGTGCATAAAATATTTTTAACATCCTTGCTTTTAGTTTGTTTTCAATGTCAATATATTTCATACCTGCCATAATTTTTCTGGCCATTTCCGGGATTTTTATATCGAATTTCCGGGATTTGAGCCGATTTTCAGGGACATACAACTATTCATATACTCTCAATGCCCTACCGTTGGCAGTACACAAAATTGGACGGGATTCTGTTTTTGGTGGGAAAAGCACATGTTTCAAATACACATCAGTACTGTCAGTTTCATACCTATTTTAGTTGCAAGAGCATAGTAATTGTGTAGCAGTAATCATAAAATAATAACTGTGTACCATTAATTAATTAACACCATAAATTGAATCACGGGCAATTGATGACAGCGTCGTCTATGCTTTGTATTACAAGTATCGGCGCGATTTGATCGAACATTACATTGTTTTTGGCAACATTTCATGAAAATTCCGCATCTGAATTGATAAATTTTCTCAAAAAGTGTAAAATGTCTAGTCGGCCTATTTGTTTACATGATCACCAGAAACCGAAGGGAGGTAATTGTTAACTAATTGAAATCAATATTTTCATTGAAAAAGTTGAGGGTGACAACTCTTGTTGCCGTTAATAAATATTTTCGTTCAAAGAATATCATCTGTTGAATGTGTTAATGTATAAAGTTTATGAAGTGCAGACAAATGATTTCATAAAAAGAATAATATATTTATTTCATAAACCCGGCGTTGATCAAGCATCATTCTCACAGGGCAGAGAATGCACAGTCTGATAACACTATTATATCTAACCCCAAAATACACCTGATATAAATGTAGTCTCACTAAGGTGAACAACTATAAAATATCAGCCTAAAAAATGGGTTCACCTTCGGAGGCGAAATAGTGAGACTAATATAAATGAGGGTCGCTGATCTGGTTCTTCAAAAAAAAATCTAGCTACCTTTTAAACTTTTTAGAAAAAAAAGACAAATCCTAACTTGATAAAAAAATCAATATTAAATTTTACGCAATTACACTATATTAGCACCCCGTTTTTGAAAATCCCCCCTATTTTTTTAATGATGGGGGAAATTCACCCCCATTTTTGAATTTCTAGAATAGACATTGGGATTGAGTTTATACTTTATATAATGGTATATACAAGGGAAAAGGAAGTCTGAACAATGACTCTACCTTGGTTCATTTTTGGGTTATCTCCGTTACTTTTAGGTTGAAATTATGTTTTTTTAGAGCATATCTAAAAATCAGTTGAAGGAATTGATATAATTCTTATCACATGGGTGCAGTGACAAAGAACAATCTTCACACATTTTAACTTTCGCTTCTGACAGTACTCTCTGTGCTTTTATTTTTTTCTATTGGTTTGTTTGTTTTAGGCTGCAATATATATTTGCAGTATTATTTTTTTTTTATACATTTCAGGTTATTTATCTACTATTTTCACATTTTAAATATCTGCTCACATGATTTTGTTACTTTTTTTATGAACAGTTTACTAAAATAAAAAAAATATTTGATTTCTGTGTTGCTCTTGACATGGATATAAGCAATTTGTCAAGTATTTCAGTTTAATAGAGATCACAATGGTATTTCTCCTATTTTTAGCTTATCTGTTTCGAAGAAAAGCTCAATCTATTATGATTGCTATGTTGTCTTCATTGTGAAAAGACTTTGAAGTAGCCCATAACTGAAACATTTAAAGATTTTTTTACCACAAAACTTGTAATACTTGCCTTATAATGAAAAGGTACAGTTGTAAGACAATTGGCATTATTCTGAAATATATTTGTGGAGTTAAGCCCCTTTTAAACTTAGAATTTTTGTAAAAATTTGCTATTAAGTGGAATGATTTCAAATCTATCAAAGTTATCAATATAAAACTTGGAATATTTGCTTAAAATGACAGGGCTTGGATGTAAGACAAGGGGCATTACTCTGAAAGCTGTTTTTAGAGTTCTGCTTGAATTTTTTGTTGAAATTGGTTACTGATACAGAGAATTTTGCAAACTATCAAAAATATTGTACTCATTCTTGGCATACTTGCTACTGGGAACAACATACTTGCTTCTTGGGAAAAGGCACATCTGTACCACAAAAGACATTACCAAGTGATAAGTGCCTCTAGAGTAATGCCCCTTTTTCACATGGAAAATAATTAAACTTTTGTATAAATACTACCGGTAATAACCTGAACATTCACAATCACAAAATTATTCATCTTAAGTGAAGTGCATAACAGTAGTAATTGAATAGCACCATAACACTCTTGAAATTAATTTTATTAAATTGTTGCCCTTAACATACGAGCATTGGCACCACATGCGATGCTCTTATTAGAGACTCAAATGACCATTAGGGATTATTCTAGAGCTCAAAATGGGGCAGGGGGGCACAAAAAAGGGGCAGGGTGCTTTCTGCGCGTCGGGCATGGTAATTAAGAGACAGTTTTACTGTTACGCTGAATCGTTACTGTAACAGTAATAACTATATAATAACTGTATATATTATTAGAAAGTTATCTACAGCAAAACAAAGCAATAATTATATGTCTATTGTTATTTTATTGTAAACATTTGAATAATTTCAACTGTTTTAATGATATGATATAGTAAAAACATCAACATTTTCATGAAATCCAAAGGAGCCAGACATAGTCACTTATAGTGACCATGTCATATCAGGGCACTGATATCAACGTATTCACTCATGATGACTGTCAACATCCATACATGCTTTGAAACAGCATCAACTACAACATGTTTTCATGAAACCCTGGTGCTCACAGGAGCCAGACATAGTCTTAAATTAAGTTAAATCTTATTACATATTAGATTAAAATGTGCTTGATTTCTCAAGAAAACGTATCCGAAATTAGGTATCCGAAATAACACACACTTTTTACGACACATATTCGACTTTGCAATGTAAAGACAAAGTCGGCAAAGCTAATATCCGTAATAAGAACACATAAATATTTAAAGCAATCAAAGCACATTACCTTTCACTGGCATCCATAAACAAAGCAATATTATGATTCGTTTTCCTAATTTTTGCACGTTCTTTTCCTAGATCAGCTAATTTACGTTTCAGGGATGGCATTTTTGCATTGTTTCATTAACTTCGATGTGTAAGAGAATGAAACAACTTGGAATTAAGAAATTACCAAATAAGAAACTATAATGATACGTGCGAATAACTTAATAGCAATTAACGCTTAATCTAATTGCGTATACTTTTAAGCAAATAACAGTTTGTTGCAAAATTACATAGCGCTAATTAAAAATAAATGGTGTTGAAAAACCTGTGAAAATCAAACGATTATTAGGGCTATAATCAAAGGGGCTTTATACATTAATAGATCGTGTTAGTTGCCAAATTAACAGATAACAAACCTGTGTATTCCCAATCAATTACCAACGCGCGCTATGTCGGTAGTTGCAATATACGATCAATTAGCATAGCCGTGTCACATCGGGACAGCAGCGACGAATCTAGCAGTTTGACTTTGATTGATTGTTCACATTTCAAACAAAAAGTTAATGTGCTGTCCAAAAAAGGGCAAAAGGGCGCTGTTAATTGGCATTTGAAGGGCAAAAGGGCGGGGTTTAAAAAGGGCAGGGCGGAGCGCCCTTCTATTCCGCGCTAGAATAATCCCTAGACCATGGTGTCTCCCATCACATAATGTACATCACAACTCAGAAAATACTTGAGGGATTGAGTTTATACTTATACAATGGACACACAAAGAACAATCTTCACACATTTAAACTTTATCTTCTAACAGTATTCTCCGTGCTTTGATTACATTACTGTTTTGGTAAAACTAGTACTAGATGACTATCCACCATAAGAAACTACGAACTTTTTCACATTAAATGATACACAGTGGGGCTTGAACAAAGTTTCAACAATCAGTGAGAGATTAAGTGTTTACAAGTCAGTGACCTTGACCACACGGTGACAGAGGAGGGTCAGTCAACACTAAAACATTACCTGTGACTACAGATTCTACTCTGCACAGAGTTTTTCCTTATTTAACACGACTGACTCACATATGGGTCAATGATGCATAATAAAGAAAATGTTCATACATAAAGAAATTCTGGCTGTAGTTGTGGAGAACATAACTAAACTAAGTTACTGTCTCAGTTTTTCTTACAGATACACTTCACAATATAAAGTTTTTTATTGGTAAAAACTTACCACATCAAAGGGTAGATACTTTGTTCATTTTGTTAATTTTGACATTTGTAAACAACAATACTCAGTGGCTCAGTGGTCCAGGTTGCAGTGCCTTACTTTACTGACTTAAAGGGAATCCTGCTGAAACCAAATTCTTTTTTCTTCAAATTTCAAAATGTACAGCAGGATGAAATTATGTTTTTTCATAGTATATCAACTTCTCTTTAATTTCAAAGAAAAACATTTTTAAGCTAAATTCTGTGAGTCAGTCACTTTAAACTTCACAATTAATAGCAGAAAAAAAATTGATCTACATTTTTGCTTGAGCAAACCATGACCAACTGAATTCTGAAGTTCATTGCTATGAAGAATATCTAAATTTTAATTACAAATAATATCATTAAAAATGAAATATTAATCTTGTAAAATAATATATGTAAATATATAATATTCTGTTAAACTGAAATATAATTGTTTGATAAATAAATACACAATTTTACAAATATTTTAAAAAGAAGCATTTGTTACAGAGTTACCAGTACCAATGTCTCCCGCCTAAGTGAAGTTTTACATGAAGTACATAATTGTACTATTTCAAAAGTTTGAGGTATGGATCTGGACTTTCAGTGAAAATCTTGATGAATGCTAGATCTGCACATGCAATAAACATGGGTGTTGCACATGACACGTCATCTTATTATGGTGAACATTTTTGCAAACTTATTTCAAAATCCTTTGAAGAATGGAAAAGTTGTGGACCAGACACAAAACAGACCCTATAACAGATCATGTTAAGTTTTGACCTCTAAGTTTGACGTTGACCTTGGAGGTATGTGTCTGGTTGTTGCACATGACAAGTCGTCTTATTATGGTGAACATCTGTGCCAAGTAATTTCAAAATCCCTTGATGGATGAAAAGGTTATGGACTGGACACGAAATATACCCTTCAACAGAAAATATTGACCTTTGATCTCCAAGTGTGACCTTGTCCTTGGAGGTAGGGGGTCTGGGTGTTGTGCATGAAACATCATCTTATTATGGTGAACATTTGTGCCAAGTAATTTCAAAATCCCTTGATGAATGGTTAATTATATGTTATGGACCGGACACTAAAGTGTGACAGATGGACAGACAGACAGAATGACAGACGGATGGACAGAGAGATGGAGCCCATTTCTATATCCCCTTTTTTTTCAAAAAGGCAGGGGACAATAAAACAACATCTTTATATCTAATTTGTATTATTTCATTTTAATGTCACAATGTCATCACATAGGGATTTTTCAGACTGTTAAACGTAACAAGTATCTGGTTTCTGTTGGAAAGTTTGTTCAAGTTTTTGAATACTTAATTTGGTATTCATTGAACCCGAATATTTATATTTCATAATCTCCATATTTCTATCTATTCTCACACCCAGTTTTATGAACTTAGCTTCTGTACCTCTTTCATTCAGGAAGGATCCAGACTTTCCAGAAAGACAGACAGACAGAAAGACAGACATTACCTAGATAACCTCCATACTGCTGTCTATCCATTTATCAACCTTGTTTTTGCACTACAGTTTCTATTTCAAGTAACTACAGAAAAACAGACAGAAAGACAGAACAAACTATAGTGTTCATCTAATATAATTACTGCTAAAGTCTAATCACATATCAAGCTTGAAATACTTTAACATCTAAGTTACAGCATAACTTTTCAAGACAGACAGAAAATTCTAAATTAATGTACTTTTCACCACATTATCTATCTCCAAAGTATCATCAACTTTTAAAAATATTCACTTATCTGCATAAACTCTATTTCATTATCTACTGGTCAACTAAACCTTTGTGCTTTGAGTTAATGCTTTTTTTTAAATGTTGTTTTTTTTATAAGACCAAAATGCCCTTAGATAGTCAAACTCATATCAGGCAGTTAACCCAGCCATCGTTCCTAGAAAGGGCTAGTACTCCCATTCTCCATATGAAGAAACGATAATGGTCAGTAGTGGATTTGAACCCACTGAACTATTGCAGGATTCAGATTTTTTTATCCTGGAGAGAAACATACATAAACTAGACTGAAACTACGTAGAAGACCTTAACTGTAACATAGGGCAATCTGTAAAATTGCAAGCAACGAATAAGTCCCACTTTGTTCAAAGATTCCTGCATAGGAAGTTTCATTAATGTATAGCAACCCATTCATTTTCTATCATCGGGAATAAGTAAAATCCAACTGACCAACCAACACATCTGACAAATCACCATAAACAAAGTTTATGTATAAATACAGTTCCTTCTAATACTTTTTCAAGTTAATGCCATTTGTATTGCCTTAAAGGTTTTATTTCCATTTTTTTCAAATCACACAAGTTTTGAAATTTAAATAAAACATCTGAGACTCAGCTGCTTGATTTCAGTCGAAGCTTCCTAAAATATTATGATGGAATTACTTTGAAGCTAGTCACTAAAATAGGTTTCTTTTATACCCATTTTTAAAATAAGAGAAAAAATCAGATGTATTTGTTAAAAATCATATTCACCAAACTTGTGTACAAGCAGCTCTTATGTTCAGACAAAATCTGCTCAAACCAAAATAGACTCAGCATAAAAGGAAATCCCTATTTCCATTAACCCAATGATCAATATAGTCTTGCACGCTGACCCAAACTTTTTTGTATTTTCACTTACATTGGCTTTCCCCTATACGTTTTCTATATTTCTAGTACTTAAAATTCTTTTAGTTTGAAAGCTAATGACATGAAGTAACAGAAAAACAGTTGTGATGATTTTCTGTCCAGACATTACTGCTACCAAACAACATTTTTCTTTCAGCCTTTAGATATTAAAAAGTACTATAAACATATTAAAAACATTAATTATACCACAATCACAGAGACAAAATTTTAAGAACAACAATATTTGAACATTTTTCTAATCAAAAATTTTTCTTTTGTTTTAGTTCAATTTCTTTATTTTTATTTATTTATTTTTTTTTTTTTTTGGTGCAAAATTTCAGATTCTCTTTTACAGCAAAATATCATCAGTGTTAAAGTTTTTTCCAAAATACCTAAAACATTATTATAGGTGTTGAAATCATTTCAAGAAAAATAACAAAGGTTCTGTCTTTAAAGAAAAAAAACATTACATCGAACTGCTGATGGAATTACTTTTTTCCATGAATCCAGACTCACTCCTGTCAGACAAACCTCTCATGGCCATTTTGCAAAACCGGCTCTTTTGAACAGAAGTATTACATCATCCTGTGATCACACACAATAACTTATAAGTATATACATTTCATAAAATCAAAGCTGAAATATAGAAGCACCAAAAGAACAACAAAGTGAAAAAGTAACGAAAAACAACTTACCCCCACCAGTGAAGCTCTGGGCAGGGGAACGAAGTCTGCCCAGAGCACGGCGAAGGAAGCCCACCACACGCCTAGCCACACTCACAACAGCACAGACCATCGAACTCATGACTTCGTATAGTAATAGCTACAGTATAGATATCTCTAAGCTAAGCTATCTAGGAGCAATAAGTGCTAAAGTCCATTGTTTACCTTCCTTTTTATAGTGAGTTAGGAAAGGTGCGAAAGGATTAACGCTGATCTCAAGGTTCAAAGGTCAAAATCTACCTGAATTTACTCAATGGGCGGAGCAAATAGGTCTGTAAATAGGCGAATACTGAAATACCACTGGTGAATCCTCGTAAATTTCATGCCCTTGTCATGTCTGCGAAGAATGGGCCGTTTTGACTGACAGCCGTCTGCGCATGTATAAAGCGTCTGTTCCGTGCAAAATCTGTCTCCGAACAGACATCTTTATTCTGCGGTCCTGCGGCAATCTTTGCGGCCCATTTGCGGCTCTAGTTTTAACATCTTTTGTTTTGTAATTGTGTTATTATCTATTATAACAGTGGTGTCATAGATTAGAACTATTCGATAAAGTTTTCAGTGCTATTTTGGATTTAATCGATACCTTGATACTATTCAAGTTATTAAATATAGATACGCCTTAACAAGACTTAGAACATCCAGTCAAAGGTCAGAAATAGAAACAGGACGTTGGACAGAACCTCACATAAAGCCAAGATCAGAACGTAAAGTCAGCTGTGTAATATATTGGAAGATGAATTTCATTTCATCCCAGGATGCCCTTTTTGCCGTGAACTTACACTAAAGTACATAAAAAAAGTCTGAATTTTCCAAAATTTATAGAATTATTTAAATCTGATAACTAAAGAGAAATGAGAAATTTATCGATGTTTATTTTCCATGTATGAAGAAAAGAGATGGTATGTTTAACACTAGACAGTAATTTCAAAATGATATGCTTCTTTTCTTAACCCGTCCCACGCCAGCACGCCCCAGCCCCCTCCCCACCGAATTGTGATAACATACTGTAACAATTACTGTGTTGGCAATTTCTGTAATTATATACTTCAAATATTTTTTGTGAAGTATCAACTTTTTAACAGCTACCTCTTTGTTAAAAGATTTCGCAGTATATTAATCTCATAATTTCTTTTATGCAGCATATAAAGCTTTTATAGTGTAATGATTAAATGTTTAATAAATGGATAATGCACGATTAATGTAATGCACAATTAATGTAATTTTTGTTACACTTTTCTCCCAAATATGTAGTTACATTGTTTTTGACTATTACGTTTTATATGAAAATTGTATAACACAACATGCCATCAATCGGATTACTTTACAAAAACCGTATTTTGCGCGCTCATAGATTGTATTGTATATTGCATCTCTCTCTCTCTCTCTCTTCGTCTACCTCTCTCTCATCACATCTTATATATTTTCCTTTTTTCCTTTATCTATTATTTTTCTTTTCATTTTTTTCCTTTTCTCACCCTTTTCTCTTTCTTACTCGTTCAAACTAAATTGAATACTTTTGTACCATAACTATTTTCTAGATATTTGTAATCTTGAATAACTCGAATGAAAAATAGTTGTATGGAGTGACAAAATGACATGTTTTTGTATCTAGAAGTATTTGAATAAACAGGGTTTGCCTGCAAAAGGGCCTAAAAAATACAATCAAATATTACAAAATAAATTGTCTAGAATTATGTATAAAATCTTGCTACCTTCAAAAATAAAAGGACTTATTTCTTAGTTAACTTATCACAATTATTACAAACACAGCAATGTTTAAATTCCATTCAACATTAAAGCTTAAAAACCATAATTATCTACCTAAAATACCCTTCAATGAAACACCAAAGCGGCACAGGAAAAACACCCATCTAATGGATGAAACCTATACAAGCAGCATGCGAAGCTGCTTCTTCAGGTATAAGAAGGCGGGATTTTTTGTCCAAAAAGACACAATTAATACATGCTTTATTCTTAAATTTTCAACATATGAGTCGTCTAGTTTTTTTAGCCTCACTATTGGTTCATTTTCACTTCTTTCCTGTGGCAATGTAATTGTCACAAAATCTGTCTTATTTGAACACTTATTTATCTGCAAAATACTGACCATAATCAATACATAATTCTGCACTCAAAATAATATTACACATATATATGAATTTCACCATTATCAGTATTCTGGCTTATCAAAGAAAAGACTTCGAAAAAGATTAGGTTAATTTGACAGTGAAACGAGTTTCAAACTCAATCCAGTCAACTCAGGTGTAGAGCTCGAAAATTCAGTAATGTTCTGCATCTGTCGCAGATCCGGAGTACAAAACCCTGCACTAGCAAAGACTTATATGTTTGCAAAGTAGGTATGAAAGCATTCTCTAAAAAGTAATTGGCGAAATGTTAAGGAGTGACGTCTGTTGCAGTGGAGCAAAATGAAAAATATCAATAAAATGCACTCACCTTCAAAATGCAAAACATGGTATCCGTTTATTATCCCGCTATAAAAATACTGTCATTGCTGTAGCAAGTCAAATTCACCAATAAACATAATACTGTTTCCAACACTTTCTACGACCGTAGGTCGCACATCCGTTGTAATGAAAAAAGGACTGATCAGTGGTCAGTGATAACGTACAGGATTTGTAATTTTGGGACCGTAAGTTCGATCCTGCTCTCCTCCACTAGCAAACTGGTTGTCTTTTGGGTGTGACAAATACCCAAGCTCTCATGTATCGGTGCTATAAAACGAGCATGTAAAAGAAAGGAGCATCTTAGAACTTCCACATTTTGTACTTTCCCACATGACCTAAAATAGCTCAACTCTTCTGTGAGCGTAGGTCATACAGAAAACCGGAACTGACGAGAAATAAATTCAAACAGAATAACAAGCACAACTATGGAGGTGTCAGTGAACGTAACACTGATTCATATTTTTGTTCTGTTGCTGCTAGAAACGACTCGGTCAAGCAGAAATACGGATGACAAGCGTCCTTTTGTTGTTTTACTTATTTTGTTACTAAAATTAAAAAATGGGTGCATTTAACACTGTAAAATTGGAAAAAAAGGCTTTGGTGACTTCTTATTCTACCAGTCAATTCTAACTGGGTCCCACGCGACGATAAAATGCTATTCTCTTAGCTGTGCTGATTAAGGGGAGGTAGCACGTAGTGCTAACATAACTTTGTTGACAGGAACACAAGAGTTACACTTCTTGAGCATTTCCCTTTCATTAAATCCTTTGTCGGTTGTTGTACTCTGCAGTTTGGCCGTTGTCAGTTTGCAGTGTTAACGGTTACAGTATAAAATATATACTGGCCAGGGGGTGCGTTCCATGAAAAAACTGACTTTCTGCGGGTAAAGCACGTCTGAATATATTCTACAGTTTTGCAAGGAAGATACATCTGAAAACAAGTTGGCAGCTTAAAAAAATATCAAAGGAGTTATGCCAAATAACTGAATTGTACATTTTATTACATATATTTGCAATATGTTTTTGCGATATTGATATCTGTCTTCTTACCAAATAAAATGTAATTGAATTGTACATTTTATCACATATTTCTGCAATATATTCTTGCGATATTGATATTTGTCTGCTTGCTTAAATGTAGTCTTATTCTTTATGTTTAAAGAGTTGAACGGATATTTTTTTAGTTCAAACTTCAAGCCGTAGAAGGTGGACAAACATAAAATATCAGCCCGTAAAAGCGGTTCACCTTGAAAGGCGAAATAGTGGGACTAGCTTTAATGTTACTGTCCATGTTAGTAAATATTGTCAGATTGTAAACATTCTGCCTCATTATGATCATTATGCAGCTACTGTATTAATACATCTGTTCCTTTGTGACTGCATCATTAAGTAATCTGGCTTTTTATATGTCACAGATCTGCTTACTCATTAGACACAGTATCTTCTTCTTCCGTAGCCAGAAACATTTAAAAAAGATTTTCAAATGCAGTCAAAAGATATCCAAGGGAAATTTTTATGTTTTGTCACCAACAAAATAAAAACAACGTTAGCTATTAAGAATATATAATATAGCATTCGTTCAATTTATTGAGATCAAACCACAGAACACTTCTCCTTTCCACATAAAAGTTATAAAGAAGTACTAGTTACAAATATCTAAAATTGTGTCATTCAATTCTTCATCTATTCATTTGAATACATTTTACCATGTATTAACAAGCTATTTAATAAAGTGTATGAACTAGGCACTTTCCCAGAAGCCTGGTCCAAGTCAGTTACTGTTACAATTTATAAAAAGGTGATCAAAATAATCCTAGTAATTATAGGGGTATTTCATTATTAAATGTTTTAGGTAAACTATATACGGGTATACTGTCAAGGAGACTTTCTTTCTATGTAAATGTGTTCGATAAAATACATGAAGAGCAAGCGGATTTTCGATAAGGGTATTCTACCATTGACAATGCGTTTATTTTAAATGCAATGGTAAATAAGCAGTTTGTAAATGGCGGAAAAATTTATGTAGCTTTTGTAGACTTCATGAAAGCTTTTGATATAGTAAATAGGCAAAAGCTTTGGCATGTCATACAAAATAATGGAATACAAGGTAAACTGTTTTACTCAATCCAAGCAATATACAAGTCTGTTAAAGCTTCTGTACGTACAAATAACGGTTTGTCAGATTATCTCAATTGTGAACTGGGTCTTAAACAAGGATGTTTAATATCCCCAATATTGTTCATTTTATATATAAATGACCTGGTTAAAACTATTAACAGTAGTGGAATTCGTGGTATATAATTAATCCCAGGAAATACTGAAATTTTATTATTACTTTTTGAGGATGATTTAGCCTTGGCAAATGATACTGTAATTGGTTTGCAAAGATTGTTGAATATTTTGAAAGATTTTTGTTTAAGGTCAGGTCTGAAAGTAAATATTGATAGTTGTCAAAAAGAAGAAATGGTTCTATGATAATAAGCGTTTAGAAGTTGTTAATATGTTTTCATACGTTGGAGTAACTCTCTCGCAACAGATGTCTCTAAATAAAATGGCTGGTGAACAGGCCTTAAAGGGGAAAAGAATACTAATATCATCGTTATCCAAGTTGTATAAGTACGGACAATTACCAAAACATGTGTTTTTAATATGTTTGATACAAAGATAACACCGGATTTATTGTATGGATCCGAATTATGGGGTATACAAGAACACAAATCTGCCTAAACTGTGAATGTATATGCTTGTAAAAGGTGTGTTGCAAACAAAATACTACAAATGCAGCAATATTAGGTGACAGTGGACGTTTACCTTTATATATTGCAAGTGCAAAAAGATGTTTGAAATATTGGTTTAGGATTCTGAAATTGCAAGACCAAAGATTTGTAAAACAGTGTTATGAAATGATACTATTTTATGACGAAACAGGTAAAGCCTCGTGGGCAACTGGTATCAAGAAATTGTTATATGTAAATGGTTTTGGTTTTGTTTGGAACCAACAAGGTGTTGCAAATGAACATGTTCTTCTAAAAACTTTTGCTATGAGAATGTGTGACCAGTATAAACAAAACTGAAACGAATATATTAGAAATAGTTCCAAATTGTCTGCATACTGCCAATTTAAATCTGATTTTGAACATGAAGCGTTTTTATCTACAGTTACTGTACGTAAATTTAGAAGTGCATTAGCACGACTAAGAACGTGATCACATGACTTAGAGATAGAAAGCGGGAGATATAGAAACATTCCTCGTGAAGGAGGTTTTGCAAGTTTTGTAAAACATGTGTAGAAACTGAATTCCATTTCGTCCTAATATGCCCGCTTTATTTAGAATTAAGGCAGCAGTATATTCCTTTAAGTTTAATATAGACATATCAATACATAAGTTTAATATATTGATGAGTACAAAATCTGAAAAGTTGTTAAACCAACTAACGAGTTTTGTGTACTGTGGTTTTGAGAAAGGAAAAAATTATCTGAATATTGATAGGTAAACATATTGATTTACAATGAGATACTTGAATGTACTAAACTGTGTACATGTAGTTGAAATGAAACTAAATAAATTGTACTAGTTTATACAGGTGAATTGTATATACATGTTATTTGATTTGGGTCGGAGACCAACATCAATAAAATACTTTGTCATTGTTATTGTGATTGTCAATCTCCGACTGACATGCAACAAATATTTGAATGGCTCCCAGTAAAAGAAGAAACTGTCTCTTTATATTCAGTTGTCCTATTTTTAGAACAGCATTTTCTCCTTAATAATATATACAGTATTGTTCTTATTTCAGTACAATATGATATTTCTTCTTTGTGTGACTACCTTGACCACAGATCAATCCAGTCCTAAACTTGCATGTCTTTTAAACAAAAACAAACAAAAAATACAACAGATTTGCGCATATGGTTTCACATTTACTGTCACGCGCAGTTATGCATTTAGTAATTTTATAATAGAGGAGGCGAGATGTTTTTGCTGCAAGATTTGAATAATGTAGTTGAAGTTTTCCAGAGATCTTAAAGAAATGTTTCATAAAAGTAATAGCATACATAGTCAATAAATGTTAATCATTTACGGTAAAATGACTAAAAAGATCTAATGTTTATGTAAATTTTAACACTGACCTTATCAACCTTGACTCACTTTCTGTTTTTGGTGATATGTGTATGAACTTTGGACCATATGTACAGTTTTTCCTGCAGATTTGGACCATATGTACAGTTCTGACTGAAGATTTTGACCTTTTGTGCAGTTTGCCTGCAGATTTGGACAATATGTACAGTTTTGCCTGCAGATTTGGACCATGTGTACAGTTTTGCCTGCAGATTTTGTCCCATACGTTCAGTTTTGCCTGCAGATTTGGACCCGATGTACCGTTTTGCCTGCAGAGTTGAACCATTGTACAGTTTTGCCTGCAGATTTTGTCCCATATGTTCAGTTTTGCCTGCAAATTTGGACCCGGTGTACAGTTTTGCCTGCAGAGTTGGACCATTGTACATTTTTGGCTACAAATTTGGACCCTGTGTACAGTTTTGCCTGCAAATTTGGACCCAGTGTACAGTTTTACCTGCAAATTTGGACCCTATGTACAGTTTTGCCTGCAAATCTGGACTATGTGTACAGTTTTGCCTGCAACTTTGGGCCGTGTGTACAGTTTTGCCTGGAAATTTGGACCATGTGTACAGTTTTGCCTGCAAATCTGACCATATGTTCAGTTTTGCCTGCAGTTTTGGACCAGGTGTACAGTTTTGCCTGCAGATTTCAACATGAACTGTATCTTGACCAACTTCCTCGTTTTAGAAGCTTTAGCAATGAATATCTGAAATATGTTTTATTTCTTGCCTATACAGATTATAAATGAATAACAAGGTTATTTCCTGACAAAACCGTTTATTCAAAACCAAATAATAAACAATCAAAAGCTATGAAAGTCATAAATTTTTAAAAGGTCAATTTTTTGACAGTGACTTCCGTGTATGTATAAAAATAAAAACATTTGTTTTGGTTTTAAAAATATAAATTATATTCTGCATTTCTACACCAAAGAAAACATACACTCGCTCGGAATTGACCTGCCGAATGTCAATTGATGTAAATTTCTGTTATAAAATATAGAAAGGCAGTTTTCCTACGGTTTTGATATCCTTTAAAATCAACTTGACATAACATTAGTTGCTTTTGTTAATGTTGTTCAGGTCTCTAACTGCAAATTACCAAGTGTTAAGATTATTTCAGCCAGTGACACAAAGTTTGAACTGAAGACAGTATGCCATACCTTCACTCTGAAGAATACTTATTTCTATTAAAGCTGAGTTAGAGACCTTTTCATGGAAGGTTATGGGTAAAAGTGACCTTAATTGTCGATATTTTTTCATAAAAAAGTTATTTTATCCAAGAAAAAGCTAAAAGCTGAAAAATCCAGTATGAGTAAAATACGTCCACATGATGTTATTTTAGATGGCTGTTTGAGAATTGTGGGTAATTTATCTTATTAGTAGATATTATTTGATTGCATTCTGTAGCTATTGAGAATCAGAAGAAAAGACTAGACCTGTATTTTACATCAATCTCACGCAATCCCTCGATTTTCCATCTTAGAATCAGTTATAAATACCTTAATAACATGGCAACACATACTTTTTTATGAAAGTCTTTGTCAGGGAATTGAAACATTATTTTTTTTCTTGATAACAAGGTTGTAAGTCATTTTGACCGAATTTTAAAACAGGTTGATGATGTTCTACACCTAGAAAACTACTTTTTCACGCAAGATAATAGCAGCAATACATCGAGGGGTGAATGCGTCTTACTTTTAGATAAAGAAGCAGAAAGAATCTTTTCGCTTCAATCCCTTTCCTATCCATTTACACTGCATTCACATGAATTGAGAAAGTTCCGTTATTAGTATTTAATGTAAATATCCAATTAATGAAACACTGTGCTATTTGAACGGACATGTACTATTTTAAAACATAATCAGCATCTATTCAATTTGTAAATTGTATATGAAGCATTTCCGAAAAAAGAAAAATAATATTAAACTAAATTAAACTTACTTTCCTTGATATGAAATTAACGTTCATTTTTATACAGGACATTTCTATCTACCTGAATGAGATATATTTTGGCGTGTCTTTAAAGCTTTTTAATGTTTTATGTATTTGTTGCGAAAAAGCCATGAGTATTATACAGACAGAATTATGAGAAGAATGCTTGAAATTCTGTTCTAAAATCCTATAATTAAAAAAAGAGATTTGTCATGAGTGTAAAGCTAAAACATAGAATACTGTACCAATGTATTTTCAGATCTTTGTTTAGGTAAAAATTTAGCACAAAAACTAAGGCAACCCTAAAGCTTAGGCACAGTCTGCATAATAGGGCTTTAAAGCTTAAGACATTTATTTTGGAGTTAATTGAGAAACTGGAAACATTTTGGCGACTTTAGGTAAAAGTTGTCAAAGGTGTACAGAAAAAAAAACAAACACCGGTGTCGCTTGTCATTAAAAAAAGATCAAGAAAAAAATCACTTTCCGTCTGCTCCTAGGAGTTTGAATCTGCTAAGAACATATTAAATTTGCATTTTGGTGCTTGTTATTTATGATGTTTTGTATTCTTCATTGAATTTCATCTGACTAACTTATTTCATAAATAACTTAATAAATATGTATGCCACTCACGATACAATAAATGACTCACCAATTACGCCTTTAAAGTTATATCACACGGGTATTTTAAACTTACGTGTTTTATATTCATCAACTGAGTTTGTGTTGATGTTATACATGGTCCATTTTCTAATGCTCGCACCTCTAATGCCTTGTATTTGAAAGAACTTTGAGAAAAATCATGTTTTGAATGACTTGGTCGCAAAGTGTATTTTCTCAGACTAAAGTTAATCACTAGTTTTAAAATCCTGAGACATTTATGAGGCTTAGAATAAAAGTTATAAAATCCCTTTCTCCCTTTTCTAGTCAGAAATACAATAAATTATATACCACGTAGTGTTAAACTCGCAAAGATCAGAACAAAATTGTCCTTCAATCATTCTCTTGTACAGAACACTTAGAAACAATTGTTAAGAATGGTGGTGGGTTATAAGTATTCTGTTTGGACCAATTATTAAGAAATGAATTAGATTTTCGTTACAACAATGTGTCACAATATACACAAAGACAACAATCTCTCTCTCTGTAACAGTCTGTTTCCACCTTGTCATCAACTTTCGTTTCGATTCCTGTAAATGCAAAATTTTAAATGATTCTTAGAAATCAAAAAAAAGGAAATAATTGCCAATCAGAATTATTAAACATTTTAGGGTTTCATAAAAAAAATGAAAACAGAGCTGTTAATCTGTCTAGAAAAATTAGTAGACTTGCCGGAATGAATCAAATAAAATGATTCTAGATATTTTACTCCCAAAGTCAGCCTGCTTCAATCTGTACATCTCTGTTGTGCAACATAAGGGTCTTTCATTTAAATTCTTAAATGCAAGTGTTCATTAAAATCTTTAGTATATATTTATATTTATGTTTTATTACTAATCTTTTTAACATCATATCTGTAATTCTGTAATCATAAAACGGGTTTATATATTCGGTAACTTTAATGATACATCGAACATTTAAGAGCAGGGCTTGTCTTCAAATGTTAGGCTCTACCTGATGACTCAAAATAATGGTGGATGAGGAAAAAGACCACCCGTCCTTACCTGGTCTAGTACTTCTGTGGGCTCTGACCACCCTCACTACTGTACTGAGTTTCATACTCTGTCTCATCAAAGCTATCTTCTTTACCTTCCTTCTGTGAAAGCTGTCAAACAGAAAATTAACGATGTACGTTATCTCATTTTATGAGATTTATTCAAAGCTTATACCCATAATCATTCATGTATATTTTTTGTTCTGCCAGCTAAGGTTAAAAGCGCAAAAGGAAAGTCTTAAAGTCTTGGAAATTAAAAAAAAAAAAACATATGTATTGCTTCCATCATTATTTTGTTTGAGAAGGTTTTTTTGTGAATATTATATAATATTATATAATTGATGTGTTGTTTCTCTGCTATCACTCATGAAATTTTACAAGCAAGCCGCTTGCGCGAGAGAAAAATTATTTTGTACCATTAAGTTACCTACCGTTAGATCTCTGACGCCATTTTGCAGATTTTTCTCATACTGCAGTCCTGCTTTGTATTTGTTCGGCATTTCGCTGATAGATTTGTCTCCCTTGGTAAAAGAGACTGACACACGGTCTGTATCTGTAGAACTACGGTAGGAGAACATTCGGAACGGCTTCAGTCCGCAGCATAACAACGTGAACACCGCCATACGGAAACTCCTGAAAACGTACAAAAAGTACACTCCATGTAACCATAGCTAGAAACCTATATTTGTATGCTTAATATTTTATTACTTTGAAATTGTTATACATTCTACATGCATTTTATAAGACCCCATTTATGAAATGTGTGAGATCATGAATTTATTTACCTCATTTCGTACACTAATACATGTCCATGTTAAGTTGATGGTGGTTTTCAATCTGATAAATAGTTGCTCCATAAGCCTTTTTAGACATAATCAAAAGTAAATCGTTTTATTTCTCCACTGTTATAGCTGATTAGGTCGACATGATTACGATTTTAAACCACTTTTTAAAAAAATCCTTATAAAAGGGTTTCCAGGAGCCATAATTTCCCTCCATTAGCATTTTAACTTGACATACTTTTAAATAATTTAAAGATAAGTTTATTTCTGTAAACTTGAGACCTTTAAGTCTCACTGCAGTCTTTTATTATAATTTTTCTAGTAATTTTTCATTGTATCCCCGTCCTATTTGAAATTGAATATTGTTGTTGAATTAATACCGTTTCTCAAACTGTCGGATAGAATCGTTAACACAGTTTGTATGTATTTTATTTTATTTGAGTGTCACCCATGTACACATACTGTAATAACATATTCAGTCATACAAATAATAAAATATGAACGTGGCCATTCTTTAAGAATTATAAGAAACTATTTTCATAAATCTATGCAATATGTGCTAAACTATACATTTAAGAATATTTACATGATAAGAAACAAAGTATGTCTGTTAAGCATCGCTTATCATTGTTAATAAAACTTGTTTCAAATGGTTATTGTAAGAACATAACTATAGAACGTTGCACATATATGTACAATTAAAAAGTTTTATATCACCATCAATTTTATTGGCAGTGAATAGATTAACAAAATAACCTTAACATGGTTTAAAATATTCTACTGGATTCATTTAATAGAATATTAACATAAATATTTAAAAGAAGTTATAACTATAAAACACAGTAGAGCAGTTTGTTTTAAATATGACATCTCCAAAAGGGAAGTCCAGATATAGTCTACCCTACTCTGTTCATATCTTTATTGTATAATCTATTATTTCTAAGCCTAAGTATTTCAAAATATGTTTTTGCTAAACCTGCCTTGTATGTAGATCAGTTTTGGCAAGTCTATGTTGCCATTATTTAAGGACGTATTTTTATTATTCATCTAGTTTCGAATAATTCTTTTTTGGTATGAAATGGAAGTGTCTCGCATCTTACTATTTCTAGTGAAAATTCATTTCACAAGCATGCTTAATAAATCGCTTTAAACTTTTTACGTAGATGCAGTTAGTTACAGTCCAGATAGTGTATTACATTTCCGAAGTCAAATGTCACTGATCAATCCCGCGAAAAATTATTTTTAAATAATAAGGGTAATGTGGACTGCCTTGTCCAACTCCTCGATTCATCGCCAAACTCTCCGATAAATAGCCGTTACAGATTAAAAAACCCTTGATAAAGTTAATGAAAGATTTTAAAAAATCAAAATGACGCGAACATTGTAAATGTAATCATGGTTTTAGATGTCAAAGCCTTTTCAAAGTCAATAATGAATAACATCCAATCAAGTTTTTCCTTCCAAATATTCAATTATTTATAAAATAACGCGTATTTTCACATGTAAATCGGCCTTTCTTTTAACCCGTCTGTTCTAGCTAACCGATTTGCTATGGCTTTTGTCAGTTTTTAATTAAATCATTGGTCGCTATTATGAGAGAACCGCGTGGTTGTTACCTGTGTTTGGTGTAAAAGTTGAAAATTCTTTGATTCTGAGGGTCAAACACTACAATTTCTTCACAAAAATGATTTAAAGAAACAAGAAAATATTGCTTTATATCATTCCGACATTAATCCACCATATCTGAGACATTAATTAGTTTTTGTTATTTTTCAGTTCATAGAGAGTTTTAGAGCACTATGCAAGGAGGCCACCATATATTTCTTTTATTATTTGTTAGTTTTATAATTGCGGTATCGAAGTCTTCTATTCATTTATGAGTCTTTCATGCCGACTACCTAATTGGAACCTGTACTCTGATTAACGTTATGCTGTTTCTATTATTTTTATTCTAAATTCGTCAACTATAAGAACACTATTCTTGATTTATTTCGTAACGTGACGTCAGAACAATCCAATGTCGTCATAATTCCGTCTTAATTTTCAACAGCAACTGCACGCAGCATCAAATATGCCGAGGTAGTGTTTTTGCATTTTTCATCAACTCAGCATTTTCAAAACGTTCGATTTCGCATGAAACTATCAATTTGTTATATTTTTCAGTACGTTTATCCACAAATACCAGACACAGCATCCGATTTTAGATGTAGTTGAATTGTTTTTAATTAATGTATGGATTTCAAACTGGGGCTATAAATAATCTAGACGTGATACAAATGCACCAAGTCTATTTAAATCTTGTATGAACTATGCCGACCTAAGAGTATTACAATGTTTATAATTAATTGGTTTTGTGATGCATGGAATTAAATGATGAGCCTTAACACTGGAATTAAATTACATCAAATACTAGTATATTAAGGTATTACAAAAACGTTAAGCTTGTATTAAGAGGGTTTTTTTAGGTTTCAGATATTAACATACTGCTGTACTACTGTGGAGGCTATTCGTTGCCCAAAATCCAGCCTTGTTGATCTGTTTTCTATCAGAATGCAACTGTATTTCTTTCTATGTGAACTCCAGTGTTGTCTTCATGGACTGAGTTTGCAAATTTACCATTGTACTCCTCCATGACAATAAAAATACATTTTGTTAACTTACAAAACATTTATTTGTTTTATTCGAGTTACAATACCAATGCAGAATACATTAGCGTGAAGTTGGCTAAGAGATCGGCAATCGACGTTCGACATTCAATGTACAGCTATGCAATCAAGATTCGGCTATGCATTAGCAGATATGCTAATACACAGCTGTGCAATCTACGTTTAGCTCTGCATTCAACGAATGTAGAGCTGTGCAATCGACATTCAGCTTTACATTCAAAATACAATATTCCTGAATGTAGAGCTATGCATTCGACGTTCAGCTCTGCATTCACCAAATGCAGAGCTGTGCAATCGAAATTCAGCTCTACATTCGAAATATAATATATCTGAATGTAGAGCTATGCATTCGACGGTCAGCTCTGCATTCAACGAATGTAGAGCTGTGCGATAGATATTCAGCTCTACATTCGAAATACAATATTCCTGAATGTAGAGCTATGCATTCGAGGTTCAGCTCTGTATTCACCGAATGCAGAGCTGTGCAATCGAAATTCAGCTCTACATTCGAAATAAGTTATTCCTGAATGTAGAGCTATGCATTCGACGTTCAGCTCTGCATTCAACGAATGTACAGCTGTGCAATCGATATTCGGCTCGACATTTCGAAATACAATATTACGAATGCATAGCTATGCATTCGACATTCAGCTCTGCATTCACCGAATAAAGAGCTTTGCAATCGACATTCAGCTCTCAGTTCGAAATATAATATTCCTGAATGTAGAGCTATGCATTCGACGTTCAGCTCTGCATTCACCGAATGCAGAGTTGTTCAATCGATATTCAGCTCTACATTCGAAATGAATTATTCCTGTATGTACAGCTATGCATTCGACGTTTAGCTTTGCATTCAACGAATGAAGAGCTGTGCAATCGATATTCAGCTCTACATTCAAAATAAATTATTCTTGAATGTATGGCTATGCATTCGGCGTTCAGCACGACATTCAACGAATGTAGAGCTGTGCAATGACAATCAGCTCTACATTTGAAATACATTATTCCTGAATGTAGAGCTATGCATTCGACGTTCAGCTCAGCATTCAACGAATGTAGAGCTGTGCAATCGATATTCAGCTCTACATTCGAAATAAATTATTCCTGAATGTAGAGCTATGCATTCGACGTTCAGCTCTGTATTCATCGAAAGCAGAGCTGTGCAATCGATATTCAGCTCTACATTAGAAATACAATATTCTCGAATGTAGAGCTATGCATTCGGCGTTCAGCTCTGCATTCAATGAATGTACAGCTGTGCAATCGAAATTCAGCTCTACATTCGAAATAAATTGTTCCGAATGCATAACTATGCATTCGACATTCAGCTCTGCATTCACCGATTGCAGAGCTGTGCAATCGACATTCAGGTCTACATTCAAAATACAATATTCTTGAATGTAGAGCTATGCATTCGACGTTAATGCTCTGCATTCACCGAATGTAGAGCTGTGCAATCGACATTCAGCTCTATATTCAAAATACAATATTCTTGAATGTAGCGCTATGCATTCGACGTTCAACTCTGCATTCACTGAATGTAGAGCTGTGTAATCGATGTTAGCACTAGCCGCAATAGTAATTAAATCAAACATGAAGTTGGCAGTAGTAGTACTAGCAGTAGCAATAGGAAAAACGGGAAATCGGCAGTAGCAATAAGAACAGTAGGAAACTCTGAAAGTCTGCAAGAGTGTCTGAAACAGTCGAAGATCGGTAAAATCGACATTGAAAGGTCCCTAAACACAAAAATGGTTTTTCGTCGATTGGCAACAGAACTCCTGAAAGTCTGCGGGAGTGTCAGTAACAGTCACAGACCGGTTAAACCGACCCTGGAGAGTTCCTAGAGATCAAAAATGGCATTTTCTTGATTGGCATCAAAATTCCTGAAAGTCTGTGAGGGTGTCAGAAACAGTTGCAGACCGATTAAATCGACCCTGGAGAGACCCTACACTTAAAGAATGGCATTTTCTTGATTGGCACAAAAATTCCTGGAATTCTGCGAGAGTGTTTAAAACAGTCGCAAACCAATTAAATCGACTTTGGAAAGTCACTAGACATCAAAACTGGCATTTTTTGGATTGGCACCAAAATTCCTGAAAGTCTGCGATGGTTTCAGAAACATACGCAGACCGGTTAAATCAACCCTGGAGAGTCCCTAGACATAAAAAATGGCATTTGATTGATTGATTGGCACAAAAATTCCTGGAAGTCTGCCAGTGTGACAGAAATAGTCGCAGACCAATCTAATTGAACCTGGAGAGTCACTAGACATCAAAAATGGCATTTTCTTGATTGGCACCAAAATTCCTGAAAGTCTGCGAGAGTGTCAGAAACAGTCGCAGACCGGTAAAATCAACCCTGGTGAGTAACTAGACATCAAATATGGCTTTTTCTGATTGGCACCAAAATTCCTGAAAGTCTGCAAGGGTTTCAAAAACAGTCACAGACCGGTTAAATCGACTCTGGAGAGTCCGTAGACTAAAATATGGCATTTTTTGGATTGGCATCAAAATTCCTGAAAGTCTGCGAGTGTGTCAGAAACAGTCGCAGACCAATTTAATCGACCCTGGAAATCCCTAGACATAAAAAATGTCATTTTCTTGATTGGCACCAAAATTCATTAAAGTCTGCGAGAGTGTCAGAAACAGTCGCAGACCGGTAATAGACCTCGAAATGGCATTGATTGGCACAAAAATTCCTGAAAGTCTGCGAGGGTGTCAGAAACAGTCATAGACCAGTCAAATTCACTCTGGTGAGTCCCTTGACATAAAAAATGGCATTTTTTTATTGGCACCAAAATTCCTGAAAGTCTGCGAGAGTGTCAGAAACAGTCACAGACCGGTTTAATCCACCATGGAGAGTCACTAGCCATCAAAAATGGCATTTTCTCAGTTGGCACCAAAATTCCTGGATGTCTGCGAGAGTGTCAGAAACAGTCCTAGACCGGTTAAATCGACCCCGGAGGGTCCCTAGACATCAAAACTGGCATTTTCTCAATTGGCACCAAAATTCCTGAAAGTCTGCGAAAGTGTCAGAAACAGTCGCAGACCGGTTTAATCGACCCTTGAGAGTCCCTAGACATCAAAAATGGCATTTTCTTGATTGGCACCAAAATTCCTGAAACTCTGCAAGAGTGTAAAAAAACAGTCGCAGACCTTTTAAATTGAACCGGTGTGGTCTCTAGACATTTTACATGACATTTTCAGGATTGGCACCAAAAGTCCTGAAAGTCTGCGGGAGTGTCAGAAACAGTGGCAGACCTATGCAATAGACTCGGTTGGGTCTCAAGATGTTAAAATATGTCTTAATTTGATTTAGACTTTCCAGACTTTTCTGACTTCCCTAGTACTACTGCTCTTACTGCTACTGCTAATTCTATATTGTATTTTAAATGTTGACCTAATATCAATTGCACAGGTCTACATTCGTTGAACGTCGAATGCATAGCTCTACATTCAGGAACATGTACATTGTATCTTGAATGTAAAGTTGAATGCCGATTGCACAGCTGTACATTCGTTGAATGTAGAGCTGAACGTTGAATACATAGCTGTACATTCAGGAATATTGTATTTCGAACGTACAGCTGAATGTCGATTGCACAGCTCTACATTCCGTGAATGCAGAGCTGAACGTCGAATGCATAGCTGTACATTCAGGATTATTGTATTTTGAATGTAGAGTTGAATGTCGATTCCACAGCTCTACATTCGGTGAATGCAGAGCTGAACGTCGATTGCATAGCTCTACATTCAAAAGTATTTCATTTTGAATATAGAGCTGAATGTTCATTGCACAGCTCGACATTCATTGAATGCAGAGCTGAACGTCGAATGTATAGCTCTACATTCAGGAATATTGTATTTTGAATGTAGAGCTGAATGTCGATTTCACAACTCTACATTCATTGAATGCAGAGTTGAACTTCGATTGCATAGCTCTACATTCAGGAATGATTTATTTTGAATGTATAGCTGAATATCGATTATACAGCTGTACATTCGTTGAATGCGCAGATGAACGTCGAATGCATAGCTCTACATTCAAGAATATTGTATTTCGAATGTAGAGCTGAATGCCGATTGCACAGCTGTACATTCGTTCATTGCAGAGCTGAATGTCAATTGCATAGCTAAGCATTCGGAATATTGTAATTCGAATATAGAACTGAATTTCGATTGTACAGCTGTAAATTCATTGAATGCAGAGCTGAACGTCGCATGCATAGCTCTGCATTCAGGAATATTGTGTTTCGAATGTAGAGCTGAATTTCGATTGCACAGCTCTACATTCGTTGAATGCAGAGCTGAACGTCGAATGCATAGCTCTACATTCAGAAATATTGTATTTCAAATGTGGAGCTGAATTTCGATTGCACAGCTGTACATTCGTTGGATGTCGTGCTGAACGTCGAATGCATAGCTCTACATTCAGGAATAATTTATTTTGAATGTAAAGCTGAATATCGATTACACCGCTCTACATTCGTTGAATGTAGGGCTGGACGTCGAATGCCTAGCTGTACATTCTGGAATTTTGTATTTCGAATGTAGAGCTGAATGTCGAATTCACAGCTCTACATTCGTTAAATGCAGACTTAAACGTCGATTGCATTGCTCTACATTCGGGGAATGCAGAGCTGAACGTCGAATGCATAGCTCTACATTCAGGAATAATTTATTTTGAATGTAGAGCTGAACGCCGATTGCACAGCTCTACATTCGTTGAATGTAGAGCTGAACGTCGAATGCCTAGCTGTACATTCTGGAATATTGTTTTTCGAATGTAGAGCTGAATGTCGATAGCACAGCTCTACATTCGTTGAATGCAGACTTACACGTCGATTGCATAGCTCTACATTCGGGGAATGCAGAGCTGAACGTCGAATGCATAGCTCTAGATTCAGGAATAATTTATTTTGAATGTAGAGCTGAACGCCGATTGCACAGCTCTACATTCGGGGAATGCAGAGCTGAACGTCGAATGCATAGCTCTAGATTCAGGAATAATTTATTTTGAATGTAGAGCTGAACGCCGATTGCACAGCTCTACATTCGTTGAATGCAGACCTAAACGTCGATTGCATAGCTCTACATTCGGGGAATGCAGAGCTGAACGTCGAATGCATAGCTCTAGATTCAGGAATAATTTATTTTGAATGTAGAGCTGAACGCCGATTGCACAGCTCTACATTCGTTGAATGCAGACCTAAACGTCGATTGCATAGCTCTACATTCGGCGAATGCAGAGCTGAACTTCGAATGCATAGCTCTACATTCAGGAATAATTTATTTTGAATGTAGAGCTGAATATCGATTACACAGCTCTACATTCGTCGAATGCATAGCTCTACATTCTGGAATATTTTATTTCGAATGTAGGGCTGAATGTCGATTTCACAGCTCTACATTCGTAGATTGCACAGCTGTGTATTAGCATATCTGCTAATGCATAGCCGAATGTTGACTGCATAGCTGTACATTGAATCTCGAACGTCGATTGCCGATCTCTTAGCCAACTTCACTCTAATGCAGAATACTCATTGTTCATGTAGCCATCAACTAAACAGAAGGTATTTTCAAAAGCTTTCTTATATTACGCACGCAACTTTACATTGTTAGACTAGTATTCGACTCAATAAATTACCGTTGAACACGTTGTGAAATATTCTTTGAAAACCTTATATGGATAAGTTCCGCCTAATTCCCACCCACTTCACATTCGTAAATAAACGTCATATTCCGCAACCGAAAGTGCCGTATATACATTTTGTTACGGTTTTGATTTTTATCTTAGGAAGCTCATGTTAACGATTTATTTGAAACTTCATCGGTTTAATCACTATTGTGACATTTCCTAGTCTTAAAACATTTTGATTTCCCATTTCAGCTAATTAGTTACTCTAGCAATATGGTTCTTTTTGTTACCTCTTTTTTATGATTTAGAACTTGTTTTAGTTATAACTGATTTAACTATAATAATTTACAGAAATAAAACCTTGGCTTATTTAATATATGGTACTTATTCTGTAGTAAATTTTATAAACTTTCAAGCCTCTAAAAACTCATTTATAAGTGTTTTTAGTTTGCCTTTATTTAGTCGGTTTCTTCGTAAACAGCAAAATTGTTGCCGTCGAGAACTGCCTCTTTTCGTAACGGACAGAAAATTCACTTGACAAAGGCAATTCACAGTTCTGAAGTCAACTTCTTCATGCAGAACAATGTTGTTACTTTAATAAATTTAGGTAAGGGATTCCAACCAGTACCCAGGGTCTCCAAGTGTTAATTGTTAGTAAGCAGAAACTAGGGTGCTACGACTTTCTAATTGTCATTTTGTGATATTATATATTTTTATGAGTAAGCCACCAATTCAGGAATATGTCAAGTCTCAATAAAGTTGGAAACTACTAAGTTTGTTTCTTTCTTCATGTTTTTTTTAAGTTATGGGATTAACAGATACTCAGAGTCCGGACCTAAGGGTCAGTACTACTTTTCTAGTTACGACAGGCATAATTTGGCAAGCTTTTCATTCAACTCCTGATTCGAACACCCAGTACTGGTCAATCCGAACTTATTGCTTTCTTGAGTTGAACTTGAGAGCTGCAGTTGTTCGCCCTCTTAGCGTCAATTTGAGAATACGCTTTAGAACCTTAAGTAGGCATTTACATGCACGTATAACAAAACGGTTACAGTCATAACAAAGGAAATAAACTAGCACACAAACAGAAAAAATCCGACAGGTAAAGCATCTTTGAGTGTATTTTATATTATATAATAAGTATAAATAGTAAGTTTTTAAAAGTTATACCTCACCTACGTAATAATTGATATGCAAGATCGAGAAAAGTTATGTCGACAGGAATAACTGAGAAACTTTGCCACACTTGTTCATTAAGGGTGTGGCTCGGAAATTCAGTAACAAGTTCTTTTCACACATGTAAATGATTCCTTGTCGACCATAAATTCGTCTCCCTTATGAAACTACATATATTATATTTGATTAAAAATATGTTTGTAAGAATATATGCCCCCCCACCCCACTCCCACAGAAGAGCCTTTTGCTGTTCGTAGTTAACAGATGACCATGCTAATAACCATGTTATAAATGAAGGGCAGACTTTGACTCAGAACGTGTGTTCATGGTCCAAGTGTCCCTAACTTTTGACTTAAGTTACCTAAAAATCTTTCAATGCATAAGAGAATAACAGCCCGGACATGAATGTGTGCATATAGAGTTTGGTGACTTTTAAATCATGTGATCTTGGCATTTGACGTGAGTGTTGCGTCTACGTACATGTCCTGAATTTGATTTTGAAAAGTTGTAAATACATTTTACATTTGCTGCATGTTACCAGCTTACTTGTTAGAAGTAAAGAACTGTGATATTCAATAAACTAATTACTAGTACTGGATGCACCTCTCGGATATGCATTTAGATTTTAACGAATTTGCTTAGTGCGTTGCATGACTGGAATTTTGGCAACGAATAGCCTCCACATTCTACTATCAGCTACAAGTCTTAGTATGGTGTCAATATAGGTCATTGTAAGACGTGTATATGTGTCCAATATAACACTTAATAAAAACCTTATATGAGCTTATCCTAACAGTGAAACAGCGTATCGGCAGAATAAACAATTTGAACAATTTGAAAGCATATCAACAGATTGAAGTTTCTGATGAACAACATGAACCACAATATCAGAGGCGACAACAAAATAGTCTGCGGGAACATCGTGAAACAATCGAAACATTACAAGTACGAAATCAACCAATTAAACACACTACGTAAGGGCATCAACGAATCGACACATTAAATGACCTATACGAACAAATTATGAATATCGTAGTTTTTACACCTCTACAATTTCAAATATATAAGGGTTGTACTTTTACAGAGCATTAATATCTTTTTTAATCAAAGTTTATACATAAATTTTGATCTGGCGTCTATGAATACTCACGATTAAAAGAAACAGTCCACGGATATAACGCCATTGTGTTCGCAACTGTTCAAATTGTAGTTGAAAAGTGGTAATTAAACTCAGCTGGTGCAACAATATACTAGGTATTGATTGTTTCAATCCAAAATATGAACACGTGCTACCTAAATCGTGTGTGTCCTGTCTTGAATAAGGTTAAAAAGTAAATGTAGATAAAACGTTTTTTTAATATTTTATGTTTGACAAACCATTTGTCAGAGGTCAGCAGTGTTAACCTGAGTCCAATTAATTAGTTGATATGAATGCTAATTATTTTTTATCATCATTTCTTTGCAGCATGCAATTAAGTTTTCATCCTACGTAATGTAGACCCCCCATGGTAAACATTTCATTAACAAAGTCAAATGTTTCACGAGTCGTTTGATACATTTTTTACAGAAGACAATGTAATTTTTAGAGACAACAAAACATCTTGATTTGTTCTTTAGCATTAAACACGCCATTGTTCACGTAATGTCTAGTTTAAAAAAGTCAAAACAATTATTTGGAATTTCGCACAAGATGATTGGACAGTGTATATATAGACCCATTCTAAATATCAAAATGTTCAATACTCCGCCAGTACATTAATTTTACGATCTCCTTTTCAGCGTTATAACAAGTATTCATATTTAGGAAATAGATTTTAAGTTTGAGTGATATACCGTCTGATATATCACGGTGTCGAGTTCAGATGCGTAGTAATTTAATCACGAAGGCCGTAGGCCTGAGTGATTAAATAATTACGCATATGAACGAGAATCCGTGATATATACGACGGTAGATCACGAAAATGTTAAAATCTATTTCCATTCTAACACGTATGTATATTTATAAGGGATGTAAGTATGCGCACTATTTAACAGTGGCGTTCTCAGTGACGTCAGCGGGCGCGCGCTTGTATTCAGCGTGCTATACTGCCTGATATATCACGCTCAATTCCTTCTTTGTTTATTGTCGGCAAATTGCGGATAGTGTTAGAATCTTTGTTTAATTACTATCTCTTCGTAGTCTTTTTCAGATTCTAAACATATTATAGGTCAAAACACTAAATTAAAATTAAACCAGTGTTAGTCTATGCTTACTGACTATGTATATGAATCGCTCGTCCGTTTTCTTCAATTGAACTTTGTATACATTCTATCTCTACATATCTATTTCTTTCGCACTATTTAAATTATTCAGTGGCATCCACTGATCCAGATATTCATTAATATCATTAAATGATACTTTTTCAACAAGTACATGTATTTTTTTTCTTTTAAATACATATCCTCTAAATTCGAGTACTCATTACAATTTAACCTAATAAACAATATTCTGAAGTCTAGGTTTCTGTATTAATGAACATTCTGTCTAAAGAGCAAAATGTTTAAAACCGTCTTTTTGTGCTACTATGCATTTTTAGTATGTACACCATAATTTTACGACACATTAAATCTGCTCTGCTAGCTGCAGTCACGCCAGTGCATGAAAAGCATGCGCCAAAATGGCCTAAACAAAGGCCTAACTAATCTGTTTCTAGTAGTATGTCAACAACACCTGGTTTATAAAATGCGTATTCACAAATTAAGCTTTTATTTGTTAGACGCTCTTCTTTTTCACAGGTAATCATTTACTGTAAGTCATATTCAGTATAAACTGTTAGAACTTCATCTGCAAATTGCATGACTGACGTAAAAAAATCATCATTTCCACTATTCTCTCAAAATGAAAGTCAAAGTTTCATTCCTAAAGCAAGAAAGATAACTGTAGTGCTGTTCGGTATCAATCTGATTCAGAATTGAGAACAGACTGGGGTTGTTTTTTTTGGTTGTTGATGTTTTTTGTTTTTTGTTTTTGTTTTTTTTCATTTACGTAAAGTACAGTAACTAAATAAGTCATCATTAATCCATTATCAGAAATTAAACATCTGCCAATAGTTAAAAACAACGTGCAAACTTGGTACTAGAAACAATATAACGCAAAACAATAGACAGAAAATAAATTTTCTCTTGCGTGTGTCACGACATCAGGGATATACTTTGTAGGTCAATTTACTTCGTTAATAAACGTGAGGATTGAGTTTTTCATCCTGAAACTTTAGTTTTAACTGCAGCTTTCAAAACACAAAGCATTTATTTAATTAATCACTGGCTCTTAATTGTTAGAAACTTGCCTCTCTCTCTCTCTCTAGAAAGTAAAAGTACATTAGATCTGAATACCCCTTTCAGGGCTCATTTAAATGCTATAAAGATATGGTCAGAGCTTGTGGTAAAAGAAGTGAAGCGTTCATTTTGAATTTTAAAGTGCAGCGTATTGTTCGCAGTGAAAAGTTATGATTTTTTCTTCATTTTTTTTTCTGTTGATGTAATGATATATTTAGAAAACATACCTTTAACGATCTCCTTGGCAAAATGTTTGCAAGTACTTCTTATTTCTAAAAGAAAACTAGGTATGTTTTTTATAACCGTCTGAATTCCATTTATTTTAGGCTAAAATGTCTTTTCTTGAACTTTAAAAAAAAGTTAACAAAAATGTCAGCACTCTGCCATACCTTTTCGAGATCTTTGGAATGAACTGTACAGTAGTACCTTGAATATAAAACATTTTTAAGTCAATTGTTTATCATTTAAAATTTTCGAAAATGTCACAGCACGTACTTGTTTGTAGCCATGTATATGGTGAAGTTCAGACTGGAATGCAGGTGAGCCAGCAGGGTGACAAACAAGTGCACCTCTACGGAGAAGCTGTTATTCACATCCAGAGCCGTGATGATAGCGTATGGTGTCCAGCACACGACGAAAGCGACGAAGATAACCACCAGCGTACGAGAAGATCGAAGAGCCTCGGTCCAAACCTTCTTCATTCTGCTCATTGATATTAAATTGCAAGTGATAAAATGTTCAAATTAAGACGTCAAAAATGTTACAAAACCCTAAAACAGCAGACAAAAAAATGATGATGATGATGATAAAAATGATGATTTTGATGATGATTCAGAACATCCATTAGTTTTTTATTGTCTCAAAAGGGTATCAATTATTTCAGTTGTTGTCGTAGTTTGTGTTATTTTCTTAACATTTCAACTCTAGTATTGAATATTTTGTTTTAACACTATTGGAAGCCTAGGTTGGACCAATTGAAACGATAACTCAGATTCTGAAAAAAACAGCAGCCTACCTCATAGGATCATCCTTGTTTAAGGAAAACACGTCTTTTTTGGTCAGCCAAATCTTTCTAAACACCAGCACGAAACAGAGACCCATGAGCAACAAAGGGCCTCCAATCAATCCCGCAGACACAAACACGGTATACGAGAAACTCTTAGTGCGGTCCCAGATACACTACAAGACAAAGATGCAGAAGTTGTCGTAATTTTTCTAAGCTTGTGCATAGTGTCCATCCGCCATTGTTATTTCTCTTTGTTTTTCCTTCGCTCTTTTTATAGGGTATTAAGAAAGCTCGAACACATTAACAAACCTTGTGTTTTCCAAGGGGAGCTCTCTGTACAGAATTTGACACGAGCTTTCATTTTATATAAGATTTTATTCAATCGGTTCAGGGAAAAATATTAGGCAAGCCTAGAGAGCTTAATAATATGATTTCTGAATAAGTTAAAGTTTATATGAAATATTAACGTGTGCGAGATTCTGCTATTCTTGCTTTCTCAAGCTTTTTAAGGGAAAGGGTTATGACGAAAATATTTAACTTTAAAGAAATCGGCTTCTCTTTGGACCAAAAGCTGGATGGAAAACAGTAACTGGTGTACAAAAAGTGAATAAGTAATCTGAGATATTGACTTTGAAAAAAAAGACTTCCGGAAATAGTTCACACTGTAAACACGCTGTACATAGCTCTGTTTCATTTAAGACATGTGCACAAGATAAGCAAATCGGATCATGGCCAACTGATAGTTGTTGCAAGAAATTACAAGTAAGTTTCCTAACTTATACTCGCAAATTATATATAAGTAAACAAAAAATACAAACAGTCATGGTCTAACTGTATGTCTTCCGGACAAATATAAATTAAGACATCTTCCCCTTTCGTTACCTGTATATTCATATTTTATTCATTGAAGTTGAATAATTTAAAAAAGAACCAAGGTATCATATTTAAGACAAATACGCAAAATGAGCCAGTATGACCGAATTGTTATTAGGGCCACTTTTTAGGACCAGTTTTTAGGACCATTTTTTAGGACCAGTTTTGAACTGGTCTTATAGGCAGGACTTTACTGTATAAATATTCTTTGTCTCTAAATATATATCCGATATTGACTGCTGAAATACCTGATGATTCTTCTGGTCGAAGTAGTGACCTCCCCACCCAACAAAGTTCGGAAACTCGAACAAGAATGCCGCTACCCAGCACGTGATACACATCATGATGCAGACGGGACGCCGGAAAATGCGGTGGTACCAGGCGTTGCGGCAGACGAACACGTACCGGTTCACCGTCATCACAGTGAGGCTGAGGAAGGCACAAAAGCATGCGGACAGACACATGCTCGCCACCACCTCGCACAGAACCCAGCGGCTCTGAAACCATTTCTCTCCCTTTACCACTCCTATAAGGATGTTATAATCAAATTAAATAAAGCAGAGACGTACACAAATGAACAGTTATGACTTACAAATTAAAACAAATATAATAAAGCCCCAGAATAAGTGCAAGTCTATTTAAGATCTTAAACACATTAGTTTCAGCAATATAGAACGATAGTAAAAATTAATCAAAGGGTGAAAAAATATTTTTTATTAAAGCATTATCCAACGCACCCTTTTAATGAAAAAAAAAACGTGTGCCATAAAAGAACAACTTCTTGACTGGCCAATAGCAGACACGTTTGTAGTTGAAAAAAAAAGAAAACGTGTTTTTCATCTTCTGTTACTTATCGACATTTTGACGATTATAGTAAACAATTTTGGTAGTCTTAATTTCAATACTTTAACCCTTAACCTGCTGGAACCGAAAGTTATTAGCCTTTGCCACCAGTATCGAGCCAGGCCAGCCTGCACATCCGTGCAGTCTGACCAGGCTCTATACTGTTGGTTGCTCCATTTTTGTATTTTGATATTGAAATCCCTTAAACTTTGAATAGACTGTTCCAAATTCAAAGCTGGGCAAATCCATTACAAAATTTCAGCATGTTCAGGGTTAAGACACAATGACTTTCAATATAACTTTCAAGTGACATGACTAAACTGAATAATTTTTCACGTTTTTCTTAGCTGAAGCATTTTCTCTTTTATACGTTTTTATAGCTATTTGTGAGAATTGTTACTGACTTTTACATGGTTTGTAAGTAAAGAATAGTCTCTGTAACGATTATTTGATCATACTCATCTTGAAAGACCACAAGTTGTAAATGTCTTCTTTTTTTGTCCATTTTGCCTAGAAAATGGTAAAATTGAATAGTACATTGTATATGTATTTATTCTTGTGCAGTTTCTGTCAGTTTTACTTTTAAACTTGTCAGTGGAGGAAATTTCTTATTGGTCAAAGTATATTTTTCGAACTAAATAATTCGGATGATCACTGAGGAGCTTTGTTACCGAGTATACATAATGGGTCTGCGACGGCTGCCACACACAGATCAGCTAGAGCAAGGTTGATCACAAAATCTCGACCGACCCGGTTCATGGTCCGTGTTCCCATTGTAACAATCAGTATGATAATGTTGCCGAATGTCCCAACACACAATGCCACGCCAACAATGCAGCAATATACCACAGACAGGACGAACTTGATCTCAAGTAACGGTTTCATGTACGACTCAATTTTCTCCAGCATCGTCTCATTGCACGTGGAATGCATGATGACAGAATTTAATGTGGCATTCTGGTCATCTTGGACAGACTGCAAATAGATCAAACAAACAAAAAACATTCAACAAATATTCTCATTGTTTTCTTCGAAGTGTATGGCGTTTCATGTCGTTTTAATAGGTATAATGGTATAGTAAACGATGTTATTTCTTTAAGTCAAACGTGTGGTTGATAAAGGTCGCATCAGATAATTGTAGTCAGATGATATATACGAAAAGTAATTCCTCCTTGTGATTAAGAGGTTCACTGGTTAGTAAGAATTTAAATATTAATATTATACAATTAGTTGCACTCTTATAACCTTATCTTTGTCACAATAGTCAAATTAAAGTTGTTAGTTCCTTACTACGGATATTTCGGACAAATATTGGCCGGACGCATGATACGGATTTAAGAAATCAGTATGTAACACCTAATCATCAAAGTCATGCATAGAATCTACGCTGATTCTTGAAGCCGTCATACCTACCAAATATACCAGCACAGCCATAAAACATGAAAGGTCGTATTAAAACACAAAATGAATGATCACCAATCGGTTCTAAAGCAGTGCCTTTGACAAATACCCTGATAATCAAGATACGACAAGAAGAAATGACTTTTTTAATTAATTAAGGTCGAAATGAAAGCCAATCGGATTTGTTCGACACTTATCCAACCTGAGCCTTAGTTTTATATTCTTAATCCATTCATCGGAGAATCTATATGGCTTTGTTGTCGAGTTCATGGTTAATTATTAACTTCAACAAACCTTATCAGTTCTCAGACCATTTGACTGATACAAATTCTTGCATTATCTTTGTAATGCTAAAATTGAACTTTATTTTTAGCTGAATGCAGTCATAACGTCAGTAAATTCATGACGTCAGTATCTTTATCTGACGATGCTGAATATACAGGCGATGAATCTGGGGTCATTGATGTGGCAATGAAAATAAAATCCTGTTTTAAAAATGGACCACTGTCCGTCCCTCATTCTGAAATTTTCATATTAAAAATGGGATTCTGCTTATGTTTTTAACCGTTTTCTTGTGGTAATTTTTAATATAGTCTTGAAGATTAACCTTAGTTGCCGAGTTGTTTAATTTATCGATGATGGCTTCGTTGATTATCGGCCAGGAATTAACTGTTTTTTATAACTATAGTTTACAAGTTAAAAATAAAATCAGTACCGAAAATGTACTAATCAGGAATAAACTGCCAGCCAGAGACCAGAAATTAGAAACGCATCAAATCCTTCAGAATCTTAAGTATACATGCACGGTTGCCGCTCTCTTGAGCACTTATTTGAGAAAGTCTGTGTTTCCCTATATCAGCATAAAGACGCCATACTTTACCTGAGTCTCACCTGGTTTACAACGACATTGAACATCCAAAGTAATAACTGCGCCTCCATTACAGGTAACCAATTACTTTCTGAGAATTTGTCGTAGTTTAATTATAAACACGTTTAATATTTCCCTATAAAATACATTGCGTTTTTATTCATTTTATTTGAAGCTTGCACGCGATCTACGGTGTAAAACAAATGAAATCAATTGTTTCTTTTTAATTAAGTGACATTTCTCGTTATACAGCCTTTCTATGATAACAAAAATCATTCTTTAAGAATTAACAGAGAAAATTAAGCTTTATTACGCAATAAATTTAGCTTGTGTTCTATGAGAGGACATTTTGAAACAAACATTTGTTCTTGATCGTAAAGTTGTAGTTAAGATGGCAAGTCACTTCCAAATTTACAGATTTTATTTAGTTATAACGTTCACTATAATCGGTACGATTTCAATACACGAGTAAAAATAACAACAGAAACAAATGGTGTCAAATTAGTTAATACCATGTTCTAGAACGTTTTCTCACGTTTTCTATAGATGGGGGAAGACTCTCTTTGGGCAATACCTTTCTGTAAAAAAAGTTTCCTATTTTGTAGACACAGTTTTCTAGAATTTTAGAACAAATGGGCGAGAAGAAAGATTTTAAAACAAACTAAACCGAAAGAATACAACTTTTTTTCACAGTAACATATATTCGTTTTCTTGGTTATAAAATTTATAAATGGAAGAAAGAAGAATTGCTACGTCAAAGTAATTGAGGACTTTGAAATAAAGCGGTATTCGTCACCTGTCACCTTTCAACAAGTCCGGCATTGCTTTTGTATATCAAGACAACTGAAGTTATTTAAAGACTTGGTTAGCATAATAATATACATTTAATATACATTTTCATTACCGCTGTTATAATTTTATCAAATGAATATTCCTGTTTGTTTAGTATTGATGAGATATTTAACCTGTCATTGCATTAGTTTGGTCTTGATTTTATAGCAACCACGTCGCCTTAAAGAAATTCAAAATGATTGTGAAATTGTAAAATTGGCTGTTATAATTTAATACCATTGATTATATGGTGTAGTATCAGGTTAATTCTGATTCGGTAAAAGCATTGGTTAGTTGAACGCTAAGCACAACGGTATGAATTCGACATAAGTTTTACTTTTCTAAACAAAACTGTCCCCAAATTCGCCTTACATACTTTCGTAACATGTCGTTATAGAGCAGAACTGGTTTTAACGATACAACGCAATATTCCACGGAGCCGAGCCAAATCCAAACCTCAATAATCGTGCAGTATTAGAAATTTCAGTTCAAATTTTGATTCTTTATTATGAAAGTATAAATGGTGGAAGTGGAAGTTATAAGTAGCATGGAAGTTGATGCATTATTTCCTATAATGATTGAAATTGCGATGGAAGTAAATGAGCAAAATGATCATCAAACGTTTTTGATCAGTTGTAAAGGAAATCTTAAGAAAAATCATTAATCTGAAAACTCAATGGTTAAGAAGCCTTTATAGGAAGCCTTCAGAGCTTTAAAGTTAAACAGGAAATGACGTCATTAATGTCAACTGCATATTAGGCTAGTTGAAGGGGTAGAGTTGTCTGGCTTTTCATCTGTTCGAAGTCGAATATTGTCAAGTATTTTTTTATCAACCGATCAAAAGAAAGTTCAAAAGTTCTGAACAAGCCGAGATGTCCAGTGTGTAAAAAATTGAAAATGCCTTGAATCTGATCACCCATGTTCTTGTTTACAGAAGTTTCTAAGAAAGCGTTCAAGAATACCAAATGTCAAGCAAACAAACAGAAAATCTTGAAACAAATTTTCCAATTCTCTCCTGCTTTAAAAAAAATCAATCATGAGGAATTTTGACAGAGATGTTAAAAAGGTTCTAATTGTATGAGTTTTAAGCTACGCCACGGTTGGTTTACTGCGCACTAGATTACACGGCCGGAAAAAACAATGAATCCCTTGTTCAGGGGGGAAATAGGAGCTGACTGACATACGTGACGTAAAAGCTGGTGGTTTAATATAAAATATTGAAATAGTTTACACACGCTTCACGAGTTCCTAATTGCTCATTATTGATTTCTAATGTGTTTCTCTATATAAAAACTCATTTTATTCGATTCAGAGATTACAGGTTTGTATAAATTGCCTCTATTAAACATTAATATGATTATATCATTTCCATCCCATCAGTCTTACTGAGGGAAAAAAAGATCAAAAGCTGGTTTTTCAATCAAAGATAATATTTTACAGGAAATCCACCATATGTTATCACACTGAACATTCCAAATATTTGCAGAGAGCATAGATCTTTCTCCAAAAAAGAAAGAAAAAAAGATAACAATTGAAGAAGAAAAAATGCGGCATTTCCAAAGTTGTTCAGATTTTGCCCAATTCTAAAGTGGAAAGCTTCGAATACATGCTGAAATGGGTATGAGATACTATATACAATTAAGTGTAGACATTGTATTATCAGTTGTGCTGTCAAGTTTCGTCACTGTATAAACTACTTACCCAACTAGCACAAATGTCTGAGTGGAAGCAACATTAAAAATCCGCGGACGGGAAATATACCTCTGACCTAAAGTATATAGTTATTATACATGTTGAGCAAGCCAACCTTGTAAATCAGAACGTGAACACATCCCGGTTCAATTTTAATGAATATATTAACGCCTTCGAGTTTCGAGTATTTTGTAAGATGAACAAACTGTCTCTCTGATAATGTCATATATTAGCAAGAATATATTGACACTTGTTTCCTTTACAAACAATTCTCTTCCTATATGAGGGGGTGTTGTTGTTTTTTTGGTGTTGTTTTTCAGACAGAGCCAAAAGACTTTCAGACAATGAAGTTTTCAGTGCTACCAGTTTTGTCAGTTTAAAACAAAAGTCGAACAGACACAAGGTATGTATGTAACACCTTGTCTGGAATTCTCTCCTTCCAATGAAATTTAACACGTAAGAAAGAAAAGGTTTTTAATATAGTAACATGAGTTTCTTATTTTCTTCTCTCTCTTTGTATGTTTGTTCGTTAATTTTTAATACATTATCTCCACAATTTCTTTTTTCATTTACCGGTATTTATGTATTTTAGATTTTTTTAAAATTTTGCATTAATACAGCTTTGTTTTCATCACAAAATAATAATAATAATAATAATAATAATAATAATAACAACATTTATTTTACCTTACTGAAACACTCCATCATTTCTTCAACAAACTCTAAACTGCGGGAACTCATCATAGCCATCTTGTTGTTTACAAAATTCCTTTTATATTTTTTAAAAAAAGAAAATAATTATAAATATATAACAAATTATTAATTTCTTTCACTATTTCACCTAAAATCACACAACGCACGCTTCGAATTTTTCGCAGACTGCTAGGTTTTCTCAGAATTACAAAATTTCAAGCGCGCGTTATTATCTATGTCACATCTGCGGAGCGGCCGCATAAGTTGATAAGAGTTCCACAGGAGATGATTTCTACCTAATTATCGCTTTGAAAGAGCATTAACACGGACGTTTGTCACCGACAGGTAAATACTGCTAAGCTGTTAGAGAGACTTGTATATCATGGTATGTTCACATAATTGCAGATAGTTCTGATGATAGTTCACACCATAAAAAAGCGATTTTAAAATGCACGGAGGATTGGCCCTCCGGTACTGGTTTTGAGTTCATCTTTTTTTTCTCTGCAGATGTCTGCTCTGTTTGCAGTCTACTTTTGTGAACTAGGCATTAATGGGTTTACAATGATCTTGAAATGTATTAACTACATGTTAAATTTATAATCTTCGTGAAAAGCAACGTACGTACCAAGTGAGCAAAAAGTAGTATAATGTCATCAAGTAGGCTAAACTATACGTTCTGTCAATGAGCAGCAAGAAAAGATATATCTGACAAAGGCAGTATTTATGCCCAAGTAGGGTTGGCAATGCCGGTATGAATTAAATTCTTCATGACAATCACATGATTCCAAAAGTAATCCTAAAATTTGTCTTTTTTCGAACCGCCTTATATCTCTATGTGAGTTAAAAATAATCATTCTTATTGTTTCAAGAAAGGTCATAGAGGCATTTTAAATGATTGGAGTCCGTGTTGACGTCTCTGCGTGGTACAATAAATCGTGTTGACGTCTTTGTAATGTAACAAGTCGTGTTGACGTCTTTGTGATGCAACAAGTCGTGCTGACGTCTTTGTGATGCAACAAATCGTGTTGATGTCTCTGTGGTGGTACAACAAGTGGCGTTAAAGTAAGTGTGTTACAACAAGAGGCGTTGACGTCTTTGTGGTGCGGAAAGTGGCGTTGACGTCTTTGTGGTACAGGTGGCGTTGACGTCTTTGTGTACAACAAGTCATGTTGACGATTGTGTGGTACAACAAATCGTGTTGACGTCTGTGTCGTGCAACAAATCGTATTGACATCTGTGTGGTGCAACAAGTCGTGTTGACGTCTGTGTGGTACAACAAATCGTGTTGACGTCTGTGTGGTACAACAAGTCGTGTTGACGTATGTGTGGTTCAACAATTCGTGTTGACGTCTGAGTGGTACAACAAGTCGTGTTGACGTCTGAGTGGTACAACAAGTCGTGTTGACGTCTGTGTGGGCAAAAAGTCGTGTTGACGTCTGTGTGGTGCAACAAGTCGTGTTGACGTCTGTGTGGTACAATAAATCGTGTTGACGTCTGTGTGGTGCAAAAAAGTTTCGTTCACGTCTGGGTGGTGCAACAAGTCGTATTGACGTCTGTGTGGTGCAACAAGTCGTGTTGACGTCTGTGTGGTAGAACAGGTCGTGTTGACGTCTGTGTGGTACAGCAAATCGTGTTGACGTCTGTATGGTACAGCAAGTCGTGTTGACGTCTGTGTGGTGCAACCAGTCGTGTTGACGTCTGTGGCGTACAACAAGTCGTGTTGACGTCTGTGTGGTGCAACAAGTCGTGTTGACGTCTGTGTGGTAGAACAAGTCGTGTTGACGTCTGTGTGGTACAGCAAATCGTGTTGACGTCTGTATGGAACAGCAAGTCGTGTTGACGTCTGTGTGGTGCAACCAGTCGTGTTGACGTCTGTGGCGTACAACAATTCGTGTTGACGTCTGTGTGGTACATCAAATCGTTTTGACGTCTGTGTGGTACAACAAGTCGTGTTGACGTCTGTGTGGTACAACAAGTCGTGTTGACGTCTGTGTGGTACAACAAGTCTTGTTGACGTCTGTGTGGTACAACAAGTCGTGTTGACGTCTGTGTGGTACAACAAGTCGCGTTGACGTCTGTGTGGTACAACTAGTCGTGTTGACGTCTGTGTGGTACAACAAGTGGTGGTGTTGTCTGTCTTGTACAACTTGCATCTGTAGCTGGGCTTTGCTGTAATTATTGTGAAACTGCACGGATTGGGAGCAAGTTGTTTTACTTCTATATTTTTCAAACTCTTTCATAAGACTTGTGATAAATTTTGCGAAGTTATGGCAAAAGAATAAATGAGAACTTTGGTTTCTTGGCACAGAAAAGTTCCAGGAATCAAATCTTATTTTGAAGAAATAACGGTTTATTCATTACTAAGAAAACACCCAAATGTTTACAATATAAGCACGATTTAACTATAGGCTGGTTTGAAATTTCAAATGAAATAACAAATTTAAAAGCATTTGTTGTTACAAATTCTATGTGTTTGCGATCTTCATTTGATTTTTTTTACTCGCCTTGGTCTAATTTCAGTTCAGAACGAAGAATATACTTTACAATAAGGCCAAGAGAGTTGTTAAGGACAATCCCAAAATATCAGGTTAAGTGTCCTTGCATTTCTTTGATAACAAAGCTATTTAATTTTCAGTTCGTGTGCTCTTGAAATCACGTATATTCCGGCGACTCATCAGTACAACAACAACAAAAGCAAGACATTAGATGAATATAAACAAAAGGAGAAAGAGAACTTCACTGCATTAGATTAATTTTTTATTACACACAGATTGAATCAATTTGCATCGAGTTTAGGGGTATTAGTTTAATAGGTGATTGCAAATTTTCGGTTTAAATAATTACGCCAGGAAGCCTATCCAACAGTGATTAAAGAAATAATAATTTGTTTTTGAAAATTATGCATCATTAAATAATTTCCAAGAGGAAGATAAACGCATGGCCAAATAAGTGTAATTCTAAGTTTTAGTTCTGCATTAGACCTCCTCGCATCATCATCATCATCGTCATCATCAGCACTGTCATCGTCATCGTCGTCGTCTTCATCATCATCATATACTCTTTTAGTCAACATCATGATCATTATAATCATGTTAATCTCTTTTAAACAAAATCATAAAAATTAACCTTGTTTAGCTCTTTATGTCAACATCATCATCATTATTACCATGTTAAATGTTTTTCAAAGAAATCATCATCATCAGTATCGTGTTTAGCTCTTTTATGTCATCTTCATCATCACCATATTTAGCTTTTCTAAGTAATATCATCATCACCACTAACACGTTTAGCTCTTTTAGTCAAAGTCATCATCATTATTACCATGTTAAGCTCTTTTAATTCAAATTCATCATCATTATTACCATGTTAAGCTCTTTTTAGTCAAAGTCATCATCATTATTACCATGTTAAGCTCTTTTTAGTCAAAGTCATCATCATTATTACCATGTTAAGCTCTTTTTAGTCAAAGTCATCATCATTATTACCATGTTAAGTTTTAGTCAAAGTCATCATCATTATTACCATGTGAAGCTCTTTTTAGTCTACTTCATCATTCATCACAATCACCATGTTCAACATTTTTAGTCAGAGTCATCATCATTATTACCATGTTAAGCTCTTTATAGTAAAAGTCATCATCATCATTGCCATGTTAAGCTCTTTTTAGTCAAAGTCATCATCATTGTTACCATGTTAAGCTTTAGTCAAAGTCATCATCATTATTACCATGTGAAGCTCTTTTTAGTCTACTTCATCATTCATCACAATCACCATGTTCAACATTTTTAGTCAAGTAATAATTATAACAATTTTTCGTTCTTGTTAGATAACATCATTTTGCTCCACATTACCATGTTAAGCTCTTTCTAAGTCATCATCATCATCATTACATCATCATCATAATCATTTATATCACCATAATCTTTTCTTTTTTGCCACAACAATCAGCAGCAGCACCAACATCGTCAATATCATCATCATTTAAATTTGAATCATCATTACAAATCGATTTCTAGGATCATTCTAGTAACTGATCATTACAAAATTAGAATTATATCTAAATATACTGTACTAAATTATAGTTGTATTAAACTAATGTCTGGATTCCCTTTATGAATAGTAAGATTTCCAGAATGATCCAGAATGCGCTTTTGATTACAAATATTGCACAAATTTAATCCTACAAAATCGTTTGTCTTATTTGTTTATTTCTTCAATGCATCGATTCGGAATTTTAAATGCGTAATTTCAAGGATAGTTCAAGTTACTTAAGACAACTCTTAGTACATTCTCATTATAAATTCCTGGGTATTTCCTGAGATGTAGTTTGTTAGAAATAACTAATATTAAAGCCCTCATCCGCCGCACTTTTTTTCTTTTATATTTTGTCAACAGTTGAGTAATATAAGTAGTAATATAAGTAACTAAAACAAGAGCCATGTTGACATCGCCATCCCCCTTCGAATGTGTTTGCTTATTTATCGTTCTTGTGCACAGCTCTCCTCCCCAATGAGATCTATCAATATATGATGTTTCAAGTTGATATTTCAAACACTTTTTGAGTTTATGTACGAACAAAAATTAAACATGAAAAATAACAAAGGGCAATAACTCAAAGGTTATGAAGGGAAGCATTATCATGCTGCACTCCTCCTAAATGAGATATATCCACCTATGAAGTTTCATGTTGATATCTCAAACACTTTTCCAATTATGCTCTGGACAAAAATTAAGCATGAAAAATAAAAAAAGAACTTCACTAAAAAATTATGAAAGGTAGAGTTATCATTCTTGTGCTCTGCACTCCTCTTCAATTGAGATCTAGCCATCTATGAAGACCAATACTTTTCGAGTTATTCCCCGAACAAAAATTAAACATGAAAAATTAACAAAGGGCAATAATTAAAAAATATGAAGGGCGGGATTATCATTCGTGTGCACTGCATTCTTTCCCAATGACATCTATCAACCTATGAAGTTTCAATTTGATATCTCGAATACTTTTCGAGTTATGCTCCGGACAAAAATTATGCATGAGAAATAACAAAGGGCAATTACTAAAAAATTATGAAGGACAGAGTTATCGTCCTTTTGCACTGCTCCTCAATAAGATCCATCTACCTATGATCGAAGTTTTAAGTTGATATCTCAAATACTTTTCGAGCTATGCTCCGGACAAAAATGTGTCTTGTTTCGAAATGATCTAGTCACGTGGTACATACAAGTCACTTTCTAACTAAATACAATCTGCTTTAACGATTTGTAAACTCACATTAATGGTGCTGAAAATCTGACCATAGCAGCAACACATCGCTTCGATAAAACAAATACCTGGTACTTTAGTTCTTTGTATAAAGTTATAAAAGAAAGATGGCCAACAGCCATAACAGGCTGCAAGGGAAACAATTCTTACTTAACCAGTATATTGAGTTAGCATCCCTCGTAATTCACAATGAACTAATCATGTAAAGAGTGCAGAAACGCGAGTGTACACAGTCACTGTAAAACTAATTTTCATACTGTCTCATTGCAATGTTCTTATCTAATTCCTGAGAGATTCAAAATACAGATACAATACAGATTATTAGCAGGCCATTGATCACATCGATTAGTTCAGATTTAACATGTCTTCGTCACGTGGTACAAAAATTGTTTATCAGTCTGATATAGGCGTTGGTTTGACAGGAATTTTATGTATCATAAGAATTAGCAAATATCATTAAATTTTATTAATGAAACTTAACAGGGTAAACGTCGCAAAACAAATTAGCAGTCAGCTGGTGCAGAAATAATTGACATGCTGCACATATTTTACACGTACAGAAATACCGAAGTGTGCTGATAAGCCAGAGAGTTAACTCCTTGGATTTTCAGCCAGCTTTCCCTGGACTGGTGTGGCGGTTCACAGTTAAGCATTCCTGGCTGATTCAAAGGAGAAACAACTGTCTAAGCGTAGTCTTGGTGTAAAGTGGATGTTGCATTGAGTGCCTGCTGATCGCCTGATTTCTTTATTTCCTCTATTTAAGGTAAAGACTATCAATTGAAATTTCAACACCATAACTGTATGTATAATGAAATTCAAACAGCAGAGGAATATGGTTCGCCATAAAATGTCCACTATAATATAGCACATTTTTTTCTATTTTTCATCGAAACCATAGGCAATGTAATGGACGATGTTTTAATTTTCGTAAAGAATGCGACCTGGTATCGATCATCGGATCTGCAACCTAACTAAAGCGGTCTAGAAGCCTACCAGCCGTAACATACCGTCTACAAATTCTGTTTAAGGATAAACGCACAATTTTAGGAGTTATTTCATTTTCAGACGTTTTTTCAGAAATTACAAATAACTAAATAATTACAGATAATAATTTATTAAAATGAGATTTTCATAGAAATCTTAGGCATAACGGCCTACACTCTACACTACTTTAAAACACTATTTTTAACTCTTGCCTAAGCTATAAAAACAAATGGGATTATAAAAACATAATTATGGAGATGCGGGTGACTAAAGAAGTGAGCATTGTTAGGGGCTGCTATATGGCCCAGATGCAAGCGGTCTTAGATATACAATATGAATCACCGTAAAAAATCGAATTAAGTTCCAATTAAGAAGTAAATCCTAATGGGTTTGAGGTGAATATTTATTGAAAAAAATGGGAGGGGGCGGGGGTCGTCAAAAAGACGTTCTAGCGGCCTAGGATATATGCATCGCCGTAAAAATAATGTCAACAAAAAAAAAAAAATAAAAGGAAAAAAAAATGTCTGGGGTCTGGATGAATTTGACAAAATTAGCAAATAGGATTTTTCATGATACACATTTTTGTGTTCAACCTGTTACATGATATATTTTACGGCTGCAACTTTTATTACGGTTAGGCCGTCAGGCCCCAAATTTTGCTAACATATACGTTGTAAACGATAGTGTGCATGTTTATTTTTGATGGCAAAAATCGCTATAAAGAAGTATTATGAAACCCAATCCCTTCGAAGCCTTTATATAAATGATGATAATAGATGTAATGAGTTTTAGTAATTTGCAAGGTTTTTAGTCTCTTATCACTTAATTACGTCTGCCTAGGTAATGTTCAGATCTATTTTGCTATATAGGGTAGGATTGGCGTATATTGACAACTCGGTACGATGATTATCAGCAAATTTACCGATGCACTGTGTAATATTTAATTATATAGTAAAAAAAAAAATATGTACAAAAGCAAAATCGCAAGTCCTCTCTGGTTGAATTATTCGTTTTATGTATTTTATCATTCCGTGGGCTTTGAATGAAATAACTAGCATATTTAGTGACTCCATCTTCAAGTAAGTAAACAACACACAAAGTCAGAGGTAAACCGTATCTGGATTCGATTAACCAATAGAAGGACCTGGACGCGTATATTTGCACTGAACAATCATTTATTGTTGTTGTTGTTGTTTTGTAACGTAATCCGCGCTTAAGTGCAATGGTAGGCAATCGATAACATTTATGTCTTGCATAAAACATTCCGATTTTAAAAGGGCACGTGTTTGGGAAACACGCATGCTCCAAAAAAGATATTATTCTAACACACTAATTAGAGCAAGTTTGACAAAATATCTTAGCTGGCGGGGGAATTACTCATGAAATGGTCGCCATTTTCATGTCGATGTATCTTGCCTGACAATTGTATCATTATATACTTTTGCAATATATCATGTTATTGGCATTAATAGAATGTTTAATAATACCAAGTTTCCTGAAAAACGAATACTTTTTATGAAATAGTACTCGCCGCTAAGGGCGTCCTGGCATTATGGTGATTTCCCTGTTCGTGAGCTCAAAACAGTAAACTGACCTCACCCTCAGCTAAAAAAAACTATTAATTGACCTCACCCTCAGCTAACTGGATCGATTGTCACACAATCGATCAAATGTTACAAAGGACACCGAGCTTACTGCAAATCACCTATCAACGACCAGAATGTTCTACCTACCACCAAAAAAAAAATAGTTCTATCTATTCCAAACAGTTGAAATAACACGTAATTAGACGTACAGTGGTCATTTAGCATTATAGAAATTATCTAATTCAAAACGTTTCTAACTACAGTTGTATGAGGGAAAGTTGTTCTTTTTTATTCTCTACTTTTTTACATTTCCATTTTGCGCCGTGATTCAAAGTCATTGGCGTCCGCGCCGAAGCGCGGCGCCCTTTATGGAATGAGTTCAGATTTTGTGAAAGGGTAGTTGTTGTTGTTATTGACTGTCACTCATGTAGCGATATGGTTATGAATAACGAACTGGAGAATTTTGCAGGAAATGAAATGAAATGCAAACATATTTAACAATAATTTGCACTTTTTACAAATTTATTTATAAAAAATATTTAAGTTAATAAATAAACCTTAGCCATTTCATATAACGAACTGTTATAATGATATTATTGCTGTTTTATTTTTGAATTTTAGAATATGCGTTATTAATCGTCTGCTAGCCTACTCGTGTATTCAGGTCATGACCTGGCCTAGTTACGAAACGATATCGTTTGATAAGAAGATACTAGTGGCCATTGTTAAGCAATAAGCGTTATAATTCAATGTTTTAGATGTAAAGAGTACTGATTGTTTTGCTTTGATTTTTTTTTTTAGTTACTGATTTAGCAGGTTATAGTTTACATAGTATATTTTATCTATCTGGTTTTTTTTTTGTTGTTGTTTTTTACTTATAAACGGAGGCTTGTAAAGCCATTGGCCTTATGAACACTGAAGCCCTAAAAACATGCCGAAAGTTCAACCAGAACGGGAAGTCGAACGGTCCCGCGAACGGTGATATAAGTGAATGCTCATTTTCAAGGAAATAAATTAAACACGTAGTCACCTACGTATATAAGATTATTTCTGAAATAGGCACGTCATTACATTATTCAGCGTTTTATTTTTAACAGTAGGACTTGAGTTCATTGAAAACTAATATTAAGCGGCATTGACAGTTATCAAGCTGAAATTCTGAGAGTTGAATAAACTCGCAAGTTGTAACATAGTGACTTGCGTCAGTAAATCTAACAGGAAGTGCATCACAGATTTGATGCTAACGTAGCGCTTTCGGTTCAAATACCGAAAAAAGGGAATTTGTCTGAAATTGATGTTTAAACCCATTTATGTCTAGCATCTACAAAATACAAAAGAAGACATACCGGTAGGCAAACAGTGCAGACCCAGGTCATACGCCGCAATATGGGGCGTCTGATCAGGGTCTACAGTGTTTGCATAAAGATATTTCTTTCATATATAAATTGAAAACTAATATATAAGAAACTCTTTTAATTGAACATGTGCTCGTCCAGTTGACAAGGATGGTTTAATCCATTGGTACATAAATGGGTTTATCAGCAGAAAGCTGCTTAGTGAGCATAGACATCTGGATGGTAATCCTGGCTTATACACGATTTATATATCAGAACACATCTATAGAATATATAAACACATGTAACAAATAATGCAAATGCTATTTTGAACTTAAAGCTCTCTTTGTAACATTGTATTACTACTAAGCAGTCATCTTTAAGGCGGTATTAATCATTATAAATTTTATTTTCTTTTAAATCAGACTTCTGTTATAATGGGTTTTTTTTGTCTTAAACGTATAGCTGTAAAATTGCCACCTGTGCGTATGCTCGACCACAGACCCTTTTTTGCAATGTTCATTAAAACGTGTAAAAACCTTAAATGCGTATACACAGTCTATAGTCCGGATATTCATCAAAAAATAGCGAAGAGAAAGGGTCAGAATCTCTCATATGCCAGTATCCGCCAACGTTTAATCACAATCCGCCAACGACTGAAAGTTACAAAAAAACCTGTCTGAGGGTATGACTTGACCAACTATAGACCAAGTGATTTATCAAGTATTTTCTATACAATTGTATAGTGTTAGAATTACATGTATACAGAATACACATAAAGATAGAGAATATACATAGAATATACATAATACATTGAATATACATAATAACCACTTTCTAAAACGAAATAACATTACTACGTACTTTCCAAAAATAAATAAGCGAGAATACCATTCAGAGCACACATTTGACGCACTCCACACGTGCTCATGGCCACCAAAGAAGTTGGAACCAATAATAGAGTTACTGGCTCTAAAGTAACATGTTCCCGGTTTAATAATGAAAAACAACTAGTATGCCACTCATCCTTAGAAAAATCGGGGAACTAACCTTGAGCGTGCACAATTTAACATGAGGAATACTTGTTATTTAGTTTAAACCTATTTATTTTACATCGATTGGAAAGCAAGTTCTTGCAACTTATATTAATCCCTCTCGATGACTGCTTCCTGGGTTCAAACCAGCACTCGCACCGAAAGTGAGGAAAGTGGAATGTCAGTGGAGACTTTCACCCCTGGTGGGATTCGAACCAGCAACTTCTGGATCGGGAGTCCGACGCTCTAACCCCACGACCACTGCTCCTCCTCCCTCGTTATTTCTTGCTTATAGTAGCCTTGTTTACACAATAATATGTATTTACCTATCACTCATATTAAATGTTATCCATGTATTTGGTATAATAAAATTTCTATTCTGTTCTGTTTTGGAACCAAGTAGACAGAACAGTTAAAAGTTGTTTACTGACAAGGCTGCAAAAAGGTTGATGAACTCATCGTAATAAACTATTTCACTTCATCGAATTAGATGTTACAACAATTAAGTTCTGATATTTCAGCAACAGTAATTATATACAAACATTTTTACCTACCGACTTCACAATTTTGTTCTATTTTAGACAAAATTATCCCATTTGCTTGCATTTAATCACTTTACCATTCGTCTACGGTAGACAAAGTCCAACACAGTTAAAAGATATTTTATACGAGCACGTCAACAGACGAGACGCCATTTTGTATAATTAAAGTCATTTATCTAAATGCAATTATTTCGGGTTTTTTTCCTGAAATGTTGGTGTTTTTTATGCTTTGCAATACTAAAGGGGCATAACCTAAAATGCGTCTATAATTTTATACATGTACTGAAATCTTCATTGAAATACTCTTGATAACTAGAATATATGGCTATCCACCTAAAATGGTACAACACCAACTATATATATATATATAAAGACTCAGTTTACCTGTCGTACTTAGAATATTTACGGACACCTTGCCATCAGATCTTCATTCAATTTACATGATTTAAAGGCAATGGAACATTCTAAATTTTACAGTATGCCTCTTGTATTGCAAACACGTGTACATGGATCTTTTCAGTATCGTCTTTTAAGAAACTGGTCTGAAATGTCAAGACATTCTATGCCCTATTAGATCGCAAGCTGTATTAAGTTTTGAAATGTTTTTGTAACAGTAAAATGTTATAGTCTGTGGTATATATTTCCGGTTATATATAAACTTGCTTACTTCCTAACAACTCACTTGATTCCTTAATTTCACTATCAGTAGAGAATAATCTTTAACTGCCTTTTTATAACTATGTTCACAAATATTTCAACAACTATTTTTTAAGAATTATATTATCATTTTAAGAGAGAAAAGTCCAGGTCAGAGAGATATGGGATTTAGTACAGTCTTCATATACTTCACTATTCTACAGAGGAGATACCTTTCTAGTGAGAAATGTTTATTCCCTCTAAATAATATAGTTACGTTCCTTACTATTACATGAAACGTACTACTAAAGGGGTGAGGTTGGTGTAATATATAAAAACGTTCATTGCCATTTACATCCTCAATCAATTTCATGGCAACACAATCCTGAAATACAGAGCCATCCATAGAAGAATTAACTCAATGGGGACATATCACAGACTTACATGTTACTATCACTATGAATGACACATTTTAATGGTGATTTTTAAACTTTGAGATTTGGAGAAAATATTGAAGTTGAACAAAAACATTGTACCTCACATTGACTCCCATAAACTCTTATTATAGCTGTTTAGGTGAGGTTTGCACTTGCAGTCAGAATCACATCACATGAGCAGAAATTAAAACATCTCTCCAGGTAAGGACCAGCACTGGTCCCTCAGGCTCCTTCAGATATTGTCAGGACTCTCGTGTAAATGGTTGTAGTCAGTGGTAAGGTTTGATTACATTACTGTTTATAACCACTAGATTGTTGAAGCAAGTACTTGCTTTAAAAGAAACAATGACTGGCATAAATTGCACACCTGACTGTAACATTACAGCTGGAACATATGGATTCATTATAAAAATAATTAGACTGTTCTGAAAAATTATATTAAGTTTGCCTACATAAATCTAGATAAAGGTCCACTAGGAATGCTTTATGCACAAGTTCTGGACTCTATGCCTGCTGATTTCACAGAAGAAGAATTTTAAAGATTTTCCTACAAATTTCTATGTAAAACAGGACACCTTTGGCGAGCCTGTAGTGACCCCAAGAGACTCAATTTGAACAATTCTAGTAGTGATCCATAAGACAATGCCACGAACTTCAGAGCTTGCGGCCTGGTGGTTGAAGACCAGCAGTTTTTTTGTCCATGATGCCAAAGCAACCTGAGTTCTGCATGGATAGCAATTCTTTAAATAATTTTGGTAGTGCTTCGTGCAAAGAACATCCCTGCCAACTTAATCAACTTTGATCAAATGTTCAAGAGATCTTGTTTAAGGCAGCAGAAGCCAACACTTGACTGACAAGTCAGATACAAAGCTCTCCTTGAGCACATTGAGCTCAGGTGATCTGAGAAAGCTCTTCTGAATTAAGACTTCTTTGTCAAATATCTTTTCCAAATGATTTTGAAAATGTACTGCTAGAAAATACATGTAGGTACTTGAAACAAAATTCAACAAGTAATGAAAATATAAATATATATTTCTCTGAATATACAATCTCAAAATACAAGTTTTTTTTAACACAAAAATCAGTTAAAAATTAACTTCGTAAGACAATAACTGATATTCGTAGATATCAAAGACTGGGATATACTTCTTACCCCAACCTACAGACTAAATGATTGCACATTGCTGATTATCTACTAGTGTTGTGAGGGACTTTCATTCTAACTTCAAACATTTGAAACTTGCAACTCATATAACCTACTAAAATGATGAAAAATATGCATACCGGTAAATCATACTTGGTCATTATAACAATTATATCTGGAATGTTACTGTTTCATATTCTCAGAATTTTGTATTCAATTTGATAAATCAAAGAAAAATTCATTAGTAAATCACAAATCTGGATTTCAAAATATTATGTGCTACGTTCGAATGAACGCCATGCCTCCGGGGGTCGTTGATGTTTGACAAATGACCTCTAAGTGGGTCTGGCGGGTAGAGCTCATCAAGGTGCATGCACCTGTGAGGTTTGGAGGCTGTAGGTGAAAGCTGCAAGGTTAAAGTTTTGTGACAAACAAACAGACCAAAAACAATAAGCTCCCTGGGCATAAAAATATTGACATGATATCCTGGATAATATACAACCTAGCTGACTACAAAGGCTTACTTAGTTACAAAATGGTTCTTGATAGTTAGCTATTAAGTTAGTCAGAGAATGACACTGTATCAGATTTGGTTTGTTTCAGAAGGTTAATCATATATAACTAGAGCTATCACTAAATGTGATTAATACCCCTGCAAGACTGCTTCGGAACTGAGGAAGTTATAAGTAACAAAATACTTTGTAAAAGAATTGAAATAGTTATGGTTGTGGGCAATAAAAGGTAAGTGTGGTTCTTGTACATTGCATTTCATTTCGCTGTGGTTGACCATTGTTTGAAGTTGCATTGAATTCCAACCACTACTTTTCAAGTTCTTCTCTGGACAAGGAAAACCAACAAAGGGCAATAACTCTTCAAATACTGAAGATGGAGTTATGGCTCTTGTACATTGCACTTCCCATCATTGTGCTTGACTATTGTATGAAAATGCAATTAATTCCAACCATTACTTTTCAAGTTATGCTCCCGACAAGGAAAACAGACATATTGGCAATAACTGTGCAAATAATGAAGACTGAAGAATGAGTTATACCTCTTGTACAATGTACTTCCTGTCATTCTGCTTGATCATTGTATGAAGTTGCATTGAATTCCAACCATTTCTTTTCAAGTTATGCTCTGGACTAGGAAATTGCAACAGACCGCTCAACCGACCAACCACCGGGTGACTTCTATATACCCCCCAAACTTAGTGTAACTAGGAAAACCAACAAAGGGCAATAACAGAGCAAATAGCAAAGATAGAGTTTAAGCTCTTGTACACTGTACTTCCTTTCATTGTGCTTGACCATTGTATGAAGTTGCATTGAATTCAAACCATTAGTTTTCAAGTTATACTCCGGACAAGGAAATTGCAACAGACCGCCCAACCGACCAACCACCGGGTGACTTCTATATACCCCCCAAACTTAGTGTAGGGGGTATAAAAAAAACCGGCAAAGGTTTACTCTAATATAAATCTCACTCTTGGGATAATATCTACGATAAAAATGTACAACCTGAAACATACAAGTTGAGATGATTTGACCTGTCTTTACAAGCCAAATATATTACTAAAAAGTTTCCTTGTACAGGTAAAAAAATATTATTTTTAAAAGATAAATCTACTCTTATAAAAATAAACAAGAACTGTCACTGTAAGATGACAATGCCCCCGAAAGTGGTGCTTTGACCTTTGATCTGAGAACCAGTCATTCAGGGGTCAAGGTCAAATTAATATAGGTCAGTGGGAAGGTCTTATCCTAAGGTGGTTGTGTCCAAGTATGAAGTAAATCCACTTACTAATAAAAGTTATGGGCAATGTGGAAATTTCTAGACAACTGGATCTTCATGGTGAAGGTCATTCAAATAAATACAGGACAGTGAGATGGTCTTGTCCAAAGTGGTGTTGTGTTTAAGTATGAAGAATAACCCCTTACTTATTTGGAAATTATGGCCAAATAATAGTTTCTGGATGATTGGATATTCAGGGGTCAAGGTCAAATAATTACAGGTCAGTGGGAAGGTCTTGTCCAAATGGGTGTTGAGTCCAATTATGAAGCAAATCCACTTACTAATAAGGAAATTATGGCCAATGATAAAGTTTTTGGACAATTGGATCTTCAAGATAAAGGTCATTCAGGGGTCAAGGTTAAAATAATATAGGTCACTGAAAAGGCCTTGTCCAAAGGGGTGTTGTGTCCAAGTATGAAGTAAATCCACTAACTAATAAAGAATTTATTGCCAATGTTAAAGTTTTTGAACAATTGGATCTTTAAAGTGAAGGTCATTCAGGGGTCAAGGTCAAATAAATACAGAACAGTGAGATGGTCTTGTCCAAAGTGGTGTTGTGTTTAAGTATGAAGAATATCCCCTTACTAATTTGGAAATTATGGCCAAATAATAGTTTCTGGATGATTGGATATTCAGGGGTCAAGGTCAAATAATTACAGGTCAGCGGAAGTTTTCGGATGGACTGACGGACAGACAGACAGTTCAAAAACAATATGCCTCCCTTCAGGGGCATAAAAATGATAGGCAAAAATTATTCTTAAAGAATGTCTTCCGCAAAATGCCTCAGATTTTTCATCTCCAGAGTGACTAAGCAAACTGTACCAACATCATTATTTATAAACTTTGTAATTTCAGTCAAAGAATGCTCAAAAGTTTTAAATAAAGCCACAATTCAATGAACACTTATTTGGAAAGCTATGGCAACATCTGCAAATTCCAAACCCCTTTTCTCTCAAAAGAAGCAACATTCGAATGTCTATTTTCAAAGTATGCTTGAGGGATTCTAATTATCTGTTTTCCTTCCCCATTCCTTGTTACGAAGCTCCACTCTTCTTATTTTTCCACTCACAGTTTTAGGCAATGTGTCAACAAATTCTATCTGTAATAACATTGTAACATTTATGAGAACAACATAAATGATTGTTACATAAAGTACATTTATTCAACAGTAACCATCTACAGTGTTAAATAAACCAAGGAACACAAGTCATTATTAAGAACGTTAAAGGCTTAAAGAAGTGGATCTTTCTAAAAGCTCCTTTCCCTGAATTGGTCATGTGGTGAAAGTTTCATGCTCAAATTTTAAATGTTTTAAAACATTAAAGTCTTTTATAGATTAGAAACAAATGTATGTTCCACAATATTCTTTAGGCAAATAAATGTACATATGTATATTTTCACCTGAAAATGTTATATTTAAAGTATTTACATTATAAGAAGTAATTTAATTTACATGCTCCAAATGAGTTGAGTATGAATAATGTTTTAGTATCTTTGAGCCTGATTCACTTGTACTTGTGTATACCTGAAAACTGCTTTCTTGAGATAGTCCAGGTGTGTATTTTAATTCTTCACTTACCTTTCTCGGGTATTTGTATGGAGCAGTGACTGTCTTTGTATGATCTTGTAATTCCTTCACCAGTTTACTCTTATCAGAGGTCCTGTAGGATTCTGTCAGCATCACAAATGCCTTCACTATCTGATAGAAATAGGATTAACTCTAAGTGGTTTACAAATAATGAATAACTTAAAGAAAAATGTCCTGGCTATAAATCCTATGCTAATGAATGACTAATTAAACATGCAAGCAATTTATTACAATTCATTTAAAATTGTATAACAGAAGTACATGTAATTGGAAAATCTTTAGGTAAATGGAATGCAAGTCATCAAAATATTAATTTATTTTTGTATTCGTAAACTGACAAATAATCATTCGGTATGAGGTTTTCCAATCTGTCATTGCAAACACATTTGTAACTAAATGTATGCAATCATTGAATCAGGAAACAAAATACTGAGTAATCTCCCTTGACTGAAATTATACAACAATGAGAAAACTGACCTCTCCCCTCTCAAGGTCAGGACTGCTCACAACTGCTGATTCTAATACAGCTGGATGTTCTAACAAAGCACTCTCCACTTCAAATGGTCCTATTCTGTATCTGCAATGTAACAAGAGCCATGTTACGCATGGTTAATCCCCCGACCGGGAAGAAGCTACCTGAAGGTTGTACTTTCAAACACTCAATGTAATAATGTTTGAAGAAAATCCCACAAAAAATAGGCAAGGTAGAGATTTTGTTCTTGCAAACTGCACTTCCTACCAATGTGCTATGTCAGTGTATTAAGTTTGAAGAAAATCGCTCAAGCACTTATGGAGTTATGCTTTGGACAAAGTTTTTCAATTAAATCTGATAAAGGGAAATAAATCTAAAAGTAGGGAAGGTAGAGTTATTATTCTTACACACTGCACCTCCTCCAAATGTGCTCTTTCAGTATATGAAGTTTGAAGAAAATCACTCAAGTACTTTTGGAGTTATGCTCCGGACAAAACTGGAACCGACGCACGCACAGACGGACAGAGACCATTTCTAATATCCCCTCCACCTTTGGCAGGGGGATAATAAGTTCAAGAATTCAAGAATTAGATATACATGTATATGCTTGGAGTTTTAAAATGTAAACAAGTAAATCTGATAAAGGGGAATAACTCTAAAAAATAGGCAAGGTAGAGTTATTGGACTTACACACTTTACTACCTACCAATGTGCTCTGTCAGTGTATTAAATTTGAATAAAATCCCTCAAGTAGTTTTTGAGTTATGCTCCTGACAAAATTTATCAAGTAATTCTGATAAAGGGGAATAACTCTAAAAATAGGCAATGTAGAGTTATTGGACTTGCACACTGCACTACCTACTAATGTGCTCTGTCAGTGTATGAAGTTTGAATAAAATCCCTCAAGCAGTTTTGGAGTTATGCTCCGGACAAAATTTATTAAGTAAATCTGATAAAGGGGAATAACTCTAAAAATAGGCAAGGTAGAGTTATTGGACTTGCACACTGCACTACCTAATAATGTGCTCTGTCAGTGTATGAAGTTTGAATAAAATCCCTCAAGTAGTTTTGGAGTTATGCTCCGGACAAAATTGTTTTGGACGGACGGATGCATGGACCCACGGACGAACGAAGGGCATTTCTAATATCCCCTTCGCCTTTGGCGGGGGGATAAAAAAGACAAGAGGATCATGATGGCTTTAAATCACTCACCTGAGTACTATAACTAATAAACATTTGTACAAAAAAAAACTTGTTCAATTTATATATCAAGTAAACTAAGCTTCATCAATTCCGGGTAACTTAAAGGCACATGATCTTACCATTTTACTGTATTCTATATAAGTTTGTTAATTGTTTATCCATCTTTCATTTCTTATCAAATAGCTTTCCTAATTATCTACCCATATATTACTCCTGAAACACCATTAGTCTTTCTTAATCACTATTTAACTCCAATGAGGAACTGTACATTGTTATATGCCAATCTGTAAGGAAGCATACAGATAACTTGATTCAATACCTCAAGTAGACTCTGAAGCTTAAAGATCCCATTTCACAAACAAAGAAATGTACCAATGTGACGGAATTTACATGTGTTGCAACAATACTACACAGTAATTCCAAAATTCAAAATACAACCCAAAATCTTCATACCACTGTTTCACTAACTGGAAAATACATCCACTGAATGCAAATTAGCTACAGTCACTTGGGTTGTCATAGGACCTTAAGTATATCTAAATGTGCAACAAACATTACGAATATCTTCAGGCTAAGTTAAGTATATAAATTGTAACAAAGCATTTCTACTACACACCACATTTACTAAATGTTCTCTTCTGTAAACAAGAGAACAGCTACAGTAAGTTCAAGTGATATCCAGCCAGTCTTAAAACTAAAACTATTACAAATATATAACTAGGAAATCCCTAATCAAAACATAGTAATTGTAAATATGTCTTCTTTATTTTCTGGCAAACAAAATATGACTCAAGTAATTAAATATCAAATACTAAAGTAATTTACCCTGATGTTATGATAACATCATCGGCTCGCCCGACAAACCACACATAACCATCTTCATCCATTATAGCACGATCTCCAGACAGGTAATAGTCACCAACAAACACACTCTTCATTCTTTCATCATCATCCTGACAATAAGACATGTAATCAAGTTGTCCAAAGTTTTCATAACAATGATTGTTTTTTGCTTTTCAAGTTTTTCAGAAATCTAGGTAGGCAATTTACCTTAATAGTAATTATACTTCCTCAGAGGTATACTTCTCACTCTAAAATGGTTTCTTCCATAAACTAAAATACTTAAGTTATAAGTAAGCCTCAAACCAGAGCCCCTAAATCAGAGTTAGGTAAAACAAGATCTACAATGTACTGGCAAGTCTTCTAAAGTTGATTAAGGAGACTGTTGACACAACAGTAAGGTAAATATAGACTGTAAAGGTAAACCTTTCAGAATTGATGTAGATGTTTCATTTATGTACCATTCCAATATGGAGTTAAAATTTAGTATCTCCAAACCTTAAACTGTTTAAAAATATTGTAACAAACTGCTGTTTCATATCTTATCCCCTTCCTCAACAGAATGGTTAGGGACTGATTTTAAATTTTCATTAGAAAATTTTTTTTTTCTTTTTTATATTTTTAAGTTATTATAAATAACTTTAACTTCAAGACAACAACAAAAGAATGCTGTGGTGACATATCATATTTACCATCAAAGTATAAGTGAAAAAAAATCACAAAATAACAAATGGCTTACAAAACTGATGGCTAGAAGACAGGAAATAAACAAAAATTAGTGCTTCCTGTTCTGTTGAACAACTTGGGTCAGAAGCTAAAAAGTATCAGACAGTCTCAAATAGCTGTATATAAAAACAGTCTTCATTTATACAAACACAAACTGCAGAAATCAAGAGATTCTTACAATATATCTGGTGAAAAGACCAACTGGTTTGTGAGGTTTACACAATATACCAATATTTCCTTCCTTGCCCCGTGTAACAACCTGACCAAAGTCATCCACTATCTGAAAGGATCAACAAAATGTTCTAACTCATCTATATGAGAATTCTTCTAGCGATCTTTTAATTCAAGTTTATGAGAGTTGTAGAAAAAAAATGACACAATTTAAAAACCTTGTTATCTGAATTGATGCCAAGTCTTGTAATCCCAATGAACACTTGCACACTGTTTAACTGAGCAATTAAGTGCCAATTCTGAATTTTGATTTACATTTATTTATACAGATTATTTATTTATACAAAATTTCATGTAATTAAAACAACAGATTTATTGTAACTTAAGCGCATATGTTATTTTACCATAACATGAATAACATCGTTCAGTTAAAAAGCTTGCTTGAAGAGCATTAAGAGTTTTGCAAGAACAAAATCTATGGCTTATCTTAAGTGATAGTTTAACTGTCCATTCAGATATGGTAAAGATTTTACCTTCTACTGGAAAGGTTGCGGGCATGGTTGTTTTCTGGAACATTCATCAAATCAACAAATGTTACCTGAATCTCGTATCCTGGTGCAGGTTTTCCCATTGATCCAGGTCTCTGCTCTATATCTCTGTATGTACCACACAGAAAGGTCTGTAAATTATAGGAAGTCCTCAATAATATGCTATTAAATGATATCTTTATCAACAGCAGAACTACAACATGAACATTAAAATTGGTTTACTATATGTATCAATAGAATTCATTCTTTTTATTTCAAATCTTTTAATGTAATACCTATTTCAAAACAAGTTCTTGCAACTTAAATTAATACCACTTGATGCTGATTCCTGGATTCTAACCAGCCAACCAGCACTTGTGTCCGAAGTGTGGAATCTGGAAAGTGACTCGAGACACTCGCACCCTCTGGCTTTTAAACCAACAATCTCTAAATAAAAATCTGGCATTCTATTACTCAAACATTTTGTCGATTAAATGTCTTGTTCATTTCACAATTTCCTACACACTGTCAATATGGCCAGGACAAAGATTAAAAGATCACAGCATTACTGACAGGAGTTTTTTTCACACATCTGCCTCTAATTAACTTCAATCGACAGTTACTTACAGTCTCTGTCTGCCCGTAGCCTTCGTACAGTTTTTGTCCTGTCCCTGCTTCCCATTCCTCCAGCATCTCAGGGTTCTGTAATGTACATGTATATAAAACAAGGTAAATAGCGAGCTAGCAAGTCTGGTATATACATGTATATACCAAGGTAGATAGGGAACAAACAATCCTGTTTCTTCTACCCTTAAAGGTCATGTGGCATGACTATAGCAACTTTGTCTATTCAAAATAATCAAAATGTACTGATTAAAATGGTTTAATAGCGAAATTATGAAAATATTGCTTTTGATAAGAAAAAAACATGTTTTTGATGATCGGCTGTTTCCGTTTCCACATCGGTAGTTTCCGCCGCACTTTTTGTGGAATTTTGTAAAATTGTCATAGTTAGATGTATATATTTCACTCATATGAAAATTTCGAGGTCAAAAATTTGTGTCGCATGACCTTTAATAACCAACTATCTGAGTGGCTGAGTGGCAAGTTAAGATGCTTAGTAATCTATTCACGTTCATTAAATAATGTAGAAATGGTTGATGTACAAACTTATTTTGTCAACAGTTAAATGTGTGTGTGGACTGACAAAGTTACTTCTGTATATCTTTCATTACAGTGACATTTGTACATCGTAACAAATAAAACATTATAATAACAAATATAGTACAACCGACCCGATGGCCGATAGGTCACTTTTTAACAAAACAAAATAATTTATTCATCCAAAAAGCAATAAATGGACATTTAAAAAAGAAACGGAAAAAAAGATCAAGATCTTAAAATATCATCATATTGTTTTAATGATGTGTTATTGACTTTCTCCTAGTAAACACATGTTGAAGGTATTTAGCCGTTTTCTTGGAAAGTTCTGTAAATAGAGTTTACATATAGGTTTAAGATACTTCTAATGAAAAAAAACATGTATATACTGTACTTTAAGACTTCACCTGCTTTTGATAATTGTTATCATAATAACAGTAATTATTATCATGTCCTTGGTAAGTTACTAAATTGTAAAATGCTCAAAAATTGAATATTATGTAAATATAGAAATAAAATCTATAGTATACACTTTACAGTAAGCTAGTTTAAACAATAAAATCATTTATATTCAAATAATTACTTCAAACTTGTGTATTTACTGAATCTAATTACAACACAACAGTTTAAAAGATAGTTTAGCAGTTTTATAGTTTAAAATCAATCTGTCCTGAATACGGGGTTAGTAAGTGTAATTTCAGTATGGGAATATTTTCACAAGATGAATTTCTTGAGTATACTGTTATCAAGAGAAGAGTGCTTCAAGTGTACCAGGAAACAACTTCCAATACTTTTTTTAAAATTGCTTTACTCCTAGCTATGAAAATATCATATTATTCTTAAAATTTAATCTTTCTTCTGAAAAGACACGTAAATTATATATTAATTTCTTTTTATCATTTTCTCAAAGAAAAATAGCCATAAACTAAAGAAGAGAAATTTCAAGGCACTTGTTGATACTCAAGTAACAATCAGGAAAAAGTCTTTCAATCATTTCCAGGAAATGCTTTAGTAGACTAAACCATGTGCAAAATATTAAGCAAAGGAGCATGCAGTTACCATAAGCTGAAGTTAAATAGGTACATTCACCTGTCATGCACTATTCTTCAGAGTAAAGCAAGGTATATATGAAACATTTCAAGCTTTAAGGATTCTGGTTTAGGAAATCTCACCACTGGTTCACCCCCTGACACACAGTGGTTGAGAATACAGTTTTTACGGAGCTCAGAAAAGTTAGACTCGACTTGGAGGAAACGTGCTGCAGTTGGTGGAGCACAGAATTTTGTGATTGGTTTACTAAGCAGCATCTGTAAATATATACATGCATATCAGACTGTGTTAGATTTCAGAAGAAGAAAACTCCACAATGGTGTAAGAAAGTACAATGTATTCAAATGTTACACAGATGTGACTTCATAGAAACTGTCAAAATTATTGTTCTTCATTCAGCTTAAACAGAATTCTTACATTAATAAAGTACAGTCTTCTAAATACTTGCTTTAATAATAAATATTGAAGACTTCTGAAAACAGATCAGCAGTTGACATAAAAAATACAGAATTTTCTTCAAGTCCTGAAAAATGTTCTTTTTTTAAAATCGTTCTATTAATAAGAGAAGTTAATTTTTCAAATCATAACTGTTTTAGATATGAGAAAAAAAATACTGTAAACCAATTGATTTTTATGCATTAGTAATTTTTTTGCATTTTTCAAATCTGAGACTAATTTGTGAATTTTTTAGGGTTGTTTTTAAAAAACAAGGATTTTCTTCATTTCTTGCAAAAAATCAGCATACTGTCCATCCCAAATATATTGTTGCTGTTATCTGATATTTTCACAATGCAAACATATTATAAATTTATAAATCATAATTACATAACAGTTAAACACATAACCTGAGTGAACATAAAGTAAATTCTCCTTAAATACTTCACAGTAGGAATGGTATACTTGAAGTCAAATTAAATATTTTCTTCATTAAATAGTATTTCTGCCTTACATTACAAAACAAGTTTTTAAAAAAAGTACCTTCCCAAAAAAGTGAAAAAAAAGGGGGGAGGGGGGTGATTTGGGACGGGGGGAAGTATCTTCCCATCCCGTGTAAGTAAATAATTAAGTTCTAGGCTTTGTGCTTTCCCATAAGAAGGTTTTTCCTACATAAGCATATGAAAAACCAAGTGAACCTTGGTAGAGGTCCCCTAGAGGATGCCTCACATCAAATTACAAAGCTCTGTGTCACATGGTTTTAGAGACATATTTTAAAATTTTTTCCTATATTACTATATATAAACCTTGGAGCAGGTCCAATATTGACCCTTGGGTCATGATTTGAAATAACTTGGCAGATGTCCACTAGACAATGCTACACAACAAATATCTAAACTCTAAGCCTTATGGTGTACGAGTCATTAGCTACAACAGAGTTTTTGCATGAGGTTGCCGCCCAGTGATCATAATAACTTGATTTTCTTCGAAAACAGAAAAGCTATTAACTAATCTTTTAAGGGCTGTATTTGTTTTCCTAGTATTAAAAAAATCACAGAATACTTGCTTCTGCAAATATTGTAAAACTAAGTGGAAAGCATAAATCAATTGGTTTACAGAAATCGAGCTAAAAAACTTCACTATATAAGTTGTTTGAATATTTCTATGAAGACCTTTTGTATCATCTGTGCAGTATGAGATCAATATATTAACTAATCTGTCTAACACATAAACCATGTTCGGTGTATACCACTGGCTCTCCGGCACTCAGGCAGTGTTGTAAGTGTGGTAACTTGTACTGGTTCATATCCATCTTTACAAGGAATCGTACTGCCGTCGGTGCGGCACAGAAATGACTAATGGGATACCTGATCAGGGTCTTAGACAAAAACAGAAAACAGAAATACGTTGCAAACTCAGAAGTATGGTACATAATCAACCTCTTACAAGTACCCTAGATACAGTTGAAAATTTGGTATCACTAACAGCTTTGCTATCAACTCAACTCTCCCTGTGAGGCACACAAATAATCAGCTTATCAATGATATATGGGACAATGATATTCTGTAGAAGTTTTGGTGTACCTTTTAAAAACTACTGACTGAAAACTGATAACTATAGGTTGTAAATTATCAATGAGATAACTCTTTCAAATGTCAGTGTTACAGTACAAGTATGCACTCTGGCATATAAAATAGCAATCCTGAAGACATTAGTTTTAAAAGTATCTTGATATAATCTCTAAGCAAAATATTCTTAACAGATTTGATGCCTTTACATGTCATGTGGCATTTTAGTGATCAACAGAGCAGAAAGGAATGTCACCTGTAGGGTTTGTTGGGGATCAAACTTGGGTGAGTCCTGGACAAACACACATGCTCCAGCAATCCAAGGGGAAAACAGACTGCTCCAGGCACACTTAGCCCAGCCAGTGTCAGACAAATTCCAAAGTATGTCTTCAGGAGAGAGATTCAGAAAATATCTGCAAGTCAAGATATACATGTAGTATGTAATATCGCACTGCCTCCATTTTATCCACTGTCGCACCACTTTTATCTAACACACTGCAGCATCATTTTAATTCTAATATCCAATTAACAAGACACTGTACAGAAAAAATATTCCCTTATGCAGTAATGAGCCTCTTTCTTTCTTCTAAATCCATTTAATGTGTTTTATATTCTGAGTAATTAGTATTACTTTATTGCTTATATGCATTTCTTTATACTTCAGATTTTGTCTGAACACCAACAGTAAGCATTCGTATACTAATGCAGTTGTACTTTGTCAATAAAGTAGGCATAGTTAACCTAGCTGTTATGAGATGTCCGAGACCGTAACTGCTGTGTGAATGTTCCGTCATCTTCGGGGCACCTGTTGTTCCACTCGTGAAAAACACGGTCATTGGATCATCTGCTCTTGAGTTGATACACTAGAACAAGCATCGGGTATGTTTAATTATTTGGTACTGTTCAGTTTTTCAGACAGATAAGATCACTCACATTATATATCATGCTACAAAATAATGATTAATATGTATATTCTCTTCTGCAGAATGTAGGTGTATACTCCACAGACTGCCTGAGGAATTCAAGTAAGTATATTTTTGGTAAATGTTTTATGGCTACATCAAACAGAAGAAGCTATAAACATATAACATACTTGAAATTCTCAAACCAACAATCAAATAAACAAAAAAGATGGATATATTCTAAGCAGAGAGAAATTACAGAAGGAACAACAGTCAAGTCTTTAAAGCTCTCTCAAAAGATGCAGTTTCAAACAGTCTATAAATGTAAGTTCATGGTCCTCAGAATAATTCTCTCTTACACAGCTATCAACTGCAAACAGAAGTCATCTGTTCCTAATAACTGTATATTTCAATCAGCAACCACAGAGTAAATAAAACTTGTAGCATAATAAACCTTTCATCATATATGGTAAAAATCTAACTTCTTTACAACTTTTTTCCATGTATGAAAGCAAGACATTTTCTAAAATCTACACACACCTCAAAGTTGTCAGTACTTTTTCTCACCAGTTCTTCATAATTCCACCATCCTGTTCTAAAAGACATAACAAAACAACTGACCATTCACAGTACATTTATATTTGGTTTACACATACAAACTTGAATATATAACTTTCCAGCAGGGTGCGAGTACTGTCCCTCTGAAACTTTGAATATTGCATTCACAATCAAAATGGTTGAATACATCTCACTGACAAAAGAGCCAGTGGGTTTTCAGCATTGTCCTCTTGATGACTGTCTGAATTAGCATTGCCAGTCAAAAAGGTGGATACAGTGGCTGATTTACAATCCAAATGGTCATAAACAACAGGCTGACTGGATGGCCTGACACAGAAAGGATGGATACAATCAGCTGGTAAGAAGGTTAAAGGTCCAGAAGGTCTGACAATGCTTTCTAAACAATTATTGGTTGAACCCTGCATTCTGAGCCAGAATTAACTTTTTTGCCATAAGAACTTCGGCAGCTTACCTTGGCACATCTGAAGTATCATGACAATAGGTAAACAAGAACTGTTACTGTAAGATGACAACGCCACCCCCCCATGCTTTGACCTTTAAGCTAAGGACCAGGGGTCAAGGTCAAATAAATACTGGTCAATGGGAAGGTCTTGTCCAAAGGGGTTTTGCTTCCAAGTATGAAGTATATCCATTTACAAATAAGGCAGTTATGGCCAATGTTAAAGTGTTTTGGACAATTGGATCTTCAAGGTGAAGGTCATTCAGATGTCAAGGTCAAATAAATATTGGTCAATGGGAAGGTCTTGTCTTAAGGGGTTTTGCATCCAAGTATGAAGTATATCCATTTACAAATAAGGCAGTTATAGCCAATGATAAAGTGTTTTGGACAATTGGATCTTCAAGGTGAAGGTCATTCAGATGTCAAGGTCAAATAAATATAGGTCAGTGGGAAGGTCTTGTCTAAAGGGGTGTTGTGTCCAAGTGTGAAGTAAATACACTTACTAATAAGGAAGTTATGGCCAATGTTAGTTTTCAGATGGACTGAGCTGACGTAGGACTAAAGTTTACAGAGAGTTTCCATTGTCAAATAACAATCAAAACTTCTTCAATGAAATAAACCTGCACAATCTTTGTAAAGACAGAAAAAAGTTCTTAGCTAAAAATAGTATGGAATCAGGGGAATATTTCATAACTCTTCAGAGACTGTTATATTTATATTGCTGGTAAATTCTGTGTATTTCTTCAATTTCTAAGAACTATATGTCTAGTGAATTGTGAATTTGCAAACAAGAAATAAATCAACTTTTAAAACAGCAAAAAATGTTATGTAGAAAAGTCAATGCAGTTTCCTGCATAATGCCTCACTTAAAAAATCAACGAAAATTTTGTGTACACAAAGAATTATGTAAATCCCAATTACATACTAGCTAGTTGCCTTCAAATGTCAATTATGTACCAAGACTACAGCTGATGCTTAGAAGTAAAGCAATGTATTGTATTCACATCCAAACAGGTAACATTATTTTACAACAGTGTTTATAAATTTTCTAAAATAAACAAAACTTACCTTGACATCTTTTAAAGAAATTGCGGATGTTTGAGATGTAGCTTATCAAAACCATTAATTGAAATTTGTAACGTTTTTTGTATATTTCAAATTATGTCACTTCCCTACTCCCCTTAACTTACCTGTTTTCTCCTTCACCAACTATTATTTTTGTCTGAAGGGATGGACAGGCTTCTGCGACCTGGAATACAAATATTGATAAAAGTCAGTTTAGGGCCAATCCAGTACAAATTATATGCTATGCTTGGAAGGTAAAATAAATTCTGTCAGAAGCTGATCTTTTAATACAGGTTGTCTTCTCTTGTCAAATAAAATTCTAAAGCAGGTCAGTCTATTTTAAAAGTGCCTTCCTAGGGAGGGGTACAATGTAAATGTTTTACAGGAATGGCTCTATTACTATAAAGGGCTTAATCCGGGATAGTGTATATCAGTTTAAACAGTCTAAACAATTCTGAAATACTGTGGGGTATTTTTTTTTGGCCAAATTTCAAGACTCTAACAGTTAAGCATTGTTAAATGCATAACGGATGGGGGGAAAAAATAATATAAGGGTAACAACAAATCTTTGATGGTAAAAGATTAAATTCAACTTCTCAAATTAAAAGGTATCACTAATAGATCTAAAAACCACGACTCCTGTTAGGACATATCAATTTCTGTTTGAATTAATATCACATCTCTGTCTCACATTCCAAAGTTATTGTTCACCTTCCTATAAACTCAAGGTCAAAGTTCTGCACTTCTCAACAATTTTCAAAATTCCTGTATTCCCGTGAATATTACATGTTTTGGTACCTCAATTCAATATAATGTACAGAAATGATAAAAATAGTATCATCCCAAAACAGTATCAATGGTGACAGATATATGAAACTAGGAAACAATCATACTATTTTAGCATGAAATCAACCACTTACTGCATCAACAGTGTCAGCACACTCTGCATTGGTGATGACACACTTTGCATGAGATGCATTTATTCTGTATTTAATATCATTGGATCTTAGCAAGGTTGTCCCCGGACTCAATATAATCCCTGAAATTTGTGAAAAAGCTTATAACATTGCTACAACCCACTGACCAAAATTGAACAGTATTTTCTTTATGTGGTTGGTAGCTCAGAGTAACTGGTACCAGGAAAATAAACTGATAGCATTTATTATATATGTATTCTGTCAGTGGTAGCCATGAACACCAAGTTATATCACAACTTGATTATTTTTTTATTTATTACGCTTACCAGCACATACCTTTGACTGCAGATTTAGCCTCAAATTAAACATTTCACTTCAATTAAATACAGCTAAAATACAATATTACAATTCAGAGCTAGCAATTTCTTTAAACATGAGTACTTCCTTCACATTGTAACACTCAAAACCAGAATAAATGTGTCTACTTTAGCACTTTACTTCAGCATACACCATTTCACCTGCTCTGATGGCTGCTATATTAATCGCCCACCACTGAGGAATTCTGGGTAGTATCACTATGGCAACATCACCAGCTTCTAGTTTACATGCAACCTTCAACACATTTGCTACTCTGTAAAGACAAGTAACTAACTAAACCTTCTAAAACAAACTTAAATGCAAAAAAAAAAATAATAAGTAGTATTTAGGTCTGTAGTCACAAATTACCAAGTGTATGCTTTGACAAAATTACAAAAATTAAGATTTATCGTGGATTGAAACTGTGGATGAATACTTAAAATTGCTGTATTTGGTCATGATAATTATAGAAAATTATGAATACTGGAATTATCTAACCACTTAAAACGTTTCTTTCTTACAGTTAAAATATTTCAATATTTCTGCTAAAAGACAGCTAATGAAAGTGCAGAAGTGTGCTGTTATACTTTAACCAATACAGTCATTTAAACTGCTTGAGGGCATTTAGTATGTTTCTTTGAAAAGCATTCATCTACAAACCAAACTGTGAGAATATTAAACATACAGTTTTGACTGGTATGATACATCTTGAAATGACCATTTCAACTCCTGACCAGACTCATTCACCCACCAGAAAGCTGGGTTGCTTCCCCTTTCACCAGTCTGAAATTATATTTTTTATATTTAGACTTTAATCATATAGGTATATACTGACCTTCTGAATAGTTTAAAGTTTGTTGGGAAGCAATCTCTTGCAACTTAGATTAATCCCTCTCAATGACAGCTTCCTGGGTTCAAACCAGTACTGGCAATAAAAGTGGAATTTTGGAAGTCACTGGAGAATCTCACCCCTGATGGGATTCGAACCAGCAACCTCAGGATAAGGAGTCGGCACTCTAACCCCATGAATACTACTCCTCCACAAACCTTCTAAAAGAAAATACATATTTTATTCATATACAGGGAATGTATATGACCATGCAAACCAGATACAAGATATGACCAAGAAAACTGGATATTTTATACAGCTAAAATATCCTGCTTTATTTCGTTCTGCTTCAATGTCCTCAATAGTATTTCTTTATGTAACTTAAAGATATCATCATATTGAAGCACTTAGAAGTGAAAAACTCCTGTTTTAGAAAACAAGTACTGTACAAGTGACAAATATCCCAAATTCAACTATCCTTTGAGGCATGACAGAGTTACAGAGCTGACAGGAACATAAAAGGCTGGTAGTATTCTATGTTATCTGGACAAGGATTTTTTATCTTGACCTTGGAAACTTTGTTTTTGTCCACAACACACTGTCTCTATGTGATGAACATTTGTGCCAAGTAAAATCAAAATCCTAAAGAAAAAGGCAGAGTTACATAGTGGACACAGATTGTATATAGACATTCCTTGATATTTGGTGGTACAGACAAATGGACAGATGGATAAATGGTTAGCTAAATGTTGACACTACACAACAGATGAACAGACAGATGGTTTGTGACATGCTGACTCTATATGGTGAATGTTTGTGCAAAGCAATTTCAAAACCCTTTGATGTGTTTCAGACTGGACAGAAAGATAAAGTCTGGCAGTATTCTTAATCATTTCGACAATGATTTTCTGACACTGACCTTGGAAACCAGGGTTGTTTTTATTTCATAACACTTTGTTTAAATATGATGAAAATTTATTATATCAAATTCCTATTTAAAATGGACAGACAGACTGTATGTTCTTCTTAAGGGCATAAAAATGTGATCATCTTTAATCTATAGCTTAATAACTTAAAAGTGTACACAGCTGGTCTATTTTTGTTGCAGTAGTCATACTATATGATTCTTATACAATGACTATCACCTTTTCTGGGACTCAAACTCCAGTCATAATTTATATTTACCCTTTCTTTGTCAGCCCATTTATCTATAATATCTCTAGCAAAGTTGTAGTATGGTGGAGCTTGAAGCTTAAAGGTCTTTTTCTCATGTTCATAGTTCCATGTTGATGATAACATCCTTGATAAAGATCCAGATGAAGAAAGACATTTCTTTCTACATGAAGGTTTCAACAGAAGTTGCCTCCCTTGGTTTAAAAGTTTCATCTTTCACTCCATACAAGGAACTTGTAAGAAAGAAGGAATTGGTTCCTAGAACTTCCCTGCTGGCTGGTTCCTGTTCCTATAGAAGAAATGCATAAAAAAATTTCCAAACTGATGACTGTGCTCAGAAGTTGTAACTGGCCTACACTTATGTTTTAGACTTACTTCACTCCCAGGATCCCTGGTTACATTATAAAACTAAAACTTCAAAGATTCCAGATACTTTTTTAAAGAATTATATAATGTTCAGCACAACTGAATTATTACTTAACCTGGTATAAAAATATTACAACAAGTAAAAACCCATTAAATGTTGTGTTAATAACCTTTTAATAAGTTTGAGTTTCTTTTGGATTACCTAGCAAAAACAAAAAAAAATATCATGTCCTTAAATCAGAACCTAAAGTCTTGAGGTGGCTCCATTCTGATAAAAGGTAAGAGTTACCTTGCAAGTACTTATAACCAGCCCCTCAGACTGAACCTTACCCCTAAACACCCTTGCTGACATTGCCTGCATGAAAATTTCATGACAAATAAAGACATAGGTATCAGTAACTACACACAAACAATCATTTACCTTATTATATGTTTTAGAAGGAGATATACAATCAAGTTTACTTGTATAATTTTTCCTTTTTTAAATGGAAACATCTGTAAATACTTAGATTCTTTAATAGGTGTAATTAGCACCTAGCGTACCGCAGGTACCCACTATGTAGTTTATGCATGGTACGCTTCATCCTGAAATGGTACGCTTATGCAGTGGTACGCTTATGCAGTGGTACGCTTCGTCCAGCACCGATTATTTGCACTACCGTTTTGCTGGACTCTATACAAACTAGACTTTAACAATGTGGAGGCAAAACACATTTGGAAATAAAACGAAAATTTCGAAATTGAGCAGTATGAAGATTTTTTTTAACATTTACGAAGGCACAGCAAATGAGAAGAATGCAGACCGTAGATTTGAACAATTAGCCGAACATCTGGTATCCGAAATCACATACATTACTCAACTGGAAATTTTAAAACTACCTTGAACAAACAGACGAAAAGCATTGATGCAATATGTTCAAATATTAATATATTGTACAAAAACCGTTTCAAATTTCTGTAAGCGATTTAACCTTTGGAAAAAATAGAAGAAATAACCGTATTACTTCCTGACTTGTGCGCTGTAAAATTTATCTTTCTGTGATAATCACTTTGTAAACTGTCAACTTAAATTCGTTGTCCTAGTTCACTTCAAAGGTGCTAGAAAAAATGAAAGCCTGTGTGTAAGCTTTTGTTTTTAACCAGACCTGAAAAGAGCTGATAAAGTTAATTGTATCCAATGGATTGCAGTTTACATTCACCGTAGGGGTGTGTCTATTCTGTTGACCAAACACCATTGACCAGTTGACCAAACTGTCTTTCTACTGATCACAGAGCAATTGACCAGGCAAAACTAATTATTTGTATTGGAAGTTTTAAAGGCTTTTTAAAAGCTGTAAATTGAAAAAAGGTTTTATCAAAGAAAGTTTTTAATAAAAAAAAATGTACTTATAATTTATTTTAACAAAAGCTTAGTTTCGATTATCGGTTATATGTTAATCGTTGGAGGCTGATCTTAGAATTAAAAGAAAACTAGAGCTATCACTAAATGTGATTAATACCCCCAAAACACCGCTACAGAACAGAGGAAGTAATCAATTTAGTAACAGAATACTTCGTAAAAAAAATGAAAAAGAATTATGGTTGTGGGCAATTAAAGATAGTTGTGGTTCTTTTTCATTGCATTTTTCCTCTCATTGCACTTGACCATTGTATGAAGTTGCACTGAATTCCAAAAAAATAGTTTTCAAGTCATTCTCCAGACAAAGAAAACTTACAAAGGGCAATAACTGCAAATAGTGAAAACAGAGTTATAGCTCTTGTACACTGCACATACACTCAATATGCTTGACCATTGTATGAAAGTGCATTGAATTCCAACCATGAGTTTCCAAATTATTTTTAGGAAAAAGGAAATCCAAGGAAGGCCAATAACTCTGCAAATAGTGAAGATGGAGTTATAGCTCTTATACAATGCACTTTCTCTCATTGTGCTTAATCATTATATGATGTTGCATTGAATTCCAACTGGTAGTTTTCAAGTTATGCTCCAAATAAAGAAAACAAACTAAGGGTAATAACTCTGCAAATAGAGAAGACGGAGTTATGATTCTTGAACACTGCACTTCCTCTCATTGTGCTTGACCATTGTATGAAGTTGCACTCAATTCCAACCAGTAGTTTTCAAGTTATGCTCCGGACAAGGAAAACCAATAAAGGGCAATAACTCTGACAATAGTGCAGATGGAGTTATGATTCTTGGACACTGCACTTCCTCTCATTGTGTTTGACCATTGTATGAAGTTGCATTGAATTCCAACCAGTAGTTTTCAAGTTATTCTCCGGACAAGGTACACCCCGACCGACCGCCCGACCACCGGGTGACTCCTATATACCCCCCAAACTTCGTTTTGGGGGTATAAAAATACTGTAGACTTTGCTGGCTGCTTAGTTCACACCACTGGATCAAAATAAATAAGCCTACCTTTCATATGTTTAAGATTAGACACCGTATGTGTTGCTAGAGCAATAAGCATCAACATTTTGACTATAGAACATATAGATTATAGGATAATCTTACCGGATGACTTATGTACACTCCTACAAATTATCAGAGAAGATAGTAGATAATCGCCCCTGCCTCTTCCATAGAGAAGCCGTACGACTTTCAAGACAACATTTATATAGAGAAAACTGCTATCTGCTTCTTTATTTACAACTACTTAAAATTCTTTTGCATTCATCACCAGAAATATTATATGTATTCATACGGCAATAACCTTTTAAAAACGGTAGTTAAAAAGCACTCGAAAAAAAAAGAACCTTTAAAAAATGTACAAACCTCAAAATCAGTTTGAATTAATGAAACAGTCCTCACACTTGAATAACAGTAACTTGTAACCTTAGTGACGGGCTTAATTCGACTATTGACAAGGGTGTTATTCCCCATAAAGACCCTGTTCATGACTTTGACACGAGTCAAAGAACAACAACAACAACATAATTATGATAAGGTCAAATGATTTTTGCATAACTTGAAATCAAATGCATGCTTACGTATATAATGCATAGCCCTCCTAGCGATAGACACGTAGGTATAAGCTGGAAAAAGGCAAAAGCAATCAACCTCAACGCGTGATTCGAATATTTCTTAAGGTATTAAAACTTGTACAGATTGTATTTAGTCTAAACCCATTGTAATTACAACTGATGTCTCTTCTCATAATCTTACATGGTAAGACGAATTAAGAGAGAAAGGTGGTGTTAAAAATCACAGAACAGTCTTTTTTTCCCCCGATGTTTTTCTTAAGAATATTTATCCAGAGTCAATAGTGATGCAAGTGTACCCGACTTTTAAAATGCAAACTACAGTCGAATATTTCCCCTTACGTCCATTAGCGTTCCTTGAACATGTGGCTGTGCCATTTTTGGCAGTAAAAATTAATGCTTACAGATCATCTTCGTTGGCCAGAATTTACACTTCAACAGTAACGTTTTTGTAAAGATACACAATAAAATTTCTGTGGGCTATATAGGAAAATCCGAAATAGTCTTATAAATGAACCAGGTCGAACTTAGATAATCTTGATGCTTTAATACGAGGTAATGTTTGTGGGTAAAACCTATTGTTATGATATTTAAGAGTTATGCTGTGGATCCATGAATTACTGAGGGACATTCCTGATAAAAAATTATCCCCCTTACTCAGATAACATCAAAGGTAGACCAAACAGCACATTGGTCCTTTCAGTTGGAATCCTGACTTTATCCTTGTTATCTATTGTGATGGTCTTGACTTTTAGTTGTGAAAATTGTCACTTATAAATTAAATAAAAAGTTAGGATTATCAAAAAACAAAGATAATAGTGTTAACAAAACATGTTGCTAAACTTAATGTGTAATCTGACTACCACTGTTGCAAATAATTAGGCTTAATTATCACCATACCAAAAGAAAAAATAGTGATAAAAGCAGAGGAATCCAAATGGAAGGACCAACGTAATATTAGAGAGTATTCAGGGTAGATAATCCACTAATGTCCCCCATGCTGAACCATATATGTCTAAGCTCAAGGTATTTTACTTTCTGACAATAAGATTTCTAAAAAGGTTTCCAATAACATTAAGTAAAACCAAGTGACCACTAGGGCGGGGCCAATTCTGATCCCGAGGCCATGATTTGTTTAAACTTGGTAGAATCCACTTACCAATAGTACACACAAAATATCTAAACCCTAGGCCTAATGGCCTCTGACAAGATTTTTTAACTTCCTATATAAATCTATATAAAATCAAGTGATCCCTTGGGTGGGGCCAATTCTGACCCCAGAGCCATGATTTATATAACTTTGGTTAAAGTCCGCTAGATGATACTATCAACCTGTTCACATATCTTTATTTTAAGTTTGAAGTCAATCCTTTTCATAGAGTTGTGCTTTGGACAAAATTTCATTATAAAACCCAAGAAAGGTACCCGGTAGATAAGTAGAGTTATGCTTCTTGAGCAATGCACTTCTTCTTGTCACGAGCTATCTGTATTTTAAGTTTCACATCAAATCACTTTATAGTTTTAAGTAATGCTGATAAAAATTCATTAAGGGAGATAATTCAATAGGGCCAGGAAAAGTTCCTGGGCACTGCACTTCTATTTCTTATCATCTAAGTTTATCTTAAGTTAAAAGGCAATCCTTTTCATAGCATTCAAGTTATGCTCTGGACAAAAATTAATTATTGAAATTACAGTAGAGCGTAGAACTTATTCAAATCCTGGATAAGGTAGAGTTATGCTTCTTGGGAATTGCATTTCTCCTTGTTGCCAGCTATCTTTTAAGTTTAACATCAATTCACTTCATAGTTTTAAAGTATTGCTTCAAAGAGGGAAGACAATTAAAAAATGGGCCCAGTTAGTTATGGTTCCTAGGTACTGCACTTCTACTCATTGCAAGAAAACTGAACAGCAAGTTTTAAGTCAGACCATTAGCAATAGAGATATGGTCTAGATGCCACCCACCCACCCACCCACCACTGTGTATATTCTATTTTTAAGCAGTTCTCATTCCCAGGTGCAGTCCATCATTAAATTTGCAAGTACCAGAAACATAATTTTCACCAAATTCAATAAAATTACTTTGTTGTGACTTGTCGCTTTAGACACAGATTGTGGGTAGCCTCAAGTGAAGTAAAACTCAATACTCTTTTGTAATATTATTGTTTTATTTTATGACAGAGTCGGGATATATTTACAGAGTCAGATCTTGCACATACATCCTACACTGTAATATTATGTACACATTCACACATCAAGAGATAAAAATACAGGTCTTTTTAAAACAGGCAAAGACCTTTGTTGGAGGTCTATGAAATGGGCAGGACACCATATTAAAAGAATAATGTATTTTGAATCAGATACTTTGACAAATGCCACAAGAAAAACGAAGAATAAAACTTAGAATGCATAGCATTCTAACAAAATGTCTTTAGGCCAAAGCCCAATTCAAGCATGCGAGCATGTGATAGCATCAATTATCAAGTAACACCACACACTGTGCTTCTACCACCAGCAATAAAACACTAGTTTAACTCAGGTATCAGTTACTATCCCTGCATGAAAATTATGAAATTCGATTTTTTTCAACAAATAAATACCTAGCCTGTACACTTAACAATGATCTACATCTGCTATTTATTGCTAAAGTATATATTACACCATTTATTAACTTCATTATTCTTTTCATCAATTATTATACTAATATGGCATGTATATACTAGTATGTCAAAGTCACTAATTGTTGTTCCAGTTGCTAATTACAGGGGTGGTAGGCCCTTTACTAGTACCAAGATCCATCTGACACTGACTGCTCAAAACTGATTAAAATCTTAAGAATAAAGAGGCAATTATGTTTTATTTTATACCAAAATGAATTTTAATATTAAACAGTGGAAAAACACTTTTTCTATTGTTCACATTTACAGTATTAATCAAACTTTGACTGACAGACAAAAAAATAGTACTGACTGAGAATTAAGACAGGAACAGCCAAAATAAAATCCCTGACAGGTAATTAATTCCCTTAGTTAATATAAGACCCCTAAGAATTCATATCTAAATGATGCTTAATTTAAAAAATCCCAAGTTAAGTTCATTAGGTTCAGCATATCTTTCTATTCAATTAGCAATTTCTGAACTTTTTTTTCTCTTACATTTAGTTCCTCTCATCAAAACTGGTTAATAAAAACATAAGATGAAATGCTGCAGTTTCTTCAGCCCCTTTCAAATAATTTAAAAGTACTTAGTACAATATTTGTAGATTTCAAATAAATCAACAACACACTGGCATACATACAACATTGTGTTACACAATCTATCGGTAAAACTTCTATGCACATGTATAAAACAAATATACAGTTTCTATTACTTTGTACAAACATGCTAAAATCATAATTTGAGTCTAGGGTTGTTTATTTACATCCATTCATGTATAATAAAAAAACCCATAATACTATAATCTTTTCTTTAAGTAAATTGTCCACATCAGCCTGCAAAGGTTTTAAAGAATGACAGCTGCTAGATTCATATCTCATTAGTAAATGTTTTTTACAGAATTACATTTATGTACATACTCATTATATTCAGTGTTACAAACCTTGTATTTATTAGTACATGTATACTCATGTCTCTGTTGCCTTTTCAGTAATTACAATTGAATTTGTTTTTCGACCATTCAGGTTTAAAAAGGATTTCACACACAAAGAATTGAATGGATTCAGTTTTGTAATATATACATGAAATTTCCTAACGAGGTCAATAATGAATCTAGCCACTACTTATCCTGTTCATCATTAATTACAGTAAATGAATAAAAGCTAGGAGAGTCTATCTGCTTATTAAGGAGGTTTTCTTCTGACAGAACAAGAAAGCATACTACATCCAGAACAAATACACAAACAATTAAGCTTGACCAGAATTATTTGATTTTTTTCATATTCATCCAGATTGTACTGTAATACATTACTTGAATGATTTTTGGCTACAATCTTTGCGATTTCAGCAACTTCAGGAAGTTTCACAGAAATACACAACATTTGTTTGGTAATTTAAAAAAGAATCCTCACTTGCACACAAAATGAAAAAGCGCACATTTTAATAAAAGAGAAAATCACACAGGTAATAGTTGAGAGCACTTGTAAATGTTGACTTCAATGCTGTCTTATACCTCGGAGCCTGATCATGTCGTCAAAATACTGAGATCCGTACAGAATAGTAAATAATTTGAGGGAATTTGACTTCCTTGTGCGATGAAAGGTGATTCTGGTGTAGTAAAAGAAAGTGGACCCTGCACTACAAACTTGGCACCTAGTTATCATAGTCACTATATCACAGTTAAAGGTTAGTGAATCACATCATTTACGGACGTGTCTTGACGAGCTAGCTCGTGCTGGTCCGTCACCATCCTTAGAGGCACTTCCACGTCGCACTCCCTGGTTCATACCCGGTATCATACCAGATTGCATCTGTGCAGCAGACATTCTAGTGCCGTCACGCTGTAATTCCTGACCCGTAGTTGGAATACCCCTGTGTAACCGAGTGCTTGTTCTTCTCTCCCTCTCCCTGGACATCGGCCTAGGCGATGTTGCTATCAATAAACAAAACAGCACTTTACTTATTTTTTTTTTGGACAAATTGTAGTCTGTCATTAAGTTTTACTACTGTTTTATAAATGTTTTACATAAACAGTACTGGACTAACATGTTAAATTATTATTATCCTATGTTTCTGAAGACAAAATAAAGTCATTAAAAGCCACTTCTTTATTCATGATAAACACCTTATTTTAACAAGAAATTTGTCTTATGATATCATTCTAAATGGATAACCTTTTATTTTGAATTTAGACAGTATAGGTGCACTAATGGTAATATTTTAGCAAGTGACGTGTTCCATTATAAACAAGCCCTCTAATGCCTGTACAGAAGTGCAGTGACCTCTGAGCTATATTGCAGTGTGTTACCAAGCTCTTTATGCTTTGGACCTAATTATCTCTAAGTCTCCATGCTACATACTGATTTATTTTGAACTTTCTGTCATTGTCAAGATCTTTTAAGTGTTGATAAGCCTTGTATATCAAATCAAAATTCTTAAGTACGTTGTCTTTGTAGCATTATGTTGAAGAAATAGTTCAGATATTTCTAACCTCTGTCTACAGTGCTATTTTTTTTGCTGTTTTTTTTAACTGCTTACAAACATTCACTGGTAGATGTTTTTCTGTACACTTTTACGGTAATCATAATTGTTTGTCAGACTAAGTGCCAATAATTTCTCTTTATAGCTTTTTCTTAACAACTAACAGAAAAAAAAAACACAAGTCTTTAGACCAAGCACAAAGTAAGATGTGTCCAGAACCTTTACTTACCACCAAAGCACTATTAAACCTTTACAATCTGAGGTGAGTGCCCTTTTCTAATCTTGTGGCCAAAGAACAACAAAAAGGTGGAGTTTTTTGCATTGTAACTAATTAAAATTAAAAATGTAGGGTGAAGGCTTTTTTGGTTGTATTTTTCTCCAATACATTTTGGAAATCAAACAACATTACTTTTACAAGCTATAATTGTAGATTAGCTACAATATAGCCTTCACATTCTTATCTATTTTTAACAATTGTGGAAGGAACAACAAATAAAAGCTAACACTGTCAATTTATCTTTAATAATGTCATTTCATATGTTCACAAAACAAAAATTAGTAACACTGTTAAGTAACAATAATGAACTATATTTAATATTAGAGAACATGTTAATTATGAGCACTTAGTGACTACATCCACTAATACTCTCTCATTCAGTTTCATCTCAGAACAATCTACACACAGCAGGGTCATTATCTCCAGAGTTCTTGTATGGCAAACAATTTGCTGTGGCCTTGTACTTTACAAATATATATCTATCTGTTAAAAGACAGAATTAACTGAATAAAAGAGCTGCATGACAGAATTAACTGAATAAAAGAGCTGCATGACAGAATTAACTGAATAAAAGAGCTGCATGACAGAATTAAATTCTATGGCTATTTTTCGGACCAGACATTGTTTACTAGCTGTAGTTTTCTAAAGCTAATAATGATCAAGTAAACAAATAACGCTAACCTACACAAAGGAATTAATGGAATTGTTTCTTGTTTACACTGAAGCAAGCAAGCTTAACTTGTGTAATTCTGAGAACCTTACCAGAAGAAACGATTATCAAAGATATGGGAATAAGGTTCAGTAATAATACAGTAAAGTTCTGCTGATACGAACACAAGTTATTTCAAAGTCACAAAAAATCAAGCAATTTTTAATGACCCATTATCTGAAATTCAGACTAAAAAAGGTCTAATATTAAGACCAAAACTTTACCGAGACCAGTTTTTGACTCGTCTTGTGAGTCTGTATTAATATTTCATTTTTTCTTGATTTCAACTGTAATTAAATTTGAGGTTCATGAGCCCCACTGTGAACATACACACTCCAGTTTATTGCCATAGGAATAGGAAGACAAACAAATGTCATCATAATATTATACTGATCCATTTAAGACATTTGACAGGCCTTAGCAAAACCAAGCTGAAATTCTAGAAGCCATGGAATCAAGTAAAACATCTTTTTTTTTGTAATTGTAGCCAGGTACAGGTTTATAGGTGATAATTCGATAAGGCAGAACTGTGAAGCTTGGTAGCTCAGTTGGTAGAGTGTCTGCCCTGTAAGCGGAAGGAACTGGGTTGGAGTCCTGGTCGAGCTACGATTTTTCACTACCTGTTACATTTGGTGCCCAACAGAATTAACCTACGTTATAAACTGGCTACTGCATCGGCACCTCTAGAATTTGTTTACAATATTCTCTGTAACTCTGAGAATTCGGGACAAATTCTAAATTTAGAGGGGTACAGGTTTATAAGTGATAAATCGTTAAGGCAGAACCATGTGGCTTTGTAGTCAGAGAGTCCGCCATGTAAGCAGAAGGCCCTGGGTTCGAGTCCCAGTCAAGACACAAGTTTTCACTACCTGTTACATAATAATAATGCTTTGGCTTTAAACTGGATAATTCAACCATGTTAAGTGTCCTGACAAGTTAAATATCAAAATTCTAACACAAAATATAAAGGAAATAAACCATACATTTATATCCAATGTTTATACAACATAAAATTATGCCGTGCAGTAAAATAAATGCTTCTTGAAGCATTGTTGTGGTGTTTGAAAAAGGTTATTTATCACACAGCCTCTCTTTAAGCAACACATTCTTTAGTTTGTTTTCTGCAAAAATTCAAAACAATTACACACATAAAGAACAGGTCTGAAGTCATGAAATTAAAAACTTTCTCAATTCTTTATGCACAGAATTGACTCAATTATGTCAAGAGTTTATTAATAAATACAAGAAGCGCCACAATGCGACGAAAACCAGGTTTTCAACGATCAAGTATTGATGTGACAGGAATTAGGAAGAAATATGGCAGTGAAGTAAAAATGGTGCTGTTATTTTGGTACCAACACAGAAAGTTGGTTTCAATAGTTCAAAATAAAAATAAATCAGATACCTGAGTAGCAATGCCAGGCTGTATTTTCATGTAAGCTATACACATGCCAAGTTGAGTATCAATAGGTCAAAGTGTGCTGAAGTTATTGAGTAGAAGCTGAAAATTCTATTGTAAGCAAGTGACCTTGATCACAGACACCTGGGTAGCAATCCCAAGCTGCCTCTTAATACAAGCTACCCATATACCAGGTTTAGCATCAATAGACCAAAGCAAACTAAAGTTATTGAGCAGAAACTATATTTCTATTTTTAGCAACAGTGACCTTGACCTTGATCACAGACACCTGGGTAGCAATCTTAAGCTGCCCCTTGATATAAGCTACCCATACACCAAGTTTGGGGTCAATAGGTCAAAGTATTTGAGCGGAAGCTGAATTTCTATTTATAGCAACAGTGACCTTAACCTTGACCACAGACACCTGGGTAGCAATCCCAAGCTGCCTCTTAAAATAAGCTAACCATAAACCAAGTTTAGCATCAATAGACCAAAGCAAACTAAAGTTATTGAGCAGAAACTGAATTTCTATTTTTAGCAACGGTGACCTTGACCTTGATCACAGACACCTGGGTAGCAATCCCAAGCTGCCTTTTGATATAAGCTACCCATATACCAAGTTTGGGGTCAATAGGTCAAAGCAAACTCAAGTTATTGAGCGGAAACTGAATTTCTATTTTTAGCAACAGTGACCTTGACCTTGATCACAGACACCTGGGTAGCAATCCCAAGCTGCCTCTTGATATAAGCTACTCATATACCAAGTTTGGGGTCAATAGGTTAAAGTAAACTCAAGTTATTGAGTGGAAACTGAATTTCTATTTTTAGCAACAGTGACCTTGACCTTGATCACAGACACCTGGGTAGCAATCCCAAGCTGCCTCTTGATATAAGCTACCCATACACCAAGTTTGGCGTCAATAGGCCAAAGTTAACTCAAGTTATTGAGCGGAAACCAAAAGTTGACGCACGCCCGCCGACCAGCATTTCAATAACCAGTTTTCGTTGAAAACCTGGTTAATAATATATTATAACATTACAGAATGTTACAGTAATAAAAAAATGATATTATTTCTTAAAGGCAGTAATAATTCTGGTTAGATGTTATATATGTAACTGAGGCAATCATATATCCACATTTCTGCAACAGTAGAATCAATCTTAATCATCTAGTGTTCAGACTACATTTTTTTTAAAGATTTAGAAAAACAACCTCATTTCTAAACTACCTAAAGAACAAAAGTGTGTGACCTCACAAGAATATGCATGCAACTTTTAGGTTTGAGACAAGATTCATGTTTCCTTTACCTGAGGTAGATTTCAAATAATGTTAAAGGCATCACACCCCGTCCTTGTGCCCCCAATTTCTGCATCACGTTTAAAACTAGCACTTCCCTTTCGGTAACAATAAACGTGGGGATATGAACTGTACAGAGGTGGAGATTTTACTAGACCAGAACTATGGAAAAGCATTTCATTATTGCAGCCATCTCTGTTTAATGCATTTACATGAATAAAGTTACTAAAAACTTTATACTTCCCAAAATACCTTATAATACGTTTTAAGACATTCTACACAGAATATGACCTGCTGTAAGTATTTTCTCTGTTTTAACTGGAAGAACCAAAAAGCACCCCCAACACAAACTCTTTCAAGTCTGGAAAGGAAAGACGTCAAGTCTGTAGTAGTCACTTTAACTCACAAATATGAAGAAAAAAATTGCTGTTGAAAATAGTCATCTAAATGAATTAAGCAATGTTTTGAAACTCTCTGAGGTGTTCACAAAGATATAAATATGAGGCTTAAGGTTAAAACAGCAAAACCATTCTGTCTTACTTCAAAGTCAAATCACAATACACGTTACAGCATAGACAAGTTCTATCAATATTTGTTAACATTCAAACACAAATAAAATGCATTCTTTCTCCTCTTTCTCTATGTCATGTCTAAATGATACAGTATATACACAATTTAATTTACATATTTACATGTATTACAAACAGTGTAACTATATATACAAAAATATCACAATATTTATTCAATACAACTAATGACAATGTTACTGACAGGCCACCGAGACCATGATTACACTAAATGAAGTGAGATGTTATAGTATGGGGTTATCTTCTTACACAGGTTCCTCAGTATGTTTGCACATACATATGCTTGGCCCACTCAAAAACTACTAAGTTTGCTGTAAAGTACGCTACCAGAAAACGTAACTCTTTCTTCATGTCACTTTCACATCACTTATCTCCCTTGATAGAGAAACTCGATTAAAACAGTCATTTTTAGAGACTAAACCAGTCATCCATCAAATCTAAATACATCCATTTGATCTTTAAGTTGAAGTGTCTGCCAACAACCAAATGATGGTAAAATTACTTCATATCATGAAGACAATTTTGCCAAGCACAATTAACCTTTACATAGAGACACTGATTTTCCAGCTATTATCTTGTGTACCAGGTAAGCCATCCTGCTTTTTATACAATACCACAACAACAATTCTATACATGATATAAAATTAACCCTAACCAATCAAGTGTAAATTTTCAACTCAGTTTTAGAAACAATCTACTTCATACTAAAGACAGTACTTGGTCAGTAGTTAATGGTCTTTGATCTTCATTTACCTGTTTAATGCTAACAGGTATATACAATTTCTTGATCAGTTGAAATCTTTGAGGTGATCAGTATTGTATATGTTTAGAATCTAAAATAATACTATTGTATTAACACACAATTTACATAAGAGATTGTGAGCATTAACATGACTAATGATTCAAAGGGGGAAAAACAAAGCTAGTGTATCTTGTCTCAGTTACAATAATACAACAGCCCTGCAATACATCCTTTTATACTTACAAATAAAAAAGATAAAATGGTGTTTCAATAAGTTTGTACTTTAATCTGAAATGACAGTTTTAGATCTGAGACAAAGAAAGCTGCCAAATGAAAATGAATCCTAACACTGCACTAGGTTCATTGATGGTACATTGTTCTCTGACCTCTTTAAAATTCTTGTCTTAGAAACAGACATGTGAGAGAAAATCTGTTTGAGTCAAAGATCTGTTCAATTCAGAAATGAGACCGTAAGTTTCAGATATAGCCATACTGCAAGAACATTATGTTATATGTTGATAAGAATGAGATTTATTGTTTGTAGAACACATTATTGTTGGCGCTGCCTTGAAGAACTATGACCCCTTCCTTCCTGTGTAAGCCTTCTTAATTTAGCGTTGTCTGTTGCTGCCCCACCCACAGGCACTGGAATTCCTGACCCCTTAAAGCTCATTCTGCCCCCTGATGAGGGTGTGGCCAATCTACTGTCACTTATTCTAGTGTCCATGGGAACATCACTGACCCCACCCTCAGCCCCTCTCATTGCCAGGGACAACCTTGTCGGCACTTTCTCCTTGCCACCACGTCCTGCACGGCTGGCATCTGTTTGAAAAACATATATCACTTTACACACTTTTTAACAAAAAATTTCCAATCTAGCTTGATTGAACAGTATCAATATCACACAGATGGCTAGGCTGCTTTCAACCATTCTAATACCTGTTTTCACAATGAAAATAGTAGCAAACAATAAACGTTTTTTGTCAGATTGCCAAATGGGCTGAAGCTTTTTAGACCATTGCCCTCAACAGTTTTAGTCTTGGTATTAAAGTACCATGCTGATATAATATTTCAAGGTAATATTCATAAATTACTCTTAAACAATAACGTTCCTTAGAGGCTTAGAATATCAAACTTAAATAAAACCAAACCATGACACATATAAGACAGATAGTAGAGACTGCAGTTTTATTCAAGTTTCTTTTCAAGTTAGATAGCTAAGCACCAAACCACCTTTTGTGATAAACATAAATACACAAACATGTACATTTACTTTATTATCAAAACTTATAATACTTAAAAATCTTTTACTTAATATCTGTTTTGAGAAAGGAGCCATCATAAACAAATCCCTCATGCATGGGTATGATATTTCTACATATAGTCATGCAATGTGTGCCAAATATGTGACCATACAAAACTTTGGATATACAAAAGCAAGGACCATCGTCTCTACTAGGTACTCAAGCATGCAAAAAAAGGGGGAAAAGCAAGACCTAACAGAATGATGGTAAGTACATTGTTATAACATGTATATGCACTATTTTAGGATTTTGCTGATAAAAGCATTATAATGGAATATGCTACCTATATAAAGTAAAAGAATACATAAAATTTAGAAAAATACTTGCTTAATCACTTCTACTAAAATCGTCATCCAAAAACCTTTAAAATGTATTTTAAACTCAAGATAATAAGAAATCCATTTTATATGAGTCAGAATAAATTTCTGGTCACATTTTTCTTTCTTTTTTACCACTGTAGCATGTAGAGATGAAAAGTGTAAATATAAATATTGTTTACCATGGATAAGTCCCTGCAGTTTCACTTCCTCATTACTTCAATATTTCTTCAACAAGTCCGCGACAAATAGCTACGCCTCGTCAACTACGCATTTTAAATTCGCTTCAATCAGTTCTTGAAATGATCTGCTCTTAAATATGCAGATCTTCACATATTGAGATTTCATTTAGAGGCAATTAGAAATGGCTGAAATAAACTTTACCAGCTCATTGTACTAAAGGAGTTCCGAAAGTTTGGTAAAGGTGACTTTAAGAACCATTATTCTATATAGTTGGCCCTTAGTATATTCATTCATTATATACTCTAGTCATAGAGCAAACACAGCAAAAAATGAAAAGAGAAGACTTGGTAGCTTCTTCAGGTCTGTATTGCCCAAGTTTAAGCTCCCAAGTGGAAAAACTAACATTTCACCATTACAATTTCACTAAAAGTGAAACATGCCTATCTGCTTGTGAGAACCACATGCACCTGATCCATGTATCAATGTCTATGTATAATGCTTGTGGAATGTCCTGACCTTTCTTTTATCTAATTTTGTGGATTTTTTCAGATTAATAAATTCTTGCAAAACTGATTTACTACATTTGAACCTATGAACAGAATTTACATATTCTCAAAGCAAGCTGGAACCAGGCTGCTCAAAGTACATTTTTTTAACTACCTATCTTTAAACTAAGTATGTTTCATTTGTTTCATAGGCTTATAATGTAATGTTCTGGCTACTGAATTACTGCTCCAGTTATTTACATAAAAAAGTTTACATTTAATGAAACATGTCTGTGAAAGTACATGTTAACCTGCCAATTAAAGAAAAAAATTTTTTTTTCTTTTTATGAAAGCTAACAAAAATGACTTAGATTATATTTAATAATTTGGGCTTATCAGCAAGAGAGTAGCAGTGAGAGAATAAATGTATTGTTAACTTAAGCAAGCTATTCCCATGGGCTATATTACTGCCTAAAGCCAATTGGCTACTGGTTCATTTTTGCTAAGCTCGACCGACAGTTAAGCACTATTCCACAGTTCAAAGCAGCATGGTTCCCAGCATGCTCAATGTCAAATACTGAACTCAATTTAACCTTAGGTGAAAGAAGCTCCAACAATGAAGTTGTTAGTGTTCTTCAGCCATAAAATTTTCCCAGTTTACTGTAATGAGCTCTTGTTAGGCATGGACACTTGAATATCTTAGAGTTTATGTGTAGCTATAGAGGGTTATGAAGCCATGTTAAATGTAAGAAAGATGTACAAGGTTTATTTCTCTTAGGTAAAGAAATATATGGTAGTATATAATGGTTTAACCAATACATGAATTCCTGATATAGCTTGTATTTTGTGCATAAGAGAAGCACTTTTTCACTTTAAGCTTACCGTTAATAGAGCCACTTTGACCTATAAACATTGACAAGAAACATGTCAGTACCTCAACAGCAACTACTCCAAAGTTTTATCTGTCCTCATGTCAAAAAAAAACATTCAATTTGCACTCATAATAATTATCTAATTCAAAAATGGAGTACTGTTCATACATAAGTTTCTTGGAAGATTTACAGAAACTGGCAAGAGTGTTATTTCATACTATTATGTTACAAATGAGATGAATGAAAAATTTAGCTACGCTGTGAGAAACCTTACATTTTGTCTCTGCAACAAAGGTGACTGCAGAAAGTATGAAGAGATACAAAAGAACATCTGGCTATATCTGACTTAATTTCTCACAGCATGGCCTGAATGATGATGAAGCTTTGAAATTTAGTATATTTTGTGTTAATTGCAGAGGGCCTACACTTTGGATGGAAACATTTTCATCACAATATCTGACAAAACTGGCAGGGAAAATCAACAATATAACAAGAAACAAAACAACTGACTTCAACCTTTTACCAGCATGCAAAAACCACAGACCATTAATTTTACTCTGGATGTCAGGTTAATGTGGCCTTAAGTCACAATTTTGTCATAATTAAAACTAATCTGAATCATTTTTAGTGTGGTACATTATTATTCATAAAGCTTGTGTAGTAATTTCGAAACCGATGCTTATTACAAAGAACTAACATTGTTTAGAAATAGGAACTTGTTATGTCCTCAAGTGAGTGAAGACACCTGCCACTCTTAACACAAATCCATTTGCTTTACCACAAACATTTATGTAAGGTTACATTATGCTGGTTGCATAAAGGACCAGATTACACAGTACAGAACAGATATAAATTTATATATAAAATTTATATATATAAAGTACATACTATCAATATAATGTCAATATAACTAAACCACTTGCATACATTTTTTTTTCAATCACCTAATCTACCTTTATGCAAAACATCAAATGCAATAAATTCAAATCTAGCCGAGTTTCTAAATCAAAACTATATCGTGAAACAGTGCAAAAACAGTCATAACAACATCATAAAACACACTGAGAAATACTGACAAGGATATTTTGAAAGAGTTAACTTTTATAACTTCAAGCAAGCTATGCATGGAATCTACATGTTTTTTTTTTCACTTAACAACTTGCAGCTTAAACCCCAAAAAGCTGCAGGGCAAGTAAGTCTGTTATAGCAAAATAGTTGAAGCATTGTGTGGTTTAGTTCAGAAAAACTACTATTTATGGAATGGTGTTGAACTAAAGAATAAAAACTGGTCTGAAAAACTTACTTCCATATTCACCCGGTGGTGTGGCTGATGGCATTTCTGTTCGGCCTCTGGCTTGTGCCGTGCCATGTACTGGACGGGCTGACGAGCTCACCTTGCCTCTGTCTGTATCATCACTGTTTCTTCCACCCTAACAGTACAAGAAATTCTTATCAATTCAAGTACAGTTTGTCTGCAACTTCCAGTACTACCCCAAACCTTCATAAAAACTGCTAACATAGAGGTTTTAAGCTTTTTTTGCTCCAATAATTCTCCAAAAATACATGTACATGCATAATCGTTGTTCTTAAGTGAACTTGTAAATGTAAAATTAATATTTTCATTCATGTTATAATGCATGCTCATGAATGAATGGATTCAGAACCAATTAAAATGACATTAACCACTGAAGACGTAAATAAGAAAGGATTCTTTTAAAATTCTGAATAAAACATAATCCCTGAATATTCTCACCCACTCTTTTTAAGTACTTACAAACTTTAACATGTTCCAATCAAAAACATAATCATATGTAAATCCCTGTCGGTGAAAGAGGTTTCGGAATAATTGTCGAAGATAGGAATAGTCGGGTTTGTCGTCAAATCTCAATGATCGACAGAAATTCAAGTATGTAGCAAACTCCGCTGAAATGAATATTAAAACAACCATACCCTTTGTAGGTTAATACTTTAAAACAGCATACTTCAAATAACCAGAAGATTTACTACTTATATAAATTTTTGACATTCTCCATAAATGAGAAATAATAGACAATGTTAAAACTCAAAAAGTTCAAGTTATTTCCTCAGGGCATATGCACCTCAGTAGCTTTGGTTTATATATTTTTCTCTTAACAAATACAACAGTATTCTGACAATGCTGTATCAGCCTACCATGCAATTCTGCTTACTTTAGATACTAATCAACATAAACTTACAAGGAAATCCTTTACAGAGTTCCTCTATTGGAGTTGACATTTTCTTTTCGCTAATGCGTTCATATTTTTGGCGTTTAGTGGCAGCTTTTAAACCTTGCCAGGGTAAACTCCCTCGTAAAAAGTACATGAAAATATATCCTAGGGACTCCATGTCATCTCGCCGACTTTGTTCTGTAAAGAGATTTTAAGGTGTTTTCAAGCAGTAACGATACTCTATACTGTCACTGATGTAAATACATTGTAAAATGTAAATATTCTTTGCATTGGCTGGAGGCCTTAAAGCAAATAACATTCATCAGATTAGATTTATTTTTTCTTCCCAATTATTTACAACAAAAATAGTGGTTCCATGTCCCTTATAAGTGTTCTAACCAACATTAAATCCTCCCAACAACCTATCTATTTTGCCATCACAATATCTACTTTGTTCTTTAATAAAGAGCTCTTCTCAAAATCACCCCAATGATTCCTGTTTACATGTTTCAGTTATCCAACTGCCGTGTCTCACCAGTGTCAAACTCATAGTTTTAATTTTCACACTTATGGCAGGTTACTCTTCTTTGCCATGCATATTTTCATCAAGTTACTCTGGAATCTAACACCATTCAGAATAACAGTGTTTGTAAACAGTTATAACAAGTGCAATTCCTTTCCTTTGAAAAAACTTAAACAAAAGACAAGCAAACAATCTAACCCATAAATATCACAGATACCAAAAACAGCGTGTTCCGTCACTTACCTATACCCAAATGTGTGTTTATACTCGCGTATCTAGCCGTCCCTGTGAGATTCTTGTTTTCTCTGTATGGTATATGTTGATGTGTACGGGCATCACGATATTTTTTGGCTAATCCAAAGTCTATTATATACACAAGATTGCCCTTTTTTCCTAGTCCCATCAAAAAATTATCTGGTTTCACATCTCTATGAATAAAATTCTTTGAATGTATATACTCTATTCTGCTTATCTGAAAAGAAAATTGGAAGAATAGAATACTTAAGTTTAGAATACCAAGTTCTCAGAAATAAATGTAAGCTTTGCAATATTTCTATTATTCAATTCAAAAACACACATGTATATAATTTAGTATTTCCATACCCTTCAATGTGATAGATAATTGAGCCAAACAGCTCCCTTCAATGTCAGTCTGAATGAAAAGTAATACAAGAGTTCATTGTAATCTTAAATTAGACTGAACTTAATGTTTGCTTGGTTCAAGTTCAACTAAGCTGATTTTGTACTGCTTATGATTTATTTTCTTAACTATTACAATGAGTTTCTGTGTTGAGTGCAGACTTTTTTCAAAGAACAAATAATACACCGTGACCAAAACACTGCTGGTTAACACTGCCAGAACTACTGTTTGTTGAGTGACTTACAAGCTGATCTGCCAGCAACAAGACAGTCTTCAAGCTGAACTTTCGTGAGCAGAAGTTGAACAGATCTTCCAGACTTGGTCCCAGTAATTCCATCACCATCACGTTGTAGTCCCCTTCTGCACCACACCACTTGATTGTCGGAATGCCAACTGTGTATAACATTGTACAATATTTCAGTAACCTTAGCAACAACATCTATCATATATCACAGGTCAATCCTAGCAAAGCATATCTGACACTGACTGTAAAATTTGTTTTAAACCCTAGTCTGACATCTTTTCTTTGTCTATTTTCGAACAAGGAAGCAGTATGAGTAACAATTTATCTGTTTAACTAGTCTGATATGAGAATCATTTACCTACATGCTTTAATTTAAACAGAATAACAGATCAGTGCCTGACTGCTAAAGCCTCAAGACAATCCTGTTTAATTTATTGACAAATTTTCATACTGCTAAAAATTAACCAAAACAATTGCAATAATTTATCAGATTACTATATGCCTGTTTTGAACACATTAAAACTGTTTCAACAAGAAATTATTTAAACTTCAGAAAAACTTTTCATTTACTACTTAAAAACAGCAACAGAAGCCGACCTAAGTTGAAATGTTTTAAAATGTTGATGATAACAGATAACTGAGTAGTATAAGAAAACCACTTAGAACCTGATAAGAAAACTGAAGGTTCATCTAAAACCTGCCTACTGGGATTTCTAATAAATTAACTCTTCAAACATCATAACTGCATATGAATGCACTTGAAAAGGAGAACAGTGATTTATTGAACGCCTACTAAGACTGAAAACTGTACTGTAATCTCTATGCTATCAAAAAAAAAGTTCATGTTAAATGAAAGGTATGAAACTTAAAAGAATACTATTTCCACAAGTTTTATATAAAAGGGAAGAACATAAATTAGTCCATAAATAAGTATCATACCAAATGACCATAGGTAAATGTTTAACAAAATAACAAGTAAGACAGTGTACATAAAACCTTCTGTAACAGATACTATATCGGTTACTTAACTAACAACTATGTTGGTGTTACTTCTGAATACTTCAAAACACATTTATAGTTGGTAACTCCCAAGGAAGTAATTTAAAGGCAAACCTGGAAGTTTTCACCATAACTGAGCACCCTAGAATCCAGTTTTTATTTCCTAGCTAATTTGATGCCTAAGTAGGGCCCCATTTTCAATGCAGCAAATATATATTTTACCCAATTTTTAGAAATGAATTCCCAAAATAAATGTTTGGGAAACCATGTATGAAGGTTGACCTGTTCCTTGATCATTAAGTGAAGAAAATACCCTCTTCATAGGATTTCTGTCAATAATATTGTATCAAACTGACAATATTGATTGACGGGAGATAAAAACCTGTAATGATTATTTTCTTACATTTGTCACTTTGATTTTAAAGCAAATGTAAAATCCAATTTTATTCAAAACAATGCTTATTTCCACAACAGAAATACACTGACCCCTTTCCATAAATGGTGAAAGACAATACTACTAGAAAGATATCATTGGAATTTTAATCTGCTGACAATGCTCTTTAAACTGGTGACTGTATTAATATTGTAAAATGGTACTTCTTTAATAAATCAGAAAATGTCTATAGTGACCACCATGTAGAAATACAACAATTAGAATCAAGTACACATAACAACATCAATCATACAACAGTAACAACTGTTAAAAATACAGAGGCCAGTGACTGCCTGAAGTTACTGTCAAGTAAAAAGTTGAGCCCACTGGCTACAATGGACCTTGGTTGCTCACACCAGAAAATACAGCAATCTCTTCTTGTATTTTACCTGCTATTATAAATTAAATGGCTGTTATAGACGAAATAATTTTCAATTAAACTTGCCTTCTCTGTATTTTTGTTCCTGGTATCATTTAAGGTATAATTATGTTGATGCAATAGAATCAATTGAACAAATAAGAAAATAATAATTCCTCTAAGCTGTAACAGTAACCGTTGGAAACAATCACAAAGTAGCTTGCTACTGGGGGTAATGCATTCTCTACTGCACTGCTGCTATAAATTACTTAAAATCTATGAGAAACTGGTTTAATAATGAAACCTAATGAAGCTGGTGACCAGAAAATACTAAGAAAACAAGGCTTCTATGTACTAGTTTCAGTAAGACAAAATGATCAAACTATGTTTTTAACGTAAAAGGACTAATGGCTCCAAATTGCTCATCTGTATTCCATACAATTCTATGAAATAATGTTTATTTTCAGCTTTCCATTACAATTTACGTACTGCACAGTGTTTAATTTAACCTCCATTACATTAATGAATACTTTTCATATTAAAACATCAAAGTAGCCTTTTTATGCTTTGCGCATTCTCTAAAATTCTGTCAACTAACCAAGTTGTTGAAACCCTACTCCAACAATGTCTGAGCACTTTTTTTGAAAGATAATCACTAAACGGGTGACTAACAAAATGCCATCATAACAGATAAAATACATTTTTAATAATGTGAGATAAATAAAATGTCTGCTTCATCAGGTAGAAAATGAAAATTCTAAGAGTGGTTGAGGAGACAGTAAAGGTACAAGCTCAGGTTAATAAGTGGTGATTTGCCGTTAATAATGCCGGTTAATAAATTTGAATTCTGAATGCTAGTAGAAGTTAACAACACACAGTCAAAGCCAGGGACAAATTTAAGAAAAATTGCAGAAACAAAGTGAATGCAAAGATGATACACCTTAGGCTTAACCTGAGCCCTTTTTAAACAAAAGGAAGTGAGATGGGGATCTAACTATCTAGATCAGTAGCTCGCAAGCCAAATATCTGGGAAACATTTCCTGTGTATTACAATGAGCGCTGCAAGCGCCTCCATTCTAGAAGCATCATGTAAGCAAGCAAGGCCCATTTCTGGTGGAGACAAGAGACGTAATCTACTGACCTCCGCCCTGCATCATCCTGTAAATTTTGCTCTCTATATGGAGCTGAGGGTGCTTAGTTTTCACATACTCTAGTTTTATGGCAACCTCTTCACCATTCGAGATATCTGTGCCTGTACAAAAATTAAGCAATCAATTGTTTAGTTAGGAATATCTGTTAGTTCAAACTACTGTCAAATACTGACCTCCGCCCTGCATCATTCTGTATATTTTGCTCTCTATATGGAGCTGGGGGTGCTTCGTTTTCACACATTCTAGCTTAATAGCAACCTCCTCACCATTTGAAATATCTGTGCCTGAATACAAAACCAACAACAGAAGATAAAACAAAACCTATGACCATGTTAGGTGAAACAAGTATGTCATGGTCAACTGATAAGTTTCTATCCTGTTTTAGAAACTGGCAATATTCTTTTAAAGTTAAGAAATCAGTTTTTTTGCATTTAATTACAAATTAACAAACCTATGAACATATTTGACAAACTTCACACAGTATGATCCTAACCTATCAAGTTACCAAGTAAATCCCAATCAATTTTAATTTTTACAAAGATCCTCTGACAAAATCTTGCATTTTGCACTAAATTTAACAAGGGTAAATAAGTAAGTATCAAGATGTCTGTTTAGATCGTGGTATTAACAACAGGACTTGATATAAACAAGATGTCAAATTATTTATGTTGATGCTACCTTCCTATCCTGCATGGCAAAGATCAAAAGTTTTATCAGTCTTAACATAAAACAAGTCAATTGTCAACTTTAATAAGCAGTGATTGGGATGGAATTTTTCAACAATATGCAAACTGCCCTTTCAGTCACACCCACAGAAAAAGAGCGTTTCAAAATATTTGTATCTATATATGCTTATTTCGGTGAACAACTACCCTGTTTACTTTTAGGTTGATAAAGTTTCTAGTTCATGTGGGGCAAGACATATATTTCTAGGGTCAGTTACTTTTTTCCAAGCAGAGTAGTGTTAGCCAGAAGTTCCTTTGAAAATGAAAGTCAAAAGATTCTTAAGTCAAATATTACTTGGGGAGAAACAAAAGTATTAGGCAAGACTGAACAGTTTACTACTGAAACTCCTATTCATAAAAACAACTGGTAACCCTACTGAGTAATCTGAGTGTACTGGATTACATGTATGTATACATGTATATTTGTGTGTTTTGCTCTTTGTTATGACAATGTCAATGACTAATTTTATGTGCCTTTAAACACACCTTCAAACTTCCAAAAAAGTAAGAGATCATTTTCTGTCATAGGTTTAGCTTTTAAACAGAAAAGTTATGTTTATCTAACAAGACAGAGTTACATCTATTGTTCATCTTCAAAAAAATATTCCTTTCGATACAGAAAAGTACTCCCCAGAAGTTGGCAGAACTACTTTTCCTGTCATAATTACTCACTTAAAAATGATACATCTGCTCTCATTTCCTTTAAACCAGAGATTCAAATTTTATTCAGTATTTGCTTGTTTAAACTGTTCCTCTTTCAAATGGAAATGCCTCGATGATAGTGATATTGTGAAAACAATTCCTTGGCATTAAAATTAAAAATCGGTCACTCACCCAGGTAAATGTCCCCAAAAGAACCACTCCCGATTTTTCTACCAAGCCTATACTTGTTTCCAACCCTCAGTTCCATGATGTTTCCTGCAAAAGAGAACCAAAGTACTGATTAAGATATACATCATTGGAGAAAAAAATAAAAGTAACACAGACAAAGACTTTTTCTCAATGTAAACTCTTCAGGTTTGTCCCAAAATTATAATCACCTTTCCTGGTATCCGATGAAATATAACTGTTTCTAGCTCAAGAAATAATTCTTCTTTAAATTTAAGTTAGCAATTATTCAAAATAAAGGACAGTTGGCGCCTGATGCAACCGATTGTCCTCTGCTTCCTATCAATTGTTGTCCGCCATTATTTACGATTTGACAGCCGTTGTTGACGATACTACGCAGACGCGAATATTACTTCCTGTTTAAATCTCCCGGATGTGCAACATATTTGACATTTTGCGGGAAATACTGTCAGTTGTTAAATCTCAGGCTATTTCTCTATTTGTAAGCAAAGACCTAAAATACCATTATTTTATGGTTATTTAGCTCTTTGGAGCCAATAACTTAAGAAATGGCCGAGGCTAAAACTTGTTTAATGAGAAAAACTTTAAAGGTCTTTTGGGGTCATAAATCACAATCCCATAACACACTTGGAAGCAATCTAGTGCAAAGTATAAGACAATTTATTTTTGTTCGTTATTTATTGCTGAATAAGGAAGTTTTGAAAACATTGCTCTTATTTTAGATTATTGCTTATGTGTTTAAATACTCATTGCACATTAAGGACTGTATGGTTACGATATATTTTTAAAAAGCAGTTTTGATGAACTTAATGAAAATCGTCGTTTTTATGACTTATGAAGTGGACAATTAGGATCTGGACCGGAGCACTTCATTCTGTTAAAGGTAAGTACTAATAATTTTATCAACTTTTAGAGAAATATTACATAGAACTGTGTGTTTTGTTTGCAGCAATACATTTATCTAGTTAGTATGATTTATTTTATAAAAATGATCATAAAATTATTTGCTTCTCATACTGATAAGTTCATGTGATGAATATGAATAATTCTATTCAGTCTGTAGACCTGTCCATGAGTTACATGTGTTTTGTTGCTGTTGTTTTTTAATCTCTATAATCTGAAAATGTCTTAAAAGTTTATCTAAACAGATTATTCAGCTTTCTTTTCAGTCAACAACATGTATACTCACTCATATGCCATGCTTAAGTAATGCATTCCTTAAATTAAGATCACTTTTCCACATAATACTGTAGTAGCAGAAAAATTGGCAGAGAACACTATCTTCTTTTAAATGTAACTTTCATGAGAAACATGAAAACAGAATGCTTGAACATGTTTGTAAGTATGACAGTAAGGCGACTTATCAATTCAGTATCTGAAGAAAATTTACTTATCAATTCAGTATCTGAAGGAAATTTACTTATCAATTCAGTATCTGAAGGAAATTTACTTATCAATTCAGTGTCTGAAGGAAATTTACTTATCAGTTCAGTATCTGAAGGAAATTTACTTATCAGTTCAGGATCTGAAGGAAATTTACTTATCAGTTCAGTATCTGAAGGAAATTTACTTATAAGTTTAGTATCTGAAGGAAATTTACTTATCAGTTCAGTATCTGAAGGAAATTTACTAAAAATAGAAAATAAGCTTGCCTTCAAATCATCATTTTTTTAATAATTTCCAAATTTTCAGGAATTTATTTCTATTTACATCATACGTCTGTAAGAGAGCATGTAATTACTTCTTCTGTTTACTGTTCATATATCTACATATACAAGTGTTCATATACTGTTGACACAATGTAATAATTATCGTTATAAACTTCATTAGTATCAAACAGACTATTATCATACAACTGTTGTGTTTCATGAACAATAATATGACCTCCCCCTACCCCTCTCAGTGTCAGTTATTGTTATTTCATTTAATATTTATCTTTTTCTTGTAGAACAGTGATGTCATTAATCTGACTGACCAATATATATATATCTATGTTTTTGTTTTACCTGTATCTTGCAAACTTATTGTTTCAATGCTGCACTTGTTGTATGAAGAAATAAATTATATGTTCTGTTCTGTTCTGTTTGCTGCTGCACCAACTAAGTAAATACACCAACCCTTTAAATCAATAATTCTCAAGTTACATACATTTCACTGTTTGCCTTCTCTACAATAGTACTATTAAATTAAAAGGATATAGAAAAGGAATGATTATAGACCATCAAATAGTTTACTTAATTTTATTTTACTATATTACCGACAAATTTTAAATCCAAATTTGACTAGCACCTTCAATGTAACAGGGACTACTAACTTCCACACAGAAGGTCATTTTTGAAGGTTAAACAAATCTGCTTAATATTATAAGCATTATATTATAGGCAAAATATTAAAAAAACATATTTCTAAGTTCCTTCAAAAGCATTATGTTTGTTTAGGTTCTGTTTTAACATAGTTCATTCACATTAAATAAATCATTTAAAACTTAATTTTTACTTTATCTTGAATTTATTTATTGTAAATGTTATGACCCTTGTAAAATTAAATGCATCAGAAAAAAACGTCTCACTTCTTTTAACTATTTTGACTGATAATTATGAAATAAAAGTACAGCAGTGCAGCTATATCACCATCAAAGGGGCTCCTTAACTTGAGAGGTAGTCAATACTAACACTTGTTTATTGAGAACAAACTTCAAAGGTCTCTGATGGTCATAAATCACAATCCCATATTTAAAGCACTATAAAGCTGGAGGTGGTCATAAAGATATTATGAACCAATCAGAGAGACATAAGATTATAAATAATCATGTAATAAATATTTAAAGGGTTTTATTTAAATTGATGCTTTTGTGATTTAATATTTAATGTGGATCTTCATGAAAACCGTTGTTTTTGTGACTGATACAGTGGATAGAAATTGAAATCATTCTTGGATCTTTGACCTGGGCACTTCATTCTGTAATAGGTAAGTACTAACGTATCAATTAACTTTTAGAAAAATATTATACAAAATACATACATCATGAAGTTCTATTCTGTTGGCAGTCAAGACAGCTTTAATGCTACTGTTTATGTTCTTGTGAGTGTTTTCAAGGCCATCAGAATCTGTATTACTAAGATTAAATAGCTCTCTGCTGACTTAATTGCAAATAAAGAAAACTATTTTAACATCACACATCAAAGCCTGTGAGAATGTTTTTTTTTCACATTTTTTAGAGTTTGGAGTTTTAATTATTTTTTAAAATTAAGCAAGACAGACATATCATTACGGTTATTAAACAGTGCACTTTCACTCACTAGTATCTTTGACTGTGTGAAGTTTTAATCAAATTCCATCAATCATTTTCAAATTAATATCCAGACAAGCATTATTAAGAAATATAAACGGAGATATTTCATAAACTAAGTTAATTAGAGTTATGGTTCTTTGACACTGCACTTCCTGTGACTACTCTCTATAACTGTGTGAAGTTTTAATGAGATAGCGTTGACAGTTAAGGGTTTTTTTTTCTGGACAAGCATTATTAACTCAAGCAGAGACATAGATAACATGCTCTGACTCAAGGGAGAATTTTCATTTCATCTGATATTCCTTGAAAAAGAATAGGCAAATCAGAGACAGTTTGTAGAACTCTGACACCATTCCAGTAATAATCCATTTCAATACAGTATGGAATGATACTTTAACTCAGATATTTTTGAGACCTCCCACAAAAGGATATATGGGCAACAAGCTTCATGAGTCTTAGTGAAATATAACTTTAAATCTTCTAGGATTTGACAAAGATGATTTCATTGTAAATGGAAGTGTTTCAAGAGATAGATATATAGATAGATAGATAGATAGATAGATAGATAGATTTATTCAGGTATAAAAATACATGTCATAAACAAATACAAATTCAATGTCAACATAATTAAATTAATACATGTGAACATCAAAATGCATATGTGATGCCATATATACCAAGGATAACACAAAAAGAAGGCATAAAGCCGACTTATTTCCATTGTGGTCCTTAGAATTGATCATATGACACCGGAAAGGCAAAATTTTCCTAGAATCATATATTGCACATATTAATCATAATGAATCACACTTGCTTATATTACTTATTGCACATAGATCATTGGATCACAATTTCATAGCACATTTATTATAATTCTAATATCACAGAAAATGCATGACACTGAATAGGTTATAGAAATACTGAATGGATTACCCTGAACATATAAAATTGAAGAAAAAAATGTCCATACAATTGAAATAATTATACAGAAACTGATTGCATAAAATGTTCCTTTACAGATTTTTTAAAATTGTTAAAATTTGTTATGGACCTAATATGTGATGGTAACCTGTTCCACTCTCGACAGCCATTATATGCAAATGATTTCTTCCCAAAACCTTTAACCCTGGGAATGGAATAACTATTACTGTCTCTAAAACGAGTTGAATAAGAATGTACCACATTTGCCAATATAAAATGTTCACTTAAATAACTAGGTGCACTATTACTATTTATCTTATGGACATGACCAAGGATAAGGGCATTAACTCTAAAATGTACCGGTAACCAGCCAACTTCCTCAAAATGGGCCCTCCCAACATGAGTACGGGGACTGAGATTAAGTATAAATCTCACCATCTTATTCTGAGTGGCCTGAAGCCTATTTTTCAATCGCTGACTTAAACCCAAATACCAGGAGGCACAAGCATAATCAAAATGACATTGTATTAAAGATGAAACCAGAAGCTGTTTAGTATACCTATTTAGAAATGAACTTTTCCTATATAAAAACTTTAATTTTGCATTGGCCTTCTTAATAACCTGGTTGGCTATAGACTCACCAGTTAAACTTTGATCCAGATCAGTGCCTAAGTATTTGACTGATTTGGTGGATGATATTGTAGTATCATTACATGCAATATCTAGTTTATCACAGGATTTAAGTCTTGGCTTAGACGCAAATAAGATGGACTCTGTCTTTCCAAGATGTAACGAAAGCTTATTATCTACGAGCCACTTACTCACATTGGTAAGGTCATCAGTAAGCTGAGACGAAATATACTGGATGTTTTTACCTGACACCAGAATACCCGAGTCATCAGCATAAAGAAGTAATTTATTACGGACCACAGCCTCCATATCATTAACATATATCAGAAATAGGAGGGGGCCGAGGATTGAACCCTGGGGTACCCCACAGGTGACATTGGCGCTAGAGGAAAGTACACCGGAGACATTAACTGTTTGTGTCCGGCTAGACAAATAAGACCTAAACCAGTGAATAACATCACTAGAAAACCCCATAGCCTCAAGTTTCACGAGTAAAATACCGTGATCGACAGTGTCGAACGCCTTTTGTAAATCTAAAAGGACCATACCAATATAATTTCCTTTATCCATTTCAAACTTAATGAAATCAGTAAGATGTAAAAGACAAGTGTCTGTAGAATACTTATGTCTAAAACCAGACTGATGGGAATATAGTAGGTTATTCTCTGATAAATAACGTTCTACCTGGTCATATATTATTCTCTCTAGGACTTTGGACACAACACTTAAAATGGACACAGGTCGGTAATTACCTGGTTCGGTCTTATTGTTCTTTTTATACAAAGGTACAACACGGGCCGATTTAAGATCATCTGGGACAATACCGGTAATAATGGACAAGTTAAGTATATGGGTAAGGGGTTCAGCAATATTATACACACTATCCTTTATAAAACGAGCAGGAATACCATCTAAACCTGTAGCTTTATTGGCACCTAACTTATTTAAATACTTAATGACAGTTCCCTTGGTAACAACTGATAAGGAAAAATTATTATGTAAGACACCCTTTTTATTATAAAAATTTTGAATAAAATTTCTTCCAAATTTATTCACACTAGTAGGAAGTTTATCAACTAACTTCTGTGCCACAGTAGTAAAAAACTCATTAAACCTTTCCGCAACACAAAATTTATCAAAACATATATTGTCATTAATATTTAATCCAATATTTGAAGATGAAGAGCCCTTTTTGGATGGTACACCTAAACCCTTCAAATTTTTCCATAATTTTTTAGAGTCTGACCTATGCTCTTCAATATTGTTTCTGAAAAACTCAGTCTTACATTTTTTAATGTGATACTGTACTTGGTTTCTAATCTGTTTATAAAGTATAAAATCATCTTCACTTAAAGATTTTTTAAATTTTTGACAAAGTTTATCTCTCTTTTGAATCAAGTCAAGTAATTCACTACTCATCCATGGTTCTGTTCGAGTTTTCATACGTGTTTGCTTCAGTGGAGCAATTTCATCAATAACACTCATGAAAGATGTTTTGAAAATAGACCACGCTTCAGTTACATTATCACAAAACAAAACAGGCATCCAGTCAACATTTGATAATATTTCCTGAAAAATAACTTTAGTATAATTTTTCATAGAACGTAAATTTACTGTATTATGATCATTAGAATCTGATTCACGACTCCTCAATTTCCTTGAGCAGAAAGTTAAATAATGGTCACTGATTCCGATGGGTACAACACCACTTTGCGATATCCTGCTGCTATCAGAAACTAATATTAAATCTATAGCTGTTGCTGATGAAACAGTACATCTTGTTGGTTTTGTAATTAACTGAGTAAAATTCATGAAATTTAAAACGTTGTTTAAAGATTTCACTAAAACACATTAAACAAATTGGAATGTTTTAAAACATCAGTATTAAAATCTCCAAGGATGATGGTTTCTAATTCCGAAAACTCCGAGTATGATGTCATCACTGTCTCCAACAATGTATAAAATGTTAGCTGTTTTGGCGGTCTGTATGTAACACCGCATAGTATAGGTTTCGTATGTGGCAATAAAATTTCAATCCACAGGGCTTCTGAGTCGTCGATATATAAATCAATTCTATTGTTAAAAGTTAAATTATTACGTATAAAAAGGCAGACACCTCCTCCCTCTCTGTTTCTATCCCGCCTAACTATGGAGTAACCAGGAATGTTTATTTCAGAATCAAACACTGACTCGTCCAGCCATGTTTCAGTAATACCGAACACAGCGGCTCTAGTTTTGATTGCAATTTCCCTGAGTTCGTCGATTTTCGGACATGAATGCCCCCACATGAACTCCTACTTTTTAGATTGATAGTCATACAATCGATTATTCAATGTTTTAAAGGATACTTATCTTACAAATCACGTATTAATGACGAGAATTTTCTACCTACCACCAAAACAAATAGTTCCATCAATTCAAACATTTAAAATAATATTTACATACTTGACATTTACATACAAGTTCAATGATAAGTTTGCAATATAGAAATTTAATTTTCTGAATCGTCTGCTCTAGTTATGTGTGTTCCAGTCATTATGCTAGATTCAGTTCGATTAGAAGATTAGCATTGTTAAGCCAAAATTAAATGTTATAATTAAATTAATATTTTAAGTAGAGAGCAGAGTCTGTTTTGCTTTGATTATTTATTCTTAAGTACTATTGTTATATCTGGTTATACTTACATCGTATTTTTATCTAACTGTTTAGACATTTTAACATCTAGCGCTACTTAAAAAAAATTTGCAAAAGTTTGCAAACATGAAATTGAAATTTCTTAGAGCTCACAGGTCAACCGATTCAACAACCCACAACTGCCATACCCAACCCATGCCAAGTACATCAGAACAAACACCGCAACCAACCCCACAGACATCACCCATGCAGAGGCCTTCAACACTACCATCACCAACAGAAGCAACATCACCTACCCATAGCCAAACAACATCATCACATCCAGAAATAACAGAGACAGTGTCCCACATTCAGAGGCCATCAACACCACATCAACAATAATAACATGATAACATGGTTATCAGATTACAAGAGATAAAACAGTTTATGAATAAATTACAAATATTGACATACACTCGTATGAAGACAGTGGAATCTGACAGCAAACTGAGAAGTCAGCAGGACCAAAGTCTGCAGAACCAAATACCAAGGTAAGTTGAAACAACATACACCTAAATAAAGCTAGTAATGATGGTTTGACAAAGGAATAAATGCATTGTACTAACTAATGAGGGACATTCCTGATAATTTATCTCCCTTACTCAGATAACATCAAAGGTAGTGGACCTTTAATGGAATCCTCTAACTTTATCCCTGTTTCTCCCTGTGATAGTCTTGACTTTAAGTTTTGAAAATTGGCACTAAAGTTAGGTTATAAAAAAACTAACATAATGGTATCAGCAAAACATGTAGCTAAACTAAGTGTTTAATATGACTGCCATTGTTGCAGATAATTAGGCTTAATTATCACCATACCAAAAAAGCAAATAGCGACAACAGCAGTGGTCCAAATGGAGGGACCAATGTATTATCAGAGAGAATTCAGGGTTAATCATCTGCTTATGTACGCCATTGTATACTTAACTAGAGTCTGACAAACTCTGATAGCAAACTGGCATTTGCACCATGAGATCTGCTTAGTTTGAGAGATGATCTAGACATGGCCGGCTTCAATTTTTTCACAGGAAATCCATGTAAGAGAACTGCTACATGAACTATACGCTTAAATTTCAAATCGTTTTGTTACTGATAAAAAAACCAACGAACTATTGACATGTTTTGTAGACATGATGTTGTTCAAATAATCTTCAGAAAACTTTATTAAGTCATACTGTTCATTAAAATTACAGAGAAAAAAGGACGATGTCTATTTTCTTGGCAGAGAAATTCTCCATAGATGGGACACAGATAAAGGTCCTAAGGTGTATAAAGGTATAACTGAATGGTGTTATTCTTTCTATCATAGAAACTTGTTCATTATTTACAGTCATGAAAAGTCCTTAATAAGTCCTTAGTATTGCCGTAATATTAAAGTCAACAACATATTATTCTGGGGTCTTATGCTCATAAGTAGTTGAAACAAGTATTTACATAAAATGCTACACTACTGTACTTATAACTGATCAATATGACAGTGTTAGTCTATAATGCATTATGATCTGATCTGATTGCATTGTTTTATTTCATTTTGCTCTTTCACCTTATACTAAAATGTATTTCCTATATTTCATTTCCCAGTGACTAGTGATATATTATTTAGGACTTGCACTGCAATTTTGAACAGCACTGAATTTTGTTTTTTTACCTTACCACATTTTCAGGAAAAGTGAAAGCAGTGGTCATCTCTATTAAAAAAGCTGAAGTTATTATGTATGTTACGATATTCAAATATATGTTGCTCTTTACCCAACTGCTTAGCTGTTTAATAAGGATTGGATTTGTTGTTTTCTGCAGCCTAAGACAGAATTAGAATGAATATGTTACCCTAATAATTCCTCTTGCCTAGAGCTAGATTTGAAATCGGGAACACTAGATCAAAAAGTGGAAAAGGTACCAGGGGCAATAAAAGTTAGCTAATAGACAAGGGAGTAGTATTTCCCTATAAATCAAACCTCTGCCATACAACCCTTTTCTTCTCAGAATCCTTGTACAGTCCTTCAAGCCTTTATATATTTTGATCTTGAATCTTTTTTCTTGCTGACACGAGGCAACGATGGACTGTAACATTATGTCTGTTGTGGTTTTTTACTGGATTTTACCGTGAAAATTTTACACATTTTGCTGACAATATTTTTGGGGGCATACGTCACGTATAGTGACAGCTCATGTTAAAGTCATCTGGTGCTTTGCATTTTAATCTTTTGACTTTTAACGTTGTTTAGGTTGACTTTTCTTGCAAACCAATTGATATACTTTCAATTTATAAAGCGTTTAATATTATTTGACAGGACGACATAAGCTACAGGCTAGAGTCAAATTATAACTGTTATCCCAAATTCCTCATTTGTTCTGTTTTGTTTCTTATTTAGTTTTCATTTGTTTACATTATTAGATACTTAGTAACCTAGTGTTGTCGGGAACTATATGTTTGTGCGAATCCGTCAATCTTTTAGCTCGTCCCCAATTTCCCGTCCGCGCAGTAATTTCTATATTCATAAATCATTTTTTACAGACTTCACACAACTGTTCCCAAAAGCGTGTCGGACAAAAGTAAGGTATGTTCTTTCAAGTGTTAACACCTTGCTATATGTAGCTGATATGAAGAGCCATGCTGTATGTCGTGTCCGCTAAAAGCCTACAAATCCATTAAACTTCACATAGCTTTTTCCCTTAGGACAATGATGTGCCGAGAGCAAAAGCCAGGCGTGTTCTTGGACGATCAAGGTCACTGCAGAAACTAGAAAATTGGTAAGAATGGCTATTACAAAGAGCCATGCTATATGTTGTGCCTGCTGTATGACTTAAAAACTTATGACTTCATTTCGATATAGCTTTACACAGGAGTTTCACATTGCATAATGCTGAGTCGCCATGAGCTGTCAAAGTCATGGTCACACGTTCCAAGGTCACAATACGGTTTGATTTAATGAGTAGCCATACCTTTAGACATGTCTTCTCCTTACCATCGGCATTCATAATGGATTTTTATATATCTTTATACAGTATTATCCTATATCACGAAGCTTTGTCACGTGCGTATTATGTCAAGGTCACAGTGTGTGTTGCACTTGTATACCCTAGTATTTTTTGTTATGTATTCAAAGACAGCATTTTATATTTTAAGTTAGACAGGACAAGGATTTTAGTTTGACTCTTTGTGTCCCGTTTAGTTGTCTCTCTTTACTTTTTTCATTGCATTGTTGTCAGCAGAGATGTTGGGAACAATTTGGTGGTTTTTTTATCACAATCATATTACACTGCCACTAATGACTGCAATTGGAACCAACACTAAAAATTAAGAAAAAGGTGTAATGAGTGGTTTTTATAACCACAGTAGTAAAACACTTTGTTTTGGAATGCACTTAAGTTTTAGTGTTCTTTTGATTTGAAACGCTGTATTACAAACAATTCCAACACTCACGGTGGTTAACCGGCTCGGATTTCTTTTGATTAAAACATCATCCGGGATTATTAATGATCCAGCAAAAGACTCTTTTGGATTTTACAGCTTAACCTTCGAACCAGTTTGTGAAAAATTTTGAACATGGGTCGTGATATTTCCGCCTAATTTGAGTCCGTTTTCTATAGTTTCACAGTGCTTAAAAAGTATACTCACAATATACAATATGCAAGCTGGATAAGACAAAATAAATAGATCAGAGCTATATATTATACCAGGGTCAGTGAGCATCAGGATTTAATGATATTTCATTTCCCTGTGTCTACAATAACACCTTTGGTCAAGGGAATTTCTGGATCCGCTAGTGGTTTTGCTGAGATGATTATTCGAATTTTAATGTAATAATTCAATGTTTTGAATTGCTGCTTTCTATCTGAAATCATGTTTTGAGTACAATGTAGGTACTATTTTATTGAAATTTGTTTGTTTCGGGTTTATAACCAGTTTTAGCAGTATTTCAGTGACATACCAATGTTCCAGGTTTAGGAAACGTTATGTAAGGTTACATAATAAAATAAAAGTAGTAGAAACTAGTAAAACCTATTTACTTAGTTTCTTTTGTTGATGATGCAAATAAAATCCTATAGTTATAAAATGCATGGACACTTCACCTTTTAGAAAAGATATGTTGTCACCGCTTCGACTTCGCGTTTTAGGTCTGTGTTACAGTGTAGTGATTACGTTTTATTAAAGAGCAAAAACCATATGAAGATATACGGATATTATAACACTAAAAGTCTCTTGCCTTTTGATCAAAATTAGTCCGGTGCTAGAAATTTCAGTCAAAATTAGAATCATAAATAGTCTTAAAAATATGGATCGTTACTAATGTTTGAGACGTAAATTTGTTACAACAGATAGTTGGCAATTTACCATACATGTATTTCGGACTAGTTAAGATACTTACAGTCTGAAAATCGCCGTATTTTATTAGTAAAGAGTACTGGGACGCTGTTTTAATCAAAATAAGTACGATTCATTTAACCAGCGTGTTTTAAGTCTTTGAGCAAATATCCACTTTGTATTACGACGCTTTCAAGTTAAAGAAAGAAACGGAGTAAAAAATCGGGCTCGTCCGGGATTTGAACCCGGGACCTCTCGCACCCTAAGCGAGAATCATACCCCTAGACCAACGAGCCACTTATATTCGATTAGGTCGCTTTTATTTTCTAATCTCAATGCATTTGATAAAACCTGCCCGAGTCCTCACAGTCTAACTGCTAACAGGCGTCTTTTAAAGAATGATGAATCCACTTGCTGCGAGTTCGATTTTATTTCAGAATAAAATGATAATATTTTAGACAATATTCTTTTTTGCGGCTACAATGTATTCGTAGAGTACCTTGTACATAATTCATGGCTATGTAGACTGGATGAAAAACTTGTACCAAGTAATCTTAAAGATATGCCATGTGTTATCTCCAAACCTCGCCAAACAAAATAGGTCTATCAAGCAAACATTTAAAAATCAAAGCAAGTCTGTAATCATTCACAGTAGTAAAGAGAAAATAATACAAAATAGTGTATAAAACAGTAACAATTAGTGAACTTTGGTTTCAGCCATGACACAAATTTACCCCATCCACAGCATGATGATAGAAAGATAAAAAAATCAAAATATGTGTCAAATTAGCTTCTCTGAATTTTATTCCTACACTATTTTTAACATTTAAGAAAATATAAACTCAGTTTACCGTGCAGTTTTGAAAAAAAAACAGGAATCGTTGTTGCTCAATTTTTATTTATTCACCATTTCTAAAAGTGTTGTAATATTATTGAATATTAAAACAATAGTTCTGCCTATTTTGTCTATTCCATTGTAAACCAAACCTAAAACAAAAAAGCAAAACTTAAAGAAAAAAAAAAGGATCGAGTGGGGACTGAACCCACTGCAGCTAGTGAAAAGGTCTCATACCAAGACAATATAAGGGAACTAAGTACTCGTCATTAAGGAGGTATAGTATTACACACTCATAACCAGGCAACTGCTATAAAATCCGACTCACCAAAGAAAAAGGGCGGCATTTTCAAGTTTAAAAAGGATGGAGTCAAAAACTGGGCTCGTCCGGATTTTAAACTCGGGATCTCTCGCACCCTAAGTGAGAATCATATTCCTAGACCAACGAGCCACGAGTCAAATGCCTTTGAACATACTGAAATTTAGTGGTTAAAACATCGGAATGCAACTTTAGTCCATGATACCATGTTTAAAGCAATAGTATGAACGAAAAATCTTGACTTTACCACGCCTTCTGAACATGTATGGTTTTCATATCTCATTCTGTTGTAATCTTAATACACAATTGAAATTATTTGCCTTTTTCAAAATTTGCAAAACTTTAGTTTTGGTCTTGTAAATGAGTAACCCCCATCGAATAGTAACAGCAAAACCATGTGTCATGTAACTCATGTTGGTACATACTAGATAGAGTAGGTTATATGTGTGTACGTGTGTTAAGGTAGTTTTTCTCTGACCACATAACGTACCTGTCGTTAATGGCTGGAGAAGTTGTATGGCCACTGTGGCCATACCACCGTTGACAGTTCTGGTGTGTTCCATTTATTGTAGCTTAATCAATTTGGCATTCAATGATAAATTCAGCTTCAAACAAAAATCCATTTAGCAGCTGATAAAAGAGACAGTTTTCTCAGTACTAATTTGTTATTAGAATAAACATACTTGCTAAAATAAGATATGAGAAAGACGACTTCAGTACTTAATTAAAATGTCCCCTTAACATTAAAAAATGCATTAACTCTTGTTCAGTAATTTCATAACTATGAGAAGAATCATAGACCCCTAAAAGGTCCGGATATAACACAGGTGGACGTGTCGTTGGCGGGAACGTTGGGAACAACTGCGTTGGTACTGGATAAAATATTCTATTTGTGGCAGTAACAGGTGGTGTTTGGAAGGGATAAATGTTACGTGTTTGTGTGACGTCATTGAAACACGAATTACAACTTCCGGAACTGCTACACAGGAACAAACACAGTGCACATGAAAATGCGTCTCTATAATCGTGGTACCACGAGGCACACCTCCCTAAAAGTTGAAAAGATAGTAAATTTTAACCGAATTTTACAAAATGATTCAATAAAAGAAACACATTATATATAGCAATTTTAAACAGAAAAAAAATATGTTTCTATTTTGATGAATAGTATGTCACCAACAAAGAGACTTCCACGCGTCCATGTAAATCTAGCCTTTTGTCAAAAAATTTAAGTGGCGTCTTGAACATATTCAGAGATACATTTGTTTTGGGTTAGAATCTCGCTGTATTGACCCATACAAAAAGTAACTGACTCGCGTACAATTGGCTGGACTAATCTAGCCTTGTACTTGCTAAAACTCTGCAAGAACAAAGCCACCATCTGAGCTAGACAAATTGGTAGATTGGTAGACATAAGGCTAATGATCTATTCATGATTATTGATTCAGCTGTGTTCGATGTATAAGTCTTAATTGTCTATATTCGCACCTATCTAAAACGTACCGGCGTTGGTTATTGCTCAGCTCTGCTCAATTGTCTATATTCACACCTATCTAAAACGTACCGGCGTTGGTTATTGCTCAGATCTGCTCAAATAGACTTGTACTTTGGTTTATTACTGCCAAATAGTGTACTGGGAAGACAGTGTTTTCAGATAAGAAGTTATATTTTTATTGGTACAGAAATTTTCTCGAGACTACAGCCCCTTCCAGTGATACAAACAAAGGCTTTTATTTACTCTGTTTCTTAGTAATTTAAACGGATATGAATATGATTTGAAAATCTGTTTTGTTACAATCCGAAAACAAATGTCGATGATAATACATGACGAAACATATGAATTATGAGGTTTAAGGCGTCTTGCCTAAGCGCACATTTTGACTGACACTGACTCGAGACCAATTTCCTTCAAAGCAAAAAAATGGGGCCTTTAAAAATGATTTTAGCTACTTACAAAACAGCCTCATGGACCAGTCATTTCTCGTCGTGGTCATAGGCATTCGTTCTGTTGTTTGCCTGGTCGGTGATGCCGTGGACGATGTAAAATACGGCCATTGCCTTGTGGGTATTGACCACCTGGTAGTCGTTGTTGGTCTAAATGGCCATGTTGAATAGAACGCTTCTGTAGAAGTCGTCTGAGTTGCTGGTTTTGTGGTGGCTGGAGTCGTCACTGTAGTCGACACTGGTGTTTGGGAAGTTGTCGTAGGTTGTAGCAGATCTTCACAAAGGGAGAATGGAGGTAAAGGTGGCGGATCTGGGAAGTTCTTTAGACAGCGTTTCTCGCGACCTGCATATGAGTGCTGACAAATTAAATATGCTGCGTTAACAGAAGATGTCATTAGACTAGAATTTTAAATCTGAAAATAGACTATTTCATCGATAAAAGCGAGAGATTGAAATCGGACCATGACATATTTCTACATGTTCTGTCATTCATCTTCTGTCATTTCATTATTTATGAAAATATAAACACACAAAGCAAACAAAGGTTGGGTCATTTGATTAACTTCACCTATAAGTTACAAATGATGATGAAAAAATACACCATTCGTCTTTGTTAATTAGTACTTGTACTTCCGTTTGCAAAGGTCAAAGAGTGTCATTTTCTGACACCTTTTGTTTTACTTCCCATTTTTAACTTAGCGTCGACAACTAACGATTATCTTTGTGAAAAGTCTGCTAGATATATTAAAAAGAAACCATGTCTTTCGGCAAATTCAAATAACTTTCAGTTTTAAACCACAAATTTACCATAATGTCCATTTAAACATCCCGCAACTCCGCATACCGATGCATAGGTGTGCACCTGCTTAAATGTTCACATTGTGTTTTAAATTTATGTATATTTACGAACAAGGATATAAAGTTTGCTTCAAGCGATATAATAACTTAGTGATTTTAACAAACCATGTCTAAAGAGCCTAGGTTTTGTAAAAGTAGGCTTGGTACAAAACTTTTTTAAATTATGTCTGTTATGCGCTATAAATTAGAAAAAAAGTTGCAAGTAATTGTAAATATGTATAACTAAAGTGTAAGGAGCGCCATTCTATTGAATCTGCCGAAAGTATGTACAATCACGGTACACTGGTACCAGTACCAATGAATTGTCTGAAGATTCACAGATATTTTAGAATAAAAAAACCGTAACTCTACTGATATATTCGAAACGAACGTTCCAATCACATGTACCAATTTGAGATGGCCCCCAGAACTGTGACGACAAACTGTTTTGATGGAATCTACTTACATGATTTTGAGGCCTCTTGTACTGGTATGAATTTCAGTGCTGTGTATGGACATCCGGCCTCGTCGGAAAGGTCAAAACACTCTGGTACTCCGTTACATCTTACACATCTACCGTCAGGTCGGGAACTACAGGCGTTATTAGCTTTAAAGGAACGTAAGTTTTCAACTGAAAGAGAATTTGTATTTTTATACAGAACAATCAGTTTGTATTAGGTTTATGTTTTATACAGAACAAATAATTTATATAACAGTAAATGTTTTATTCAGAACACTATTTTACTGTCAAAATGTTCTCTTTCTGTCTGAGTGAAAAAAAAATCCGAACTGCCCTAAACTTGAATTAAGAAGCACTTGACAACAGATGTTTTATGGTATATCGATACAATTTAAGGAAACTAATGCCCAAATTGAGTAAGTACATTAAATAATATATGCAGAATACAGATATACACATAAATAAGAAATTTTAATCATCTGAATAATTCTTACCTGTACGAATTTGAAACGAAGAAATAGTACATAAAATATTTAGCAGCATGCGACAAGATATTGACATGTCTGCGTTCCCTGTTGTTATTTAGCAAATCTCCGTCACGAACTTTAGAAAATGTGCACAAAAGTTTTAAAAACATTTAACCACATCCTATATTTTATACAGAAGGTGTCCGACTCACTTGTTTACTTACAGTTGGTACAAAAAAAGTTGTTAGAAAAATGTACCGTATTTATAATTAAAAGCGGACACAAGTAATTAGTTTCATTAACGCTAGAGTTAATAGGTTGAACCCTGAACATGCTGAAATTTTGTAATAGATTTGCCCAGCTTTGAATTTGGAACAGTCCATTCAAGTTTAAGGGATTTCAATATCAAAATATAAAAATGGAGCTACCAACAGTATAGAGCCTGGTCAGACTGCATGGATGTGCAGGCTGGCCTGGCTCTATACTGGTGGCAAAGGCTAACCACTTTCGGTTTCAGCAGGTTAAAAGGTTAAAGTTAACGAGACATGCGAATTCATTTCTTATGGGGAATATCTGTCTTTGAAGTTTTGGTTATTCAGTTAATTATTTAGTGATTCATTTTTTACTTTTAAAGGGACATAACCTACAATGAACCGATGATTTTTTAGCTCATTCTCTATAAAATGAAGAATAATTGTTAATCAAAAGAAGGAGATATTTTCTTTTCTTTTTTTCGTTTAGGCATATAGACTTTAAGAAAGTATTCATTTGTAAAAAAATGGCTATCGACTCAAAAATGCGCAGAGTACAACAGCTCTATATAGTAAGACTGTATGTTTGCATTCAGATTACCTGACCTGATATACTTAAAAATCTGACCGACACCTTGACATAGGATCATAATTTATTTGATATCATTTACATTATTATAACATGGTTTTGAACAAAAATACTTAAGATTTCGGGGTATGCATTGTAATAATATTATACCCGAAGGGGCATATTATGGTCCTGGGCGTCCGCCTGCTCGTCCGTCCGTTAGCGATTTAGTTTCCAGAGGATAACTTGAGAACTGTTTGGCCTCCAGTCTTTTTACTTCATATGATGATTGTCCATATTGATTGCATGACCCCTATTGATTTTGGGATCAGTAGCTCAAAGATCAAGGTCACAGTGACCTTAACATTGAAAACCATTTCCGCCATGTAACTTGACAATCATTTGTTATATAGACTTCAAACTTTAAATCCTGACTGCACACATTGATGGATGACTCATATACATTCTGGGGTCAGTATGTCAAAGGTCAATGTCACAATGACCTAAATGCTAATAATTTACACTCTCTAACTCAACAAACATTTGTCATAGAGACTTCAAAATTACACAAATTCACATCAAGTGAATGACCCCTATTGATTTTGGGGTCAGTAGGTCAAAGTCAAGGTCACAGTGACCTAAGCACTGAAAACTATTTCCGCTGAAAAACTTAATAACCATTTGTCATATAGACTTCAAACTTCATATGATGATTGATTACATTTAGAAAATGAACCCCTACATCTTAGGATTAGTAGGTCAGATGTCAAGGTCACAATGACCTCAACACTGAAAAGCATTTCTGCTGTATAACTTGGCAACTACTTCTCATACAGACTTAAAACTTCTTAGGATGATTGCCATCATTGATTACATGACCCCTATACTTTTCGGGGTAAGTAGATAAAAGGTCAAGGTGACAATCAACTAAACAATCAATATGTCTGTACTATAACTTGATAACTATGCACTACAGCATAAACACGATAACTTCTGAAAGACTGAAATATATACAAATTATAAAACCTAAAATTCAGATACGATAAAAAATCTATAAAACTCTAAAATTAAAATTATAAAATGTTAAAAATAAAAATATTATTTAAAAAAATCAAAATTTAAAGAAAATCATTTAATTCCAAAGCCTGAGGTTTCCTCCCTTATATCACAAATGCATCATACTTAGAAAAAACACCCTTCGGGCAAATCATGCTCCGCCCAGCTGTGCTCTTGTATTTTTTACTTTGCGACAATTGCAGGATGTGAGTAGCAAGCACGCGTGTACAGCCTGGACATGATCTGCACTGTTTGGTCTTCAGCCAGTTGGTTTGCACCCTTTTTACCCTTAAAATTATAACTGGTTCAGTCTATATTGTATGATGGACAGGTCCATTCCAAAACAGTTGCAGTATAAGGAATAAACTGACTAGACAACCCGTTCTATGAAATGCTGAGGTCCGTTTTGTTATGTATTTTTCACCTTATATTTTGAAACTTTAAGCAACTGTTAAATTGCTTTTTAACAACTGATAAAAAAGAGTAGACGTTTTGTGCTTGGGTATAGAAAATATACGTATGCCAAATACAAGACTGTTAAAATTGCTTCTTTTAGATAAAACAAACGAAAATTTCGACAAAACTTTTCAATCCCTCCCCAAGCCTTTCCATAGAAAATCTTACATTGTAGGACATCGATTCAATTTTCATTTTCCTAAGCGGCTTGGATCGTTTTGTTGCATTTTGACCATATTTGCAGCATGATATTACTTGATTATTCCATTTATATGTGTACGACGGCCGTAGGCTTGAGTTTGCAGCATAACTGCATATACAAAAGTGCTGTAAATATTTAGATTATAGTGCAAAGTGGTGACGTCATTTTACCAGGCCCAACGGTCAAGAAGAAGCGCGCCGTGCAATAACTGACGAATTCTGCAGTTTTAGTATGGTTAGCTATACCTGCACGCTGTATCAGGAAACTGTCACTATGGTATAGTCTTCGTTATGGAAGTAAGGTTGTCGTCAAATATTTAAACATTATTGACGAGTACATAAAACTGGACGGATATTGTCAGACGGTACGTTATCGCTGGTAGCAAACGAAAATTATGAAGAAGGAAAAAAGAGAAGACAAAAACATCAGGAACGGTCGATTGTGTTCTATTTAAAAGTCCAAATGTGAATTATACAATTATGCAGACAGAAAATTCGTTCAGTCATTAGAAGCAGTTTTCTTAAACACATTGGAAACTCCAAACAATTCAATAGGTTGAAAGTTATATAAATGAGTACATTCAGACTGACAGAATAGTTGTACGTTGGTGACATTTTACAGTGCTGGTGCTGAAAGATGTACATATTTTTATTATCATTTTAACCTAAGCGATTACAGACATACAGAAAGAGATCCCTTATAGTTCTGACATGCTCCACTTGACGGCACAACTATCCAGTAAAGATACAGTTAAGCAGACAAATGTCATTTTCTAGAAAAAAAGGCGAAAACGCTCTTTGATTATGATAAAAGCCCTTTTTTACTTTTATTTAGATATCTTTAGATGTCTTAACCATGAAATGTTACTGTAACTATCTGGATGAATACTCCTTTACAGTATGTGTATGCAAATAATAAGTAGAATTCACAAAAATTACAGGCGAAGTTTAAGTACAGTTGTTAAGCTTACTTTAGAATATGAAGCTTCCAAAGATATGGTACTTACACCCTCATAAAGCTACAACAAATTTAAATGACCTTGCTGACCTAGTTTACTCTTGTGTTTTACGCCCTGTCAGTTTGCGCTGTCACCCGTCCATCATTTTGAAGGCACAGATTGCACAAAACTGTGCACTTTCATGTCTTATAGCAAAACAAGAATGGATTTTTTTTCTTTTTGTACTGCAAATAAAGTCCCATAGATATCGAAAGAATATCATTTATGTTAGACTGACAAAGTTTAAAAGCCCAATAGGAGGGCGTTTCGAAAAAGGTGTTTCACCTCAAATAACATTTACCAAACTTACTGTAAGATTTATCCATGCATATCATCATCAAGTTAATGATATTTTAAAGAAATTATCTTAATGCCTGTTTCCTTTTTCTTTTACCTTGGATTGAAGAATTTCCATTTTCTTTCCAAAGTAAGGTCATTTCAGATGAGTCCTGGAGAAAGACAACTGATGTCACACTAGTTCAAAGGTGTTCAGCTTTAAGATGGTATCTGATAAATAGTTATTAATTATCTGCCGTACGTAATTTGGTTCAACCTTGGGTGTGCAGGTGGATCGATTCAAGAGGGTTTGGAAAACGTTCTTCGTAGCCTGTCTAATAAAGAAATTACCTTATAAATACTTGTGCCGTAACATGTTTTTTTCTCGAAGAATCTTTAAGCAGTCGTCATGGCACCAAGAAATACCATGGCACATCAGCAATTGATTGTGGTGATAATTGCTATGATATTGATGGTTGTGACGATGACGACGGCGAAGAGGAACTTGATTTTTGGATCCAGTTGAAAGAACATAAGTGTGTCCATTTGACATTCAATATAACTTTGCTATAGACGTTTCGTATCTTTTAAAAAGTACACATTATTCACATTTAGCTCAAAACCATTGCCATTGAAAGAAGGCCACCGATGACCTATAATTAGGTCATCCAATATACTACTTCTCTACATTTTCTTATGGCCCTCACATATTTAATGTATTCATAAGCGTTAAAATTGTCACCTTTTTGACACCTATCTGTCTTTCCTGGGTCTTTTGTTGATAAAGATGGTATAATCTATAATATTAATCAATTATAATTACTTAACGATCATAAGTAACCACGTTGGACGTCGGAGCTTGTACATACCAGTATGTCCAACATTTGCATAGTAGAGAATTCATGTTTTTCTTGTTTCTGACCAGTAATTTGCTCATTCTTGGTAACTTAAGGGAAAAATAAACATTAATATGTATTCATGGTTCAAAGAAATTTAAACTTTGTTAAAGCTACTGTAAACTTTCACAAGAGCTAGTACTGTAATTATTATGTGATTTACAAGTTGTACTAGATTATTTTAGACAGCTGAGTGTGCATCTGACTACAATACGCCGTATGATAAACTTTAAAAAAAGATATCAAAAGAAAAAAACCGATCATGAATGAGTACGATTAAATACAAAGCGATGGTCGAAAAATATATGCACAGATCTAAGTCACATATTCATAAAAGAAACAATACCACCGCGAAATAAAACAGAACGACCAAATATCCTGACATAGCTTTCGTTAGGCTCCACAGAACTGACCGGTTATTGTTGTTGTTGTTTTTATTGTGACTAAAAGCACCCTTAAGTAGAACGTTCCACTTAGAACTCTATTAGAGGAAAACTTGTATCCTCAGATAAGAACGAAATTGCCTTTTTGTTTACAAGATCAATTTCCTCGTGTTTTTTTTTTCTAATACTAGGGCAGAGAGATAGACCACAGTCTACACATAGTGCCGACTATAAAAAAACCTAAGTACAAAAAGGTCAAAGCAGCAGTTTTCCCTCGGTTGAATAATTGTTTCTCGCGTTCTTTAGATGTTCTTACTATTTTCCACGCACTGAATTTTATAACGATTTCATACAAATCATGCCGGTCTTTATTCAGAACATAGCAGAACAGAACAAAATTTTGTAATATAATATACATTTTATAGTTTCAGTATAAGACATCTAGAGAAAAGACAAAAAATGATATCAATAATATTACAAATGTAATAATAATTTATCACTCAATAAGAAGAAGCTATTTTTAAATCCACTATATGAAATGGCCAAGCTCATTATACCCGTGCCTGACATTAAACTGAATTTAGGGTAATGTATATAAAATATATGCACATTTGTCCAATGTGTCAGCTAAAGCGATTAACTCGAGTACATCTGTTTTAGTAAGTGACCAGATGGTGTCGGGCACTGGTCATCATTTGATATTTTAGTGCCCTTTCTAATATAAACCTTGTCAGCATTTGAATACTTGGACACTTGATGAGTGGTCAGACATTAATTGTTTTTCTCGTCAACACGTTATAAGTAATAGTATTGTCCAAGTAACAGATAACGTGTGACGGACAGTAGTTGGCACGGCACATTTTTGGTCACATTATTAAAGGCACCGTGAGGCCCGTTAACGGGTTTTACTTACTATTGTCAGTATTAAATATATTTTAAGTGTTCTTTTTTTCTTGTAATTATACTGTCCTGTACTGAGAATATAACAAAAACAACTTTTTGGTGAATGGGGCAGGGTAGGCAATAAAATCAGCTAATCGTTACAAAGCGAAATATTCCTTTTACAACGGTTCGAATATTTACATGTCCTTGAAATTTGGATGAACTGATGAAAAATATTCGCCTATTAGTCGAAACGCGCTTTTTTCCCTTATTATTAATATCGAAATTAGTTTAAATGGAAGAATAAACAGGATAATACAACAGCTTTCTTACGAATAGCTTCAAATGTCTAACAAAAATTGTATAATGAACGAACATAATTTATGCTCGTTCATTATACAATTTCATTAATGTTCAAGATTATGTAACAATTAGAAAATATTCTCCAACAATACAGTGCAACTTTAATAATATAAATAATGTTACAAGCACATAAACAAACATATAAATAGAAAGAATATTATAAAAATAAAGCAATATATCATTACTATCAGACCCCTCGCCGAACCTTGACAAATGGCGTTTTTACTTGATTAAATGATGGACATACATGGTTAGCGCCGAGCAGTAAGAACGTGGCGGCTTTATTAATGGGTTGTGTCTAAAATAATGATGGATACTAACGATCCGGAATTTTAGGGCTAAAAAAAATTAAAATTGTGTTTTTAATATATCTAAAAAGGAAACAAAAGAGTTTGGGAGAATGGTGTCGAAGAATATGATCGTTATACTTGTGTTTGTCAGTTCTACAATTTTCATAGACACTGCTACAGGTAACTATATTCTAACTGAGTTTTTATTTGAATATGATATTGTACAAGCATTTTGGTATATACCAGCCGTTTCTAATTCATTGTATATAATTTCATTAGATTTTTTTCTAGCTATAGTTTTAAATTGAAAGCATATGAAAATTATGATTATTCAGGGAAGGGTTTGTACTTTTAGAAATGATATATGAAGTTTCACATTTTTAAACTAAGAACTGTGTGTAAGAGTTAATATGAAAGCAGAATGATTTTATTGTGAATATTATTGCTATTCTATCATTAATAAGAAGAATCAGGGCATAGATATTACTGTCTTGAAAATGAAAACCTTACCTTGTTATTGATTAAATAGATAGTTTAATGATAATAATAATAATAATAATAATAATAATAATTATAATAATAATAATAAAATGATAATGATCAATTCATTTTTCTAAATCTTAAATCTTTAAAGAGACAAAAACGTGTCAATCACTTTGGCCACACCTTCTGTTAAACACTTTGACGTTACTTTTAATTTTAGTAGACACATTTTGACAAATATGAAGAAAAATCTGTTTGTTTTTTAAATAAACTATCAAAAACACTGAACTACCATGACCTGAGGTTAAAATACTTTCGAACAATTGGAATATCACTAAAAGTAACCAGAAAGGAAAAATGATTAAAAATAAATGAAACCAGCTGCCGAAAATTGTACTGCATTAGCTTTAAGAACAAAATGTATAGGAATAGTTTTGCTTATCGAGAATCGTAGACGTTAGTTCTTGTCAGATGAAAAGCACACATTTGTTAGATATTTAGCGTCTATTAAAGCTTCCATAAAATTCTATTCATGTCTTGTGGGTTCTTAATGTATATCGTCACATACCTAAAACGAGTTTCAATGCGTGGGATAAGACTGATATTTAAAATTCTAAATTTGTGCTGAGAAAAACTGCGGTAATATATAAGATCTTACATGCATTTTTTTACTTCACGTGCACGCTTCATAAAGGTTACTTTACAATCGCTACATATATTTTTGTTATGTATGTTTTATACCCATAAAGGTTTGATATGTACATTGAATACATGACATTTCGGTGACACTGTAGAGATTTATATAAATGTATTGTGATAATCCATTATTCAGTGCCCCCATGGTCTTGTTTGTAATTTCTTTAACATTAACCTTTGTAACATGCATTTCCGTGTAATACTGAAATGATTATATCGGAAACAACCATAGAAGTATAAAATAAAACAAATATTTCGGATATGAAAATGATTTAAAGATCTGCCCTTTATTTCCTTTTTCCTTTGTAAATGTTTACAAATAGTTATATCAGTACCTAAGATACATGATGTAACTCACTTAAAAGACAAGTTCATCTCTGTATTTTAATTAAACACTGATCGCAAACGATCACCTGCAGACAAAATACGTGAACTTTGCAATCAACTTAAAATTGGTTCAGTTGAATATATTCATTACATACATTATCTAGAAGATTCTATACTATTACGACATTAAAAGACTATATAAGTATAATTATACTATATATTCTTTCCACTAAAATCGAAAACTCCTTACAGAACAACATTGCTCTTAATGGTTATCAAACGTGATGTACTAGATTCAATTTTATTATCTCCCTTTTTCTAGGTGCAGCTCAGGACCACTGCTGTCAAAATGAACTGTGTCCTATTGACTGTGTAAGATGTGACGGGAAAGCAACATGTTATGACCTGTCAGACGAGCTGGGATGCAGTATGTACCTAAACATTTTAAGAAAACAATTATTGAAATGATTCAGTTTTCAAAGTATTGCTAGAAATGATGTATATAAGGACAAGTTTGATTCATCAATATGACGCACACAACTGAAGTATAAAATCTGACTTCCTGCTAACCTTCTATTGCGCTTGAATACACAGTTGCCATAGCCACATGACTACATGACAAATAAAGTTACTCGACGCGTCCACTGATAGCCATATAGTGAGGACTTGTATGACAAGGTAACATTCCATGCACTGAGATAAGTTAATAGTCTTTTTTATGAAATAACAGATCTATACTGATTTTCCCACCTGTTTATTCAGACTGTTAACCAGTCCAACTCTTTTATTGTTTGATGAAGATTTTTCCTTCTTTTTCAGATAATGAAACGGATAAGAAACTGAAAAGTTATGAAAAGCCACCGATTTTCGTCCCTATAATTTTGGCAGTGCTGAAGGCACAACTTCGACGAGAAAAGGTCGAACTTGCCTACCGTTTTCCAGACCGTAACTGTTTTGCTCCGTCACCACCATCTCCTTCCAAACCCATCCAGCCATCATACGACCTTAATGCTAACAAGCCCGGAGCAGTTACCACAGAAACGCCGGTCTGGTTACAGCTGTTAAACAAATTAAAAGATTCTTTTGGAGTAACGCCCACTACAACAACAACCACAGAGATGCCAGTATGGAAGCTATTATTGCATAAGTTGAAGGCGGAACAAAATGGAATTACCTATACCACAACTTCGAGTGTACCCATGTGGTCAAACAAAGAGCGAACAACTACTGCAGCACCACAAGTTTCACAGACTTCATCTTGGCTGAGAACGGTGCGTCCACCAGTTACGCAGGTTGCAGATAAAGAAGCTAAGTCTCCAGATACAGATACAAAGGAACCAAAAGTTGTAACAGAAGTGCCCGTATTAGTGACGGAGGTACTAAAACAATTAACACAAGTGCCGGATATAGTAACAGGGGTATCTGAAATAGTAACAGATGAACCGAAAAAAGTTACAGAGGTACAAAAAATTGTCACAAACGAACCATTTATAACAACAAATACATCCAAAATAGCAACAACAGAAAGGACGGTTAAACATACGACAGAAAAGCAGAAGAGATCAAGTTCAGCTAAAACTGCATTGAATGGAATCCCTGTTACATTCAAAGAAACAGTGTTCTTCGTCCCTCCGGAGCAAGCAACCGTTACCATGACAATACCAGGAACAACAACTGAGCAGGCAACGGAACAACACTCCACGGAATTATCATCAAGTTCCTCAAAGTATAGTACCATTTCGAGTGAACCTTTAACAAGTATGTTATCGACAGAAATCACAACAACGATAATGCCAATCGAGAGCATACTGGATAATTCCACTGTTTCAAACATATCTGTGTTAGAAAAAGTTAAGACTGCTAAATTAGAAACGTTTTTTAATGCATCGAAACAGACTGATTTACATTACAGTCAAGCAACCGTTTCAGAAATTCCGTATCAGGAAAGTAACAACACCGGATTTGATTCGAGCAACGCAACAAAAATGACGTTGTCTCAGACAATAACTTTAAAAACAGATCAAGCAACTTTAAAAGGACAACTTTTATCTTCTACTGAGTCATCTGTAACGGAACTGACTAACACCACCCGAATACCAGTCACTTCAACTAGAACTTCATGGAATGAATCTGTAAACACAACTGAAATGCCAATGTTCTCAACGTTGACACCTATAATAGAAAAAAATAATGACACTGAAAATGCGGCGTCTTCAAACAAAACATCTAGGACAGAACCGTTAGACACGACTGTAGAATCTACATCTTCGGCCATGTTATCTGAACTGGAATGGATGAATGTCTCTGAAACTGTAAATGTAACGCAACTTTCCTTAAATCCTCTAAAAGAAGCCATGCAAAATACCAATTTAGCTAGACTTGAAATAGCAAAATATAATCAGCTCAAGAACAGAACTGTAAATACTACAACTAGCATAGGAAGCAAAGATATTCTAGCAGAAAACTGGGACACAACTGAACAAAGTCTTAGTGACGCGTTTTCTGAAAACACTGACATTCCTTTACAAGCAACAGTGGGTATTCTTGGCGTTACAATGTCAACAGGATTCGCAAAGACAGTGACCGAATCTGAGACTCCTGCCCCACTGCCCGAGAAAGCCGTGCTGACAGAATCACTCAACATTACTTCAGAAGTAAACCAGTCTTCGTTAAAAAATCGATATAACTATACAGACGTTTTTTCAAATCATATTGATAAGATAAATAAAAGCATAGAAACAGCAGGTGTAAGCATACAAAACGAAACGAACTCAATTGCCTCTGTGTATGATGAGATGTTTCTTGCAAACAACAGTCAGCCGCAAATGAACTTGAATTTTTCAGTTTCTTTTGATGTTTACAAGTTTTTAAATACCACAAATTTGACTTACGTACCTCCGAAAGTTACAGCCGACGACAAGAAAACATATTTGTCACCAGTATATGGCAGTTCAGAAAAGTCGGATTTCATGTACTCAAACTTTGACAAACCCACTCAAGTGATTGTTAACAGAACGTTGAAATATTCAAACGCAAACGATGAAGAAGTCATGAATGGTTTCGAATTATACAATAGTACTTACCAAAAGGGAAATTTACGAAGATTCAATAAAACAGAGGTCGGGGAAATAACTCTCTCAGTTTCATTAGAACAGAAAGAAAACAAAACAAGCAACAGTTTGAAAGAGAGACAGGCAGATTCTTCGGCATACATCTCTCCAGAAAATGAAGTTAGCGTCATGCTAGGAAAACTGAACACTTTGATCACAAAAACACAAAGCCTGTTAGACATCCCATCGAGACCATCTTTGAGTGAGTTCAACCAAACTCGACCTGATGCCGTTGGTGTGCAACCAATAGAAACAGTCACATTCGGTTTGCAGCCAATAGCGACAGCCATACCCACTGTGCAACCAATAGCGACAGTCACCCCTCCACTAGTTACTCCGCCTACAAATATACCACCTGTAACACAATACCCAGAGCGTTCACAGACTACAACACCTAATACACTTGCGCTTTGGCAGCGTGCAACTGTCACACCTGTCCCCTGGTGGAGACAAACATCACTTTCGCCCTTTTCTTTAGACAATTTGTTTGGTTTTACGACGCCACCATTATCTGGACAGGGCTGGTTTAATCCAACGACAAGCGCATGGGATGCTATTTTTGGTGTTGGTGGCATTCCTATACAACAGGGAGCAAATGTACCTTCGTACAATGCAAACCATGATACACTTAATAATATCTATGACCCTCTGACATTTAGGGGGCAGATGCAAGCAGCACAAGATCAACCTGCTAGTCCGATAGACGGAACTTTCAATCAAGGTTCAAACCGAGTCATTCTCGCGAACGTTCATGATAAACAAACAACAGGATTTCAGAGTACTCTTCCACCAACAGAAAGTACGACGAAAAATTCTTATACTTCATTTCATGATCCACCGACAACAAAAACTTATACTTTGCAGACCGCTTTACCTACAACGCAAAGGTCTCTGGTAATTAATATATTTGATACAAGGGTAGGTTCAAACTCTCCGGGTAATTTCAGCGTTTCAGAATCTGAGGCAGGCTCAGAGTTTTATTCTACACAAAACTTAGAAACGACAACTTCTTCCTCTGTGAAAAAAATACCAACAGAGGTGTACACGTTGTTTCCTGTAACTTTACCTCCGGTAACTTTACCAAGTAAACACCAAGTTTCTGGAAGCTCAGATTCTAATATCCAAACAACAACAACAACGTCAAAACCAGAGCTAAAGACTGTACAAGACACGACGCCAGTATTAAACAATGTTTTTGAGATATCATCACGAAGACTTACTCTACCTCCTCAGCAAACCACAAAGACGTCTTCATTTAGCAGTTTTGGCACCAGAATAAACGAAAATCCAACCCAGACATCTACAACTTCTATAACAGTGTCGGTTCCCGTCAGGAGTCCTGTTGTACCTGAGAGTCCAGTAACGACCTTCCAAAGCTGGAACTCTGGTTCGAATCGTATTCTGTCGACCGATCTTATATCATCATGGTGGGCCCAGGTACAACCAACAACGCCGGCACCAATATACGTGGCGCCACCTACACCCACGCCAATGCCCGTAGGAGAACAATGTTACGAAGTACAAGATTATACAGGTACGTGTATTTTATTTTCATCTGTTGTCAGCTTACTTAAGCAGTTTGTATCCTTACATTCATGGCATTCCGGATTTTTTTACCAAAAAAAGCCGCCCTGATTACTTTTTATAAAGATTAAGACTGTCCTTAACATTTTCAGACAGCTATATTAGATGTTCGTGAGGATGAATGTTTGCTTCTGCAGAAACGATTCGAGCACTTTTAGCTTGATGTATTACCTGATATTTTATGATAAACATACCGTTCGAATTAATTTGCATATCATAGTGAAAGTCGTTATTCACGTACTCTATTAGTTAGATATATTTTGTTTTGTTAGTTAACTGATAAGAATACTAATTGAAAAACTTTAAGAAAAACATAGAAAAATTGCTTTGTGCGTTTGACTGTAATGCAATGTTTAATAAATTTGGTAAACTACGTTTTTTTATATGATTCGTCTAGCCTGTTTTCCCTACCTTTGATTATGAGCTTTTCGCTTGACATTTTATTGTTGGAGTTTTGCTATTTTTGTCTTTATTGGGCATAAGTTTATGTTAAAAGATGACGGCTGCTGACACTGGTCAGATTAGCGTAAACACTCTTTTTTGCTTTTTTTTTTTTGCTTTTTTTTTTTGGGGGGGGGGGGGGGGGTTTCAAAATGTAGTGTTATAGGGAAGATAATAACTTTTTAAAAAAAGTTTTAGGTAATGGTCTACGAAAACAAAAGTGTATTTGATCTGAGTGTTATGAATAAGCATGTACATGCGCACCTGTAGATACATTTGCAACGAAGACCTCTAATTATTTCCACATAGACAGAAACTTTGTCCTTAAACGCAGTAAGTTCAAGACCTGTGTTTTCGTGTTTTAGCAATGTACAAGATAAAAACGCATATGGCGTGCAGACACTTGTGAAATTGTCGTCGTCTGGAACCTAACACCTTTTATATAAGATAACTCTGAAAATAAAGATCACATTTCTTTGAACCATATCAGAAAAGAGTAAATACACGAATGATAAAAGAAGCGCTTGAGGTGTTTGTTGGCATGATAATGGAGAGAAAACTTGCCGGAAATCATGTACATAAAAAAGTGAATTATAGCGCCCTTAAGCATCATATTCATTTACATCTACATTTTTTTTTCAGGATTTTGTCAATCAAGATCAGGTCATTTCAAGAACCCATCTGATTGTCGGTCATTCTATGTGTGTAACTGGGGCGTCCTTCACAGCTGTACGTGTCCGCCAAACACGATCTTTGACGAGAAACTTAACGTCTGCAACTGGGACTTTCTTGTCACTTGTACAACGCAACCTTGAGGGGAATATAATAAGCGTAAATGTTCGTCTGAGCGTCTGTAAGCGCCGTAATGTACGGATCAGTGTCACGCTGTTTTAAATAAAACGTTGCACTTGATTTCTGTACATGGGAGGTGAAATAAAGAAAAGTTTATCTGTACTTAAACTGTGATTTAGATATTTAAACATTTTGATGGTTGTAATAAGACATACACATCTCTAAATAAAACACTGAAAAGAAACGTTCTTTTTTTCACTTGAGTGCTTTACTCGCCATGAACTTTTTGTCTATTAATTCTGTTATATAATGTGACATGAAATTTAATGTAAATAACTTGTATATTTAATGTTTTTACGAAAACTGTGTTACTTCTATTCTTCTTACAAGTAGCGACTAGGCAATAGCTCTCGCGACTTTTGAGGGATTTCAGGGCACAGAGAGAGAGAGAGAGAGAGAGAGAGTTGTGGTCCTAAACATTTTATGGAGAGCAAGTCTAGTGTATTAAAACATTTGGTTTCAGACTTTTGAACGTAACTTTGTGGACAAAACAATTCTTATGATCTGAAGACTTGTTTTCCTCCAAACGAGGAAAATTTATATATTTTAATGAATAAGTGATATTATTATACACGTTGGTGTACAAAAATATTTTCTTTTTATCGTTCAATTTAACGTGTGATTATAATTATGTATTTTTAAATCCCTTTATTGTTACTTGCAGACTGTTATTTTCATATGTACATGATTCGTGTGACTGTATCTATATAACAGTATCGGATTTTCCTAACATATATCTTTGACATTTCAGTAAAGAAGTTGAAGGTTGTTTTTGTTTCTCGTGTTGTGGTGTTAATTATGGTAAAAATGAGTTTTTTCTCTTGCGATAGTTTACGTTTTGACCGACCTAGTAATTTACAAAAAGACAGAACTCAGAACAGGGGGTTACCATTTGAAACGAGTCATGTAGCTCTTTATGTCACGTTGGTAATGAAATTTACAACAACAACAACAACAACAACATTCTATGTCAAAATAACGACGGAAGTTTGCATTTTTGCTTGTTTGTTTTACTATTGTGTTGTAAAAACTAATATTATTATGTACTCTTATTCTCGCTTTACTCAAATGCTTTAAATCAGACGAAAATTGTCAGTGCGAAGCCACCGCATTTTTTTATTTTTCCTTTATCAGTCGTTCAGTAAGATCTTAATTAACTTGAAAGTTAGTATTCCGCTACACCAAATTATCGTCTGCTCGGGTTAAGGAAATTGGTCCCAGGTCCGAGAAACAAGTCACTGAGAACAAACATTTTGTGTGTTGTTCGTGTGTAGTATTTCGCTTGTCATCTTCCATGCCTATAGAATAACTATGACCATATTTTTGACAGTGTTACATGGTTTGTACTGATAAAACATCAAAGAATACAAAAGTTAATAAATCAAGTATTTCCACTCACCTAACTACTGACTGTAACATTTTTTGTCTTATAAACAAGAGTTGTCATGAGGTTTATATACATGAACAGAGCGGTAAATGTATATATTTAACTTGTTCACATAAATCAACCCACGACAGGACATCATACACAAGATATAATTTCACACATTTCCACGACATTTGTTGGTTTCCATGATCACCGAAATAATCATATTTTGTGTAAATATGGGAAAAAAAACAAGGATGATCAAGGTAACAAATAAATATGACATAAAATACCCATGTCCGCCTTTATTGTCTTAACACGTGCTGAACTATTGAAAATGCGTTTATTCTTTCTAAAAAGTTGATAAAAGACTGCAAGAAATTGAATGAATGAAATTAATCATGACTCGGAAGTATTTTGATCTTTCTGAAAAAGTTTTCTGTTAGAGCTCTCATATGACGTAAAAGCATACACAATCTATACACAGGCTATATGTTTACGTCATTAATTTAAATACACTGTCACATACATGTAAACTCTTCAGCGATGTTTAACCGCTTGTAATTTATAAATATGATCTTATATTCTAGATGCTTGACATAATTAGTTGGTCTGTCTTCAGTAGGAAATGGAAACTGTTGTAAAAAAGAAACTGAACTGCACATTGATTTTTTTTCATGTAACACAATGAACTATAGAGATTTGATTATTAATTTTTCTATGTAAAAAATACATGATGTCCTGATCGGAAAACTTGTAGCTGGAATTGTGTCATTATACATAGTAACTGTACCTACTTTGACTAGCCATTATACGGATTCACCTATCCGAAAACCTTTACTTATTTATCTTGGCATTTTGATAGGTTATTTCAGATGGAACAGCCTTAAAGAAGCGTGTTAGTAGAGACTGGTAAAGTGGGGCTGATGGCTTAAATGGTCTAAGGAAGCCTGTTTCTGACAGTTCTTTCAGCCAAGCTGGTGTCGACGGTAATGGACGTACGTGAACTGGCGGTGTAACGAATTCGGCTGTAGACGGTAGAGTTCGAAGACGTATAGGAGGTTGAACAAACGCGTTGCTTGTAATATCAGGAGCACGAGTTACAGAACTAGGGCTTGGAGTGGCTGTTGCTATGGGTGACGTCGTTGGTATTGTGGATGCATCTGGCACAGATGCTATGGATGTAGTTTGGTCTGGTAAAACAGGGCTTTCATACTGCCCAGTTATACAAGGTGATACGTATTTCCAAACACATGTGATTACACGAAGATCCCAATGTGTATTACTTGGACATGTACATATATGCATGATACTCCATTCACAGACGATGTATTGCGTACAATCGCTCGGGTGACGATAATAACCACGATAACGGCGGCGGCAAAAGTCTGAAAATAAATGTTTTAGTTTGACAACTGAGGACGCCATCAATATAGACATACTTTACTTATACGGTGTAAGGGATGTAACTCGATATAGATTCACTTCATTCAACAAGCCAGTCTCAAATCGAGTAAAATACAAATATCAGTTTGTCAGCACTTACTGTACGGTAAAAAAATCATGATTTTTGTGTACTTAGCTGCGAAGTCTAAGTCTAGACAAAGCACAACATATATTTCATGAAATTGATTGTAAATCATTACATTTTATATGAAGACATTTCTACTTGACATAAAAGTAACACCTAAAATCTAAGATGGATTACGGAAATTGAAACAATAATATATATCTTACCAAAAATGTCCTCCACCATAATACAGGGCGACTTCACTGTGGTCGGTTGGTAAGTACTGTTGTACACGTCAAACCAATATGGTGGCCTATCTGTTGATGGAATATAAGGTTTCGTAATCCTTGATGTCTTCCTGGGGACATGTGGAGACAATTTCGACGGGTTATCGCCGCTTTGTTCAATTTTCTGGAACCAGTCTGTCAGCCATTCTACTGGAGATTGAACAGGTCTATGTGTTTGAAGTGGAACAACAATAGATGGAGGATGCTGTTCAGTGGTTACCATTGCTTTGTCAGGCGTGTCCATTACAGCATGCTCTTTCCATTTTGTTAATGCGAACTGTTTTTCCGTCGAGGTTGTGGAAATCAATTTTGTTGTAGTCACATTTTGTATACTGAGTGTGGTAATGTAAGGTAACCATGGCGACCTTGTTGCTACTGATCTCCCGGGTTTAAAGGTCACAGGCACGGGCGGTAGTAGACGTGTGGTTGTCGATTTCATATATTGGTCTGTGGCATATGCCTGTGGCACAGTATACTTACTTTTGGATAAGGAATCCTCATAAATTGCGGATTTCTGTGTTGATGTTAGGATGACTCCTGGAAGACAAATAGACACGAAGGTTTATCAAGGCGTTAATGAAAATAAAACTAAGTAATTCCATGACCGCCAATTTAAATAATATATAAAACTTCAGTACCTACTAAGCCGATTTTTGAACCTGAAATGTATCAATAACTGTGTTGTTCTTAGTAAATTATAAATTCCCACTTTATTGATTTTGTTGTCTTATACTGATATTGATCTGGAAACTTTATCTTCCCAATACTTTTCCCCCTTGTGCTTAAAGACTTATTTAAAAAAAACTAAAACAGTGGATTATAACATACGATACGGTATGTGGTGAAGCGGTGCATCCCCCACCATGACATTACCTTGACAATCAGCAGCAAGCTCATCTGCGGCATCTTTACAATGAATCACACCATCACAAAAGTTGTTGGCATTTATACATTCTCCAGACGAACATGGCCGCTGTCCTTCATTGCAAACAACTGCAGAAAGAATATGGGTAAAGCGAGTTTTAAAGATTCATTTTACAAATAACTTAAATGATCGACAGTTAAACTGAAATTCAAAAATGAAATATTTCTTACAATTCAATGGTAAATCTAACAGCATCGGCATGATAAAGATACACGTCACATTCTGTCACAGGAAAAATTCGTTACATGAAAGGGTAAAAAACCTATCAGTAACAAAAGAACGAAAAACATGAAAAACACGTAAAACATAAATATATAAACATCTAAGTGTTATGAGAATTTATATGAAATGTAGCAATGTAAATCTCTCAAGATAATTTAGGTCGTTTCATGTCTAGTATTGTAACTAGGTGACCTTTTTATTATGATGAGGTCATCATGAATTATACATCTGCACGTACAAAAGTATGCAAAAAATAACTCTTCTGAAAAATGTGACAACATAACGGATGGATATACGTTACTCTAAGTGTGATATTTTGTAACTCTGTCACGTCACGTCATATAGTTGTTTTCATTATGAAAAAGAAATAAATTTTGTCGTCTCTGTGTTAGATACAAAGAGTTCATCTGTGGAATGGTATGTGGTTGTTTTGAACCTTATCCCCAGCTCGTTGCGACGTATGTACGTAGGCAGTGTGTATTTGGCTGATTTTCGCCATGTCGTGTATTCGCATTTTTTCGAGGCGAAAATGCGAAAGGACGACAAAAGAAGGGAAACAATACGACACATAAAATGTGTCATGTTTTCGCATTTCATCTGTCGTGCCTTTGCTTATTCGTGGCGAAAATGCAAAAAAAATGAAGATACGACAAAGTCAAACATTTTCGTCGTTTTATGTTTTCGCATTGTTGCTTTTTCGCATTTTTGCATTGTTACATTTTCGCTTTTTCGCATTGTTGCATTGTCGCATTTTCGCTTTTTCGCATTGTTACGTTGTCGCATTTTCGCGTTCCGGTTGTTTAAGCGCATGCGCACATCAATTACACATATGCTTAAACAACAATATATGGATATGGTGACTGCGGTATCCCGTTTAATTAATACTTTTCTAATTGTTTTTCCTACTGGTTTTATTTTATAATCAAAGCGACTGCCCAGTACATTTAAAAGGTAAAGTTTCAACACATTCAACATAATTATGTTTAATAAATCTGCGCATGCGTAACCGGAACGCGAAGAAGCGAAAAAGAGAAAACACAACAATGCGAAAAAGCAAAAATGCGACAATGCAACAAAGATACGACATAATTTGACTTTGTCTTATCTTCGTGTTTTCACATTTTCGCATTTTCTTGGCGAAAAAGCGAAAATACGACATGGCGTTAATCAGCCACCATAGGTGTGAGGGCATCGGTGCACAACATGATTTTTTGCAACTCTACAGATTTCTAATTGAAAAATAAAATAAAAAAGGTCCGCGAGAGAGCATAAAACAGGTGCGCGATGACGTAGTATCCTACTATCGTTTATACATCTATAAAAATTAATGTATTACTTAAGGAAAGCAAGGAACTTTTAAAAAAGACTTTTAAATGTGTTAAAACAAGAGTATCTATTTCAAAGTTCTTCATAATGATATAAACAGTTAAGAAAATAAATCAAAAAGAAAATTGAAAAATATTGAAATGCTGGCATTTTTTGTTTGAAATAAAATATGCCTTTAACGTCAGCATCATTTGAAGAATACCCTTAGCTTGCACAGTCCGCAGACATTTAAACAATAGGTTTTTTGTTTGAACTCAACTACAGTAGTCTTGTTTTTCTATGTGTTTTTTTTCTTTTCTGCTAGTGTTGTGATTTCGAAACACGAACTTTTGGACTTTTGAAAATGAGACTAAGGTCCCTTGTATCAGTGTTTTACACTGAGCATGGAAAAGAGGTATCAGGGGTATCTCCGGAACGGGATGCTTTCTGTATCTTGCACTATCTGTCACAATTTCTACGGGGGTGGAGGAGTCGCTTATATGGGCAACCGGTACCGGCGATAAATAAACTCAGAAAGAGAGATATTTGCACACGCCTGTGATTTTTGTTTAAAAACGCCTTTTAACAAAATCAAATGGGGCTATATCTAATGGTTCTGTATGCTATTGTAAAGCCATTTTGAAATGCTGGTAGAAATGCTCCGAACGGTGCACTGTGAGAGAAACAGGAAATAATTTGGGATATTTTGGCTTACCGGAAACACAGCCTTCTTCATCGGACTCGTCTGGACAATCAGGAAAGTTGTCGCATCGACCAATCAGAAATATGCAACTACTGTCTGCACACTGCCACTGGTTGGCACCGCATCCTTGTGGATATAGTAATAAATGAGAAATGTTATAAATTATGTCCTTTGTAATTTGTTTAGGCTTAACTCACATAATCGCTATAAAATACGTATTTTTGAGTTCAACTTTTTCATCTGATGTTTCATTAACCTGCTTCATTTTCTTTAAAATATTATGCCATTTGAGCCAGCTTTTATTTTTACAGAAAAAAAATTCAACGATTTTTTTTATGATGATATACATAAAATCTTGTATGCTTCAAGACTGTGCGAACATATACTTTGCACCTTACATACGTTGACTGTTTTATGAAATGTCCGTCATAGATACCGCAGGCTTATCATTTCTCATTCAAATAGAATAGAATAGAATAGAAAGCACTGAACAAGAAGAAATATTCTCGCACTAAAGAAAGAAAGCACTGAACCAGAAGAAATATTCTCGCACAATAGAAAGAAAGCACTGAACCAGAAGAAATATTCTCGCACAATAGAAAGAAAGCACTGAACCAGAAGAAATATTCTCGCACAACAGAAAGAAAGCACTGAACCAGAAGAAATATTCTCGCACAAACAGTTTTCGTAAAGTGAATCTTACGTGTCTTCTTTTTTTATCTATAAATATGACCAAACGTGATAGAGAACTTGTGACAAAATGTACGTCATATTTTGACCCTTCATCAAGCAGCATAATTATCATTAGTTTATACATCAACCTGCCACAGACAAGAACATAATAGCTCTTAAAAAAGAAAAGCTTTTCCTTTGGTGCAGATCACAACACTTATAAACTATGTTACGAAATATGTACATAAGGGAAATTCAAAACATTCCTGATGTTAAAATGACACTGCTAATTCTGTTGGATAAGAATAAATTTCAAATAGTGCTTCTCTCTTTTATATGATGCTTTGTTTTGAAGAGCTCTTTAAACAAGTGATGTCCGTGACTAGGAGAAATAGAACAGACTCATAACGATTGTCTGTAATAAATATATCGGTATGTGTAAATTAAAAAAAAACGAAACTTGTTTTCAAAGTTGGACCCAAAGTGCTCGAGACATAGCTGAGAGCCTTAATATACATACTTGTACAGGAAAATAAATCGAAGGAGGAACAGTCACACTCGGATTTCTCATTGTCACAGAAAGTGTCCATGAAATTTACAAGATCATCCTGAAGCCAATCATTCCGAAAGGCAGATGTCAACTTCCAGACACTGAGTATAAAAGAGTTGACAATTATTACTGTATAATGAGACTAATTACAAGATAAAAGTTTACCTTTTGATCCAGTCGACAACCGTGTAAATATTCCCCATAACAAAAATATAAAACCCAGTTTAAACATGTCTCGACTGAAGTGTTGGTGATAACACCGTCTTGTCAAACGTAACAAGACAAAGATTAAAAACGAGGAAACCTAATGGTCATGTTAAGCATGTAAAACATATTTATTATTGAAATAACAACTAAATGATTAATAAGAATATTTCGCAGGAGATGTTACATAATAAACGTTCGCGTGAGTCGTTCTGGATTAATGGGGTTTAACGCCAGTTTTAACAGCTGTGGTCATATCCCGGCGGTCAGTTCACTTTACAAGTGTTCCTGTGTATCCAGCCAGTTTACTAACAATTTTTTCCGCAAGCGCGTTCTAGGTTAAATTTCTTTTCTAAATCAGGTGAATATTTTCAGGTCGAGACAATATATTACTTACAAACACTGTCCTAGTAATACACATACAGTTGATATAAGGCAAAAGTTATGATAAATGTCTTGGTATGACTATCACATATTTACCTTTCCTTTTTAAAGACAACAGACATAGTGTGTGAATAATCTCCCTTTATAACACATTGTTGAAAAAAGAGCACTGTATCGAGTTGGCTAATCCCCTTTTTAATTTGAACTCTTGATTGTAAAAAAATATTATTCTCAGAAGTTGATTATACAAGAAGAAAATAACAATATTTCAAAGACTTTGATAGCCTTGCCCAATTTCTTTACTTACGAGCGGGAGCAGATCAGTTGTCCAGTGGTCCAGTTGTCACGAACTGGACTGATAATACAGGAGTTGCGAGTTCGATCCCCCACTCCTCCACTAACATCATTAATTGTGTCTTTCGAATGAGACGTTAAACCGAGGTCCCATGTATCAGTGGTATATACTGAATGTGGAAAAGAACTAGGAGTATCTCTGGAATGGAACGCTTTCTGTATCTTGCACATTCCCCTACTCCTAAAATATACTATAGACCGGAGTCGGTCATATGGACAACCGGTACCGACAATAAATAAACTGAAAATAGAAGTATTCGTCATGAGGCTGATTTAGTAATTTATTTACTTTGTTTCCACTCCTCGTGGCCCGTTCTCGTCAGAAGAATAAGAATAACCCTACAGTCCATAGTATGGAAACACTGTATGAGTTAGTTCCCTTTAGTCGTGAATTATTGTGTTTTTTTGAAAGTGGATATATTTTATCTGTCATTCGTGTAACTACTATTATGTAAACGAGACACCACGTTTCTAAAGGATAAAGAGTAACTTTCTTTGATGAAGCCTTAATTTCCAATTGTCGTGAAAACAAATCTAGGTGCATGGATTGGATGCGATCAGTGTCATCAAAATTTACGTGTTACTGATATTCAAAACTTCATATAAATACATATTTGAAGATGTCCTTCTAATAAGCATCGGCATTTAGCACGAATAGGCTGTTGTTTTAATTCGACGAATTCTCGTTATTTTTCGAAACATTATTACTCACCTAAGTTTCCCGTAAAACAGATTAGAAATAAATTTAACGTTTCCTTGACATAAAGTAGTAGAGGGGATTCAAGTTGCTATAAAAGTAACATTTTTGTTTCCATACAACAGTGAGGCAATTAGTTACTTGTGAATTTGCTTAACATAAAATTCAAAACGTTAAAGTAATGGTATTCAAAGTTGAACTCGAAATGAATCATACAATTTTCTCAGAATGTATAAAATAATATAACATAAAAAGTCAGAAAGAACTTAATTATGTGACTAACAAAATATACATGTTTTAATGGCACGGTTGTTGAATAAAACTGACTTAATCAGTCACCAATACTGTTAAACCTGGTTATTATAGAAGACCTGAAGTCAAAACTGATTTATGCCCAGTGCTTTTAAAAATTAACAACGGTTTTTGTTTTCAAAAGCTGCCATATTAAACTAAAACCATTTTGCTCAAATTTTATGATATGACCGTATGTTATTGTAATAAAGGCCCATTTAGCGCAGCAAGTTATCACAGTAACGCCGATTATAAAATGTTCAGAGCACTGCAGGTAACGGTCTGTATTTATGACCATTTCACTGCCTTCTCATTAGCACGACGTTATTTCAAGTCAAACCAACGCGTACTTAGTCTTTAAGTTAATTAGGCGACATTGATAGTCAATTTGTAACGGAATCAGGGACCACGCCCTTCTATTTCAAGTGTCATCAAATGATTGAGACTTTTAGATGCATCCGAGACCATATTGTTATACCACCAACGAATTATCTTCCTGTCAATCGCTATGGTCAGAAATTTATTGCAAAGTTTTGATAATCTCTAGTTTGTACGGGGTATTTAAAATGGATCTGTTATCAGAATCTTAATATAAAAGCTGTTTGTTTGTATTAGAACCATATAGAGTTAACGGTATAAAGAAACGTAATTAAAATATCTGTATTTGTAAGACTATTTGCTGTAATACACTTTATTAGTATCAGGATCGTAAGTAAGTGAATCTAAAAACAATTATTTCTGGGAAAATTAAAAACCACAAACACTGTTATACTATTCCAAAGGTTTGAGTGCAGGTGTTCTCTGGAACACCTATGTGGCATGCCTTATGTTCTGTATTTGTATTAGAATGCGGAGGTCAATGCAAACAAATCCTACTTATAATAATATCGAATTTAACCAATTTGTTGCCGTTTGAAAAGACTACAATATAGGGGCGTGACACCTATTTCATATAGAATGATACACAAGAGGATGGTAAACCTTGTAGCACTCCAAAAGACAAAAGACTTGACAAGTAAATTTCTCTTACTACTTAAGTGGAGAAGTTATGTCAATATTGAAGAATACATTTGAATAATGTCACCAGCTGGGATCTGCTGGTATATTTGGGAGGTTTTTTTTCATAACATGTCATTTTATAATTAAATTCATGCCGAAAAGATGGTTACTCGATTGTCATCTTTTTATTCAAGAAAAGCGTTAATTATCAGAAATTGTATCAGCAAACATGATTAGTAAATTTTTTCTTTAAAGAATAATACAGGTGCCCCCCTGTCAAAGACACACAAATGCTGGATCTATTTTGCAATTAAATGTTGTTGTATTTTAAAGTAAATGTCTATATAAACAGTATTTGCAGTCCGACTCAAATTGATATTTTGTTCATCTTTTAGACTTATTAGTGTTAAAGTGACATGCCCGTTTCAAAACTGAAGTAGATTAGCTTCTAGGACAAACCGTGTCGTAATTTCTTGCAAGAAGCACGCTGTTTGATATACCTTTTAAATGTGTATGTTGAAGAGTGTTGTAGTCTTCCAAAGCCATTTTAAATTGACATTTACCAGAGGCATATTTTCTATGAGAAGTGGCCACATTTCGTAGTTTGGGTTCTCTTCCTTTCGAGATGTCATCTGACAATACCTAGGTCCTTTCTGTATATAACAACCTTATGCTCCCCTGCTTATACTGTACATTTCAAGTCTCTTGAACTTTTTGATTACGGACAAATGATCAGTTTTGTAAGTTAGGAAACAAATTATCAGTATCTGCCTTATAAAGGGCTCGATGTTCATAAAACTGATGGTTTATTTGTTATTGCCATCCAGGCACTTTTTGTGTTCTTTTCACGGCAACGCTTTGAGCTTTAGCGTCTTTTTAGAGTGGTTTGTAAAATTGAATGACTTTGTGATACCTTCAGTGTTTCACTTTTTATATGTGCCCGTTAATTCTCTTACACATTGATTTAAAAATGTCGTATCAATGAAGAAAGATTGATGTATTCATATTTAGGCATGTATAAAGTTAAGGTAATTAAGATGATTTATCGGTCTAAATGCTTCATAGAAATAACCAAGTAAGATAAATAAATCATAATTTCGCCCTTGACGCTTGTGTCTTCAATTAGGTTTTTATTGAAATCGCGTGTATTTAATCTTTAAATACTTTTGATAAATGACCCGAAACGTTTTTTGACTGACATCTTGATATCAAAAAGGAGAATACATATATAATTGAAGCGTCATTTTCTGTCATTTAATTACGAAACGAAGTTTCATGATAATCTCCTTTTTCGAAAATGTGTACCATGTCTAGTAAAGAAATAACATTTCCTTGCACTGGCTTTGTTTCGTTTTTACCCGGACTTTTGGTTTCTGACATCAGCTTCCAGCTACACTTACAAACCTATGGTATGGAAATTCATTATTTCATGCATATGTCATAACTGTTACACTTAAAATATATCTCCATAAATTTTCACATTATTCGGAGACAGCTAAAGTTAAAAAGGTTCTTGTATAGCGTTATATTTGTGAAATACCGTTTTCAATAAGAAACGCTTTTTCCTATGTAACAAATTTAATATGTTACCGCAAATGAATGGCACAGGTGTGAATCATATATAGGTATTACAACTTAGACAGCAGGGTATTGGTATTGGTTTCACTCCTTATTTAGAGGTCGTGAGTTCGAGTCGAATCGCAACATTGACATTCCTACTTCGTTGCGAGCCCTGGTCCGGGCACCTGAATGCAGTCGTTCTGAATACACTATAAATAGTAAGAATCTGGCTGTACAGTAGATTTAATTTTTAAAAAATGATGTTTATTTTATTTCACTTTCAACGCTACTTAACGCTGTGAACGGGTCGGAGAGAACTATAAATACATTTAAATTATCATGTTAATTATTCTTACAAACACCTTGTTTTAATGAAAGCCATGTGTGCACACGAATGACGCCATCTTGCGCCAAAATATTTATATCTAACTCAAATGTGTTTTCTTTTTGAAATACATTTTAATGCAATGTTTGGAAAATGTTATAATTGGTCCAAAATTGCTGCTGTTTCTAAGTAAACTTAATCGCTCCATTACCTTACTTAAATATTTCCAATATGGCGATCAGCGTTACCAATATGGCGCTCGACCGTTCGAATATGTCGGTCAACATGGCGATCTGTAATCTTGGCAAAATGTCTGATCATTTTTATTGCAGAATACCGGGCTATGTTGTTTCACCGTGTAAAACCTGTATGTGTTACCTGATGAGTTCAAGTTAATAAAGTTTATTTATTTCACATCGACTGGGAGACAATGTCCCGCAACTTGAATCAATCCAGTTTGATGACTGATCCTTTGAATCAAACCAGAGGTTTGCGAAAATTGGGAATGTAGAAAGTCACTCGAGGTTCTTATTTCTGGTGAAATTCAGTCAAGGACCGCCAGAACTCCAAAGTTCTACCCACGTTTCTCTAGGTTACACTGACTGACTAGATATGTGTGTTACGTCCTTTATCTTAGGCAAATGCATCTTATTTTAAAGACAAATATTTTGGAATGTAACACAAATTAACTAAGGGTGTTGTGAACATCTATATTGCCCAGTTATTTATTAAATGCTGCACTAATTGTTTCAATCTCAAAATTGTTTTCCAATCAATTCGTTATATTATTTAATAATCTATTCTTTACATCATTAAGATATTTAAAGAGCTGTTAGAGTGATTGTTTCTATATTCTAACATGCATCTTGCATATTTAAATCTGTAAAGCCGACCATCTGTGTCTTTTCAAAGATACTTTGCAATTATTTCAACAGTAGGAGGTTAATTATAAATTTGTTGCATCTTGTCTGAATATTTCTGAATCTTTCCAGGAATTGACTTATGAGAGAGAATGAAATATCAATAGATATTATAAGTAAGGCCACTCAAGTGGAAGAAACAAGAACTTCCGGTGTTGCGCAGTCTACGTGTTTGACAAATTTGACATTTCTGGGGCCAGTTATTTACAAAACATTTGGAAATTTTGTATCAAATCTCTGCGTTTGGAAGCCTCACGATCATTACATGTCTACTTAGTTTTAAACCACAAATGCTAAATTTTCTCTTTGAAACAATTCAAAATATGTGGGCGGTCCCATTAGTGATTTTTTCTTCTTGGCCAATATATATGTGCCTATATATAGATATGTATCTTTAAAATTTTAGAAAGTTAAGAATGGAATATTTCCACATAAATGACGCTTACAGACGCATTTGTAATTATGGAATTATTATGCATCTTCACAACAACAATAAAAGTCTAAAAATAATCATATATTGATTCACTATAGATATTTCAAACTCATTAATATCTATAATAAAACTGTAACTGCTTTTCTAGCGTTTTCTATTTATGCAAAATATATCTGCTGATTTGAGAAAAATAATGGCAAATAATCATGTTCTGATCTTTAATTGACTTGTAATTTCATATCTGTAACTTACTTTTTAGTCAACTTTCTTTAAACTCCCTCGATCTAATACAAAAATTATTGCATGTAACACATGTTCTGAGCAGTCTCAATAGCCCTTAAAAGCGATCGCAATAATAGGCAGGCATTGCCTTTTTAGCAGATCTGATCACTGATTGGCCAGGGCTCTATTAGTGGCGTTTGTTTGAACGAAAATTTCTGGTATCGAATTTTCCCCCCTTTTGTGTAGCATAAAATCTGACAACTGTCAATTTCAGTGATTCTAACTGAAATGCAAATGATACTAAATAACTAATAGAGTTGCTTGCCTTAATGACTACAAATATGATACGGATAATATATCTCTGATAAATGGTTATACAGTCAGTATATCGTCACAGTAAGGATTTGAAAGCTCTGCTTAAATACTACGAGAAAGTGAAATGTGGTAGAAATATATACAAATAAAAATGAATATACATTATGACGTTTTTGTGATGGATAAGGGACGAACATTTTTATTTTAAAAAAATGGCTGACAATTATGAGTATTATCAATTTATCATGTGAATTTTATGTTGAATTCATTTGAAGAATATCTTTAAAGAACTACAGTTTTAGTTTTAAATTAAAAGGTTGTTTGTACAACTGATGTTGAAAAATGACAAATCCACTAGGATTTCTTCAGCAACAACGGTTTAATTACGGCCTGCAGCAGCTAAGATATTTTCATCCTCTGGCAGGATATTCGCATCTACTGGATCCTCTGGCTCTTGCACAACTCTCATTCAACAAGAACCAGCAGTATCAAGCCGGGTACCTGAATACTCTCAGCTCGCTCGTGTCGAATGGAGATATCGCGCCAAATGGCTTCTGTGGTAACAGGAACGGTCCTGACATGTCTCCCAAGGAAGACCCGATGGGCGATATTGGAACTCGGTCACATGACCAAGGTAACACCAATTTTATTATGGCTCTTTGAAGTGCGATTGTTTGCTTCTGAACGGGAAACAAAACATTAAACAGCCTTATCAGTTTATTTTAACTTCAGTGTCATAATTAATAGTATGAACCATGAAAATCTTAGTCATAGAAGTTTTTGATTAAATATTTTGAACAAATAAACTTAAACTAGAACATAATAAAATGAAAAAAAGAGACGATAGAAAATCGAATGATCTTCACTGTCAGTTAAATGAACTAAAATACCCGAAGAAAAAAAATGAAAATCACACAAAAAAAATTACATTTCATTTAAAGTGGAGATTTTTGATGTGCCTGTTTTAATTATGCGTTTCAAATAATTAAAATAAATCTGCATTAACATTTTTTTGCTTTTTAAGAAGATTAAGTAATGCAAACCTTAACAAATGAGGTGATTTACGACTAGAAAAAAACTTACTTATGATGCATTAAAATTTTGTCATAAAATTAAAATTCATATATTTGTTTTGCATGCTATTAATAAAACATTTGAAAGAAAAAAATATTTTATTTTTTATGTTAAGTAATAGTTTTCAGAGTAAATTTTATAAATGTTCAATCTAAATGTTTTATATAATAATTATAATTTGTTCTCATCCGTCTTAAAAAAAACTTTTTTAAGACAAAATCAATCTAATTTTCTAGACGAATAATTAACAAGAAAATATGAAAATAAACTTAAGAGCAAAAAGCATACGGCGCACAATTATGTTCTTCTCAAACGATTTTAAAATAACTATTTTTACGTTTTCCTTTCCATATTTCAAACAAAAAACGTCTTCTTTTAACAACAAATCTTCCTTATTCTTGTCCATGGTCCATACTACCTGTCGTCTGCAATATATGAAATTTCCAGGCCCAAAACGCTTTGATCAAGGCCTGTTCTCTTTAGCATGCATTTTACACGACCTGTCGCGCAGTTGCTAAATAATGGTAGGATGTATTTTTAAATAAAAGGGATTTCTTCTAACAAGACCCCTATTTATGGGAACAGGTTATTATAAGCCCATAAAATCATCAGGAAATGTGTACTCTGTGCTATGCAACATTGCATTAAGAGGTACTGCTTAATGAGCGCAATCTTTTTTTTTTTCTCTTTTTTATGTTTTTTTTTCTTTACTTTAATTTAAAATTATGCATAAATCAAGAATGATGTATTATACCTTTTTTATTCAGATTATCATTTTCATATTTTTGCAATAATATTATATTACAACAAAACAGAAAAAGGAAATAATGAAGACTCTACAGGGATTGCTCATAAAAAAGAACAAACTTGTCACAAATGTATACAAACTCACGGTTCAGTTCCTCTAATCAATGACAAATATCCAATTTATAGAGTTTTACGACAGACCTTTAATTAAATGAATCATAATACAGGTATCATTTCAGTAAATATTGACTTATTTCAAATATTAAGAATTATATTTCAATTAACATCAATTTACGTGTCAGTATATTGGATTTTGAAAGTATGGCTTAATTTTTTTAAGTGGAAGAATATATACCCTCCTAGAGTTTAATTGAATATCCAGTGTCACACACCTTTTTGCAAAATAAATAATTTAATGAAATATGAATAAAATGACTAAGGAAATTTAGCCACCAATTAATTGAAATCATTATTATATTGAAATTTATGTTTGTGAGGGCATAATTATGAAATTAAATGTTTCCGCTTAATTTCGTTTAAAATCAACCCTTTGAAGACTGTATCTCTTTCTATTATTCCAGTAAAATGATTTGGTGTTTCCACAATTATCAAACATAAAATATCACCCTTTCTTTTATAATATAACCTTTTCTCTTACAATATCACCCTTCAGCAATGATTGATCGTCATGTTAATTGCAATTATAAATTTACCGCATAGACAACTTATAAAAACGTGCAGTAGAGCAATTTGAAATCATTAATTTCATGTTTACCACGTTTTTCTTCCTTTTTCCCTCTTATAATTTCGCTTTAATCTGCCTAAAAAACCCAACGTGCATGTCGAAACATCTGCCTAGTTTTTTTGTGCAAGTTGGTTCGTTAAATAGCAGGGATAGTCCTTACTTTTAAGTTTATATTTCAAACCAGGTGGCAAAACGATTCGTTTCTTAAAACTCTTTGCTTAATCATTCCTCAATATTTTTTAAACACATATAACTACGTGTAATTCACAAACAGTTAAAAATTTATGACACGTTGCAAATGAAAATGTGTGTCACTGGTGCCTTGGCGTTTCTTTCTTTTCTGTAGGTCAATTCTACAATTTGATGTCTATTGATAATTTGCTTCTAACAGACAACTAATGACTGATAATAGAACAAGACACGAGAAAGCTTTAATTTTGAGTGTCGTTTGAAATTGCGTCATGCTATATTTTTCTTCTCTACAATAAATTACATTTTAATAGATTACATAAAACACAACGAAAAATGAAAGAAATAGTCGTAAACGCTTAAGATTTTATTCTGTATTACACAACACATTCTTATACACGTATTCACTTTATTTGTGCTTAAAATAAACATATGATAATGAAACATGCTTTGCTCTGATTCCCAAATAAGTTGAAAAAAGAATTTACATGCTTTTATCTGCGTGTTTCTGCACATCTATTTTCATCGTGACTTGTAACTGTTCTTGTTAATCAACTTTGACCACACTTTCTGAAATTCAAATATATTTGATTTTTTTTTCATTCTCGCAAATCATTGATGATTCCTGGGCTTATCTTCTTTCCATAACAATACTAAATCCTTGAGCGAAATATTTTTGGGAGAAAATTTATGGGAAAATTAATTTAACACGTGTAATGTGAGTTAGAAACTTTATAAAGGACACCGATGTAATACCAGTTATTTGGCAAATATTTTGAATCGTGTATTTTCAGATATTTATGACGAAAGAGACGATAAGTCAGGTAAACGTCGGCGGACTCGAACCAACTTTACGAGCTGGCAACTAGAGGAACTAGAGCGATCATTTCAGAGTAGTCACTACCCAGATGTGTTCATGAGAGAGGCAATAGCCATGAGGCTGGACCTCGTGGAGTCTAGAGTACAGGTAAAATGCAGGATTGCAATTACACAGAAGAGAGCAAAATAGAACATGTAATTTTTGGACAATAAAACTTGTGCAGAAATCATCTACTCGATACATATGGTACTTTACAATCTATTTATGTCCTCAGGAACTGTTCTGTTTTGTTCTGTTCAGATGAAATAATAAGAAAGTGTCTTGTTTAGTTTTTTCCGTGAAAAGATATTGCTTGTAAAAGTAAGATATTGTCTTTTTAATATTTGCTTTTGATTCTTTTTTACTGTTTATTATAACTTTTTTGTTTGCTTGTTTTTTTTTGTTTGGTTGTTTGTTTGTTTTTGTGCCTTTTTTGCAATAAATCACTCGTAAAAATTAATAAATTGCTGTGTTCCAATCACTCGCTAGGCGTTCATTGGTCACCCTGTCCAGTTTAGTCTTAAAACGAGTCTGTTATACAAAATACTTTACCACACATGCTTCAATGCAATGTAAACATTGTTCTAAATCTCAAAGCCCGTCAAATGAATAAAAGAGAGTTATTTGATTATATATTGAGTGTAGAAACAGATAGCCAATGCATTAACAGAAACAAAACAGTAACAAATGGCTATCTCTCATTCTATTTCTGAACGACGAAAACAGGCTCTTTATATTTACAATATAATGATTAACCAAATAATCATCGCAGTTGTCTTTTTATATGAATAATAATCATAAATTGGAATTATTTAGATAATAGAAAGCTGTTACTCGATACAGTTACAGTTCATTAGCATTTATTAATTGTTCACTAGAAAGCAAATTAAACACTACCATATGTGACTAATAAAAAGGAGTGGTATGATTCTAGACACTTAAATTGCTTTTATAAATTCATTTCATTCTTTATCTTCAACATGTTGTAAATAATAAATTCAAAAACCTGTGAAATTTTATTTGAAAAGTAATCATGGCAAATGAATTGAATGCGATGTCTATGTGGAACATCAATTGTGTTTAATGTGATTTCCAACAATATAAATGCGTTAGCCAAGGAAAAAGTACAGTTGTCTAGCTGTTCAGTTGTCCATTTCAATCCAAATATCTTTATTTTTCCGCTTCTTAACAAAAATCAGGTGATCTCTGTGTCATTTGACAACATAATTTTAAAAAGATGCATCATAATGTATGCAGTCCTTTCTCACCTAACTAAAGTAATTTCTTTTTCTTTTGGTTATTTATTTTATATAACAATTGTTTTTTCCCCTAGAATTGAACACCGAGCAACCGGGACGCTTCTAGCCACCTTAACCGAAAAAAGACGTATCTTCATCTATTCTCGTACTTCCTGATCCACGTAGTAGAATCAATTATAAATTGTGCTTACAAGACACCCTTTTAGTCCCTACTCAAGACCTCGTGCTCTTCTTCCACGTGCTTTGGATTAGACATAGCGACGTCATAACTGACGTCATTTCCAACGCTACTTTGAGTACGATTTATAAATTACGCGAGTTCGACTTGATATATGTTTTTTTAAAATCCCGAAGGAAGTACGGTATTACATTCTCATCTTTTAAGATCTAGACAAATTTTCCAACATCCAATTCCAACGTTAATAGTGACAATGGCATAGAATAAGGACAGTTTCATTAAATGTTTAATGTTTTTATAACGTCTGGTGAGTCTATAAAACAGTGAAGGTCTTTATTACACGTATTTTCACAAAACTGCAAAAGAAAATAAAAAGATCAAAGAAAGACGGGTAAATTTGTTCATCGTTTATTTCAAGAACAATACAAAGATGTTTTGGATGCATTTTAACCAAACATTTTAAAATTATTTCCAATGCAAGAGCTTTTTATTATTTAATATGTTTTTTGTTTTGTTTGTTTGTTTGTGTCTTGATATATTTCCAAAGTTTTCTAAATGGGATGGATTCGAAAAATTAATGTCAATACCAATTACGTTTCCTTTCATTAACAGGAGACATTCTTTTAACAGACATTTCTTAAACCTACTGAAATTTCATAATATTATAACATCATCATCCGGACGCATTAATTCATTTCTTCTTCCGCGACGAATTTTCCCTTTCTATCTACATAAATGTGTTTAAGAATCTAAGGGAAAAACTAAATAAATAAGAGCTTTTTAATAAGCAAAACAAACATTTTGCTAAAATCCTGTAAGTACTATTTGCAATTTCGTGTCTGAAAAATCAAAATACAGATTATTTTACAATTAGTACAAATGCCATTCACCCCTGTGGTCGTAATGGCTAACTCAAATATAAAATAAATAAATAAATAAATAAATAAATAAATAAATAAATAAATAAATAAATAGCTTAATAGCTTAACATTCGCAAAATAATAAATAATTAACCTTTTCAAATTCTATTAAGATATGAACAAAATTAGAAACTGTCGTCAAATAAACCATTTAAAATATTTTACATTCGTATAATTATGATTTAACCTAATAAACACGGAAAGTTATTAAATTCAAAAATTGATAACAATTAGAAATAGTACTTCTGTCGTCTTTAACATTATTTTCATTGACTTAAATATGTGAAACAAAATATATATTAAAAAAATCTTGATTTTGAATGAAGGGTTCGAAATGTTACAGTCAATAACCATTAATTAAACAGCAAAAAAAGAGCCATTTTGAAGACGAAATAGTTGAAGGAACCAATTTAGTGTTGACTTTGATGTTTGAAAAACTTTTAAAGCATTCATTTAAAAAGAAAGACACGTGCCCGTTGAAACTTCCCTCCACCAACCCTGTAATTAAGTTAAAAAATCGAGAACAAAGATAAAACGTCATTTTGTTCAAGCCGAATCCTTTTTAAAATTTACGATAGAAAAATATTTGTTTTTTCTCTATGCACCACTACAATTTTTACAGAGCTTTATCATTAATGTTGAGTAAATAAATGTTAAATAAATTCATTCATAAATTCAAAACAAAATCAACTTATTTTGATTTCTGGTGGCATATAAAAACAAATAGAAAATAAACTTTCAATGAAAACATCTCCACAAAAAATCACATAAAAATGACCATTACACGTCAGTAACCCTTAAAAGTCTGTTCTGTTTAACATATTTAAGTATATTCTTTCTTTCATTCGATCCCTTCATGTTAAAAAAAAAAAGTTCGTGATTTAATTTTCATATGCGGTCCCTATTTCAGTTGACTTTTTGCTGTTGTTTTGTTGTTCTGTTTCAAACTTTTTAAATTATGACCGTAACTCATCATGTTTTCAAAGTCTTACAAAATTTTGAACCGATAGAAGACAAATATACGACTATCCCATCCATTGGAATTATTTCGTAAAGGTTTGGTGTTTTGCATTTCCCTTAAAACAAGAAAAATTAATAACGTGCATTTAGTCAAAAAGTCATAATTTTTCATTGTGCACGAAACAAAGCAAGCCAGCTCTATGAAGAACTCCTAAGACTTTGGGCGATTTTCTTAAAATTTGGTAATGTTATTTGTTTCTCTTAATGTTTTGTTTCATAGTTCAAATAAAAATACCGTAAATAATAAAAAAGATAATTAAATGCAAAATCAATCTTTTCAATTCTGGCCTAATGACTTATCTAACAGTTGAACTGGTTTCAGATGTAATTTAAGATAATCGCCTACTGAATTTGGCGACATTTAGAAAATACGCAATATTTCAATTAATTTCACTCAAAAAGACCGTCTTTATAAAACACAAAACGTTGTCTACATCAGATATGTTGTCATCTCCAGTTTTCTCATTTTACTGCAGTATGAATATTAAAAACAAAATTAAAAAATCAAAGAGGATGAAATAAGTGAATAATTGTTCCAAATTTTTCACATTATAAAAAATCAATTATAAGCCTTCAGTAAAAATCAAGCGTTACCATTTATATTTCTGCTGATGCAACAGATAACATATTTTTTCTCCGATTAATGTTACGCTGTGATTTGATTACAAAAAGTGTGATAATATATATATTACGCTATATTTATCCAATTATTTTTGCACATTTTCTTTTGTTAAAAGAATAAATTGTGTGTATTCCATATCTTGTTCAGTGCACAGAATTACTGGTTTGCCTCGTTTTGGCACTTGTAATTACTAGCTCTTGCACGCGCCTTACACCATTAAGAATCGCTAATTAGAGGGTAGAGGTTTTTAAAGCGCATGCCTCAAAACCATTCACCTACCGTAATGCTTGTCAGTAAAGATATCAAGTACATTCCAACCTGTGAATAGTATGCAAACACAACGCAAATCAAGTCACCAATCAGGTAACGTTTTCATGTTCAACGTTAAGTCTGTATGAGCGGAAACAAAGCTAGTCCATCCATTAGTTACAGGCAGGTGGATTCAGATAATATTATCTCGGGAACTAAACATTGAATGTCAAAACAAGGGTGTAAGAAAAAACAAAAGAGGTCATGATGTTGAAAAAAGATCCCGACAAAGAGGGGCCCGAATTCACAAACGTTAAAATTCAAATGAAACAGGTCTGTAGGCAATGTTGATACATTAGTTTATGACTGAAGTTGCTGAAAACGTAATATCTGCATTTTAAAATTGAAACTTTTTATTGTCAATTTTAGGTTTGGTTTCAAAATCGTCGTGCAAAGTGGAGAAAGCATGAACACACACGGAAAGGTCCAGGACGCCCCGCCCATAACGCACATCCTCAGACATGTAGCGGTGAGCCGATCAGTGAAGAGGAAATTAAAAAAAGGGAACGGGAAAAACTGGAACGAAAAAGAAAGAAACAAGAGGAAAGATTGAGAAAATTGGAAGAAAAGAAGAAACTATTTAGCACTATGAGCAATTTTTCAAGTACCTCGAGTAGCAGCTGTGATACGATAAAAAGAAATTCAGAGACTGAAAATAAAGTTGAAAACGAGGCAGCGGAGAGTGCAGACGACATTGACGTCGGTGATGCGACAACAAATTGTTCCAAAGAACAACGACCAGAAGAAATACCTCGAAGAAAAAATCCTTTCAGTATTGACAGTTTGTTGGAGAAAAAATCGGATAATTCCGAAATTCCAGCAATTGAAATGTCAACACACAGTCCTTCCGAGGAAAATAGCAGACATGTTGACAAAAATGTTAGAATGAGTCTTTAATAAGCTGTATGTTTCCTTTACCACAGCATTCCATGACAATATCAAAACGTTCTATCCAAAATGTACTTCGAGAATATATGTACCTTGTTGTATAAGCATTTTAAAAATAAAACATGGGGAGCAACTTTGTGTCAAAAGGAATTAAGACTTTGAGACAAGGTTCATATGTTTAAAAACTGACAACCCGAAGCTAAAGTCAAACATATTCTAAAAAATGTGATAAAATTACAATTGAAACAGCTCGGTTAAGCAATGTGTACAGCTATAGTGAGAGGAAAAGACAATTTATTTTGCATGCAAAATCCTTTTGGTTTAGTCCTTCGATGAATAGTACCTCAAAACAAATACCTCATTGCTTGACATTAGATTCTGATACTAATGTATATGAATTGAATCTAACTGTTACTTTAGGAGTAACAAATCACCAAGTGTCATAAATTGCATCGTAAATTGTATAAATGTATCATGTTTTTTTCTTCTTGTTTAAAGGGTTGTCTGGTGTTTGATTTGCGCCCAGATTCAATGTCAAAACATTTTCATTATGTATTTATGGTTAAACATTGAAATCAGTAATCAGTACAATCAGTAAAGGCAGAAGACGCCTTTATTTACCTCACGTGCAACATAGATAACGCTGTATTTAATGAAGCTTGGTCCGTTTGTTATGGGCGAAAAGTCCAGCAGCAAAAACATATACGTCTGGTCATTTATTTAACAATTATTATTGCAAATAAAACACATGAACTGAAGTATTTGTGATTTACTTTATTGCCCTTCTCTAAACAGGGTTTACTCTGTCCAGATTGCACATAAGTGACTTGTACAGTAAAACATGAAAGCGCCCTTACGATTTTCAATTTACTAGTAACGTTGTCGAGCAAAATGTCAATTCTTATAACAAATTTGTTTTCGATTGCTCCACTATGGTGTTCCTTAAATTTCTGTATGTACAAAAGCTTCGTTTATCTGTGCATGCATACTACGAACTTTTATTGCGAGATCTCTTTCAGTATTTCTTCTTAAACTAAGAAAATACTATACTCTTTTTTTTTCATTTGCTAGGATACCATAGTACAGTTCCCTTTCTCCAAAGCCTCTTTGTGCATTGTTCTTCTTTGAATCTTTTCTGCAATGTTGTCAATTTTATTACTTCTTGAAGGCTGTATATTCAACTACTTTATACTCCCAGAGACATTAGCAAAATTATTTTAAGGATGCATCTGCAGTAAACAGCTACCACATCTGAAATTATTTCTAGTATTCCTCTTCTCACTAGAAATATTTCCTTTTTCCATAGATTTGAAATTAAAGTATTTAAAGTCTTGCCAAGATTCCGAAACCAAAACAATTTAAAGAGCTCTAAGCTTTCTACTAAACCCTGAATATTTCATCTTTATCAGTGAAAATATACACAGACATTTTATGAAAACGAATATTGTTTAAACCAAAAATGATTCAGGATTCAAGTCACATTGAATGAACAGCCTCTTGTAAGATAACTCTTTCAGCTTATTTAAACTTTGGCATGCAGACATATTCATTTATTCAGTGCTGAAAGATAAGTCTAGCAGTTAAAAACATGTGTTTTACATCAATACTGTATAATATATACTGTTTAGAGATATTTTTAAAATACGTATTCTTCTAACAGTCTGCTGAAAACATCAATATTTTCATCTCCTTGTATACCATCCTTCACATACTTTTATTAGGTAAGGCATGAGCTTTCAACTTTACTGAGAATACCAGACTCACCACCTGTACCAATGCTATAAAACAACATTTAATACCTGATCAATTATTACAATTCTCTTTTTTATCACTGCCATTAACCATATATTGGTGGAATTCACATGGCATAGGAATTCCTTATTTGTACTTTTTATATCAATACAATTCCTTTGATGATTCTACTGTTTCGGTCTTCTAAGCCTCAGAGAGAAAGCTAATGCAATAAAAAAACTTAAACGGCGATGATATTCGATTAATTTTATATGATTTGGAAAAAGATGACATGTTTTTGGCATGGTATATGATTTTTACATTTATTGGGTATGGAGCTAACAACGATTATGGTTGACATGATTTTGACATGTTATATGATTTTTACATGTGATGGGTATGTGGCAAACAGTGATTATGGTAAAAAAACAGATGCATCGGAAATCTTTGTGCAAGCTATTAACGTATTGGCAACATGTTCAAGCGACATATAAGGGGCAAAAACGGATAAAAATATTATACATTTGCAAAGTTAATTGTTAAAAAATACCTGCAATCAATAAAATATTAATGCAACTGTTTCTATCTGTTTTGTATTTGTTGAACGCTTTTGGTAGTGTGTGCCACAAAGTACAAAAAGAGAGGAAAACATTTTCCACGATTATATAACCAGCATTTTGTTTGCACTGTCTAAGTAATAATGGTTCTTCATCTATTTCTTTTGCCATTTCATCGACTGATCATAATTTTTTCGATTGCCCTTGATTACTTAGTTTCATGACTTCTGAAATCTAATATTTGACTACGAAAATTTTTAATGGAAGTTGTAACAAACTTCATATTTGTTTTCTGAACTGAACTAAAAGGGTTATTCAAGTTTAATAAGACATTACATGAATTACCACACCAATCTATATCATAATAATCATACCACATGGTTTGGCAGTTACATATGGCGATTTGGAAAATTGAAATCTATTTTGTGAAACGGTTGCTTTAAACGTAATATATTATAACATTATTATTTCAATCAAATTCAGCCATTCCAATTATTAGCATTCAGTCTAGTACAGAAGTGGTGAAATTGTTTTGGGTTTTATTGTAAATTCCTATTGGTGGTGATCTTTCACTTTCTGCTTAACTAATCAGTATTGTTCTTATAAAAATATTTTTCCGCTTTTATATTTGCACTTTCAATAATTTCTACGTTTTATCTCGTCGTATTTGTTTTCTTGGATAATGAAATAAAATTAATATTTTTCTGTCTATAATTTGTCACGGGGAAACAGTCGGAGATTTCTCTTACTAAGCAATTCGCCATTAGGACTAACAGATGGATGGCATCGTCATCATTATCAGATAAAACGTTTCCCCATAGACCTCAAACACGCCTTTGCAATGGATTAGTTTCATTAAACTGTCAAATTGATTCTTAAAATGTTACAAAATATTATCCATTCAAGCAGAAAAGAAGGGATCATTGTTTTAAAACTCAATCCGATCGTCATCAGTCGAGCATCAACGCTAATCCTGATTTTCTCGAGAAATGTCGCCAAATCTCGTGGGACGCGAGATAAACAGCTGTTTGATTTGTGATAATAATTAATCTTTGTTTCATTTAATCATTTCATTTTAGATTCTCATACACTCTGTTGGAAATATTTAATTCCTAGCTTTAACTGCATCAATTACAATTTAAGAAAATGACAGGAATAACGGAGAATGTAAATTAGTCGAGAGGGAAGTGAAATTCCCTCGATGATTTTATAAAATTCGTTCAGAGTTACCAGACGCTCTGGATCCATTTCGTTATATAGACTGTTCACATGGGACTGGTAGATTAGGACGGGTCATATGTCATAGCGATACTTACTAAAGAGGCGGCTGTCAACCTAAATAATGAAGTGTAGCGGACCATCTTGTCAACAAATGGCTCCATGCTTAGAAGTTCTTATTCTGGACTAAACTTTAATTAAACAAATCTTTTTACAAATCAGCAGAACTTCTTTTTGTTAAAATTCCATGACACTAAAATATAAAATATGAACATGGACTGTATTTCTTCGAACCTACAAGTATGGCATGCGTTACATTATAAAACAGATCCTGTCCTGTGATGTGAAAGTATTTTCTTATAAGCCTTTTCTTATTACTCTTTATTCCTAGTCCATCTCTTGGAAACCAGCTTTCTGTTATCAGTCTATTTGTCAGAATGTTTCTGTCAATGTAACCTATGACATAACGATTCTGGCTTGGTGTAGTCTAAAATACGAGGCAGTTTAACTTAGTTATTTTTCATTTATAGATTCTTTATAATCATGTGTTATTTTTCTGAAGTAATTAAGCTTGTAAATACTCCTTCTTAAGATTATTTTTTTTTCATTCTACCACAAAGGTATAAATGCCCTGGAATAAATCAGTAATGCCATACCAGCGTATTTATCTAATGATGCATCAAATATTGTCAGGCAAAAACAGAAGAGGCAAAACAACCTGGGTATGTTTAAAATGCAGACAAATCATTTTATACCTACATTAAAAGCTCAAAAATGCATTCTTCTAAAACCAGACGGCGATTATAAATGATTTACAAGAGATTTGTACACATATATATCATGCTTATCTTGTCCTTATGTATACGTTTGTAGTATTAAAGTATAAAAAAATCTTCCATCAGGCATCAAAATCTAAACATTTAAAACAAATAAAAATGCACACCAAGACCTTAAACATACGCTTTTTCTATAGATGTTTACAAATTTCGCCTAAAGCATCTTTATTTTATAAGTGTGTAAGCAAAGACAAAATGAACAAAAAATGAGCAGACGTCACTGCCATGCCATAAAAACTATATTTTTGGTCTTTCTGTCAGCAGAAGTAAGGACATTTAGCAATTGTAAAAAAAAAAAGGCAAATGTTATCATGGATAAAAATCACAGCATAAAAGAGACGTTTATATTTCATGGTATTTTAGAAATACCGTTTGATACTTTATAACTTACCTTTATGAACTATTCTTATGTTCTTTGAAAGTTGTTGAACTCAATACTAAATGTCAAATTTGAATTGTCTAAAGAAAGCTCGACTTTAACATGTGAAATGTAAAGAATTTTATATGACTTTCTTTAAACAGGTGTCATACCTAAACGTTTGGTACAAGAAGACTTGACAGGCCACTGAATTAAGGTCAGGTCTCTTTTTTTGCGTATTATATTTTAGTTTAAGCTTACGCGCAACATATTCAAGAGTATGCCAAGAATTTGTCTTCTAAAAATGTTAAAATAAGAATTAAGTATGGTAAAATTCCCTTGTCTGTTAAAATACAGCAGTTTACAACATATTCAAGCGTATGCCAAGAAGTTGTCTTCTAAAAAATGTTAAAATGAGAATTAAGTATGGTAAAATTCCTTTGTCTGTTAAAATACAGCAGTTTACTCTAAAAAAAATACCCTGAAAATAAAACTTACGATGAACTGTATTTTCTAGTAGTACAATTTCTATAACTATATGTCATGAATTTCTTTGACTAAACTTTGTATTATCTGATTAAGCTGTAAATTCAAAATTAAATATGTTTCTAGATCACTGGTTTTGATAAAAACATATTTCAAATTGATTAATGTGTTGAAGTCATATTTCTTACAGATTTAACAAGGACAAATTTTTCTTTCTTTACAAAATGCTTACCTCCATATTCTAAGGTCGAGGCCAAGAACACGATTTAGCATCGTAAACAGGAAATGGAGGTCATTGGAGACCATACAAAAACGATAACGAAAACTCAGTTATTTTCTTATATAAAGCTTTACTTTTTTGGTATAATTACATGAAGTATAGATGTAGTTTACAGTTGCAAAATGTACAAAAATGAACAGCCAGGACCACCCATTGTTGTTAAACCCGCCTCTCTCCGAATCAACAATCGTGATTTTCCGCCGATGACAAACATGACGTATGGAAAAGAGAAATGTATCAATATAAGCCAATATGGTTAAGTAATTCATTGAAACTGTTAACACTTTGAAAAAGCTTTTTTGGCGTTATGAATATTATCTGCGATAATAAATATGTTGTGACATTGTATCAACTTATTTATTGAAAGTAAAATGAGCAAATATACATGCATATACTTCTTGGCAAGTACCGAATCTTTTTCTTGTTGGTAATTGTACTTTTTCAAGATGTCTGAAACTTGTAATAGTAATTCTTATCAGAATATTAATAGATTTCTCCACAACATTTTCATACAAGAATCATTTAAAATGCTCGAAATTATTCATATGTTATTTCAGCGTAAGTTTTGTATTAAGGACAATGTTATTAGCATTCATTGTAAGATTATTTTTATGTCATCCTTTTCCCACAAAATGACAACAGTAAAAACATGACTGAGTACTTAAAGTCATTCAGGTAGATTAGAAACAATGAGATATAATAAGGTAAAATATTTGGATACCAAAACAGAAACATGCGTGTCAACTGTTTCAGAATGCATTCGTAAATCGTTTTAAGAAATTACACACATTTTCAAGTTTTATTTCAATAGCATTTACAAAAGAAATTACAAAAGAACCCGTCTTATTGCCTCTCAGTTTTTATATTTTATACTGCTCTCTTCATTACATATGTACTAGAACTATTGCAGGTTTTCAGTTCGTAAAACCTTTCTACTGAATCACATAACAAGATACTGCTTTTGTGTTTTACGGACAAGAAATCTTTGAACATTTTAAAATAATCGCTATCGCTGACGCATCTGCATGACGTTGACATGCTTAAATTACAGAATTGAACACATGAATAAAAAATGCATTATTTGGTCCCTTATCAGTACTTGTGGCTACATAAGAAGGCTTCTTGTTTCTGTTAATGAAATAACACCAATTTATTTTCAATTACGAAACGTTTATTGTTTCAAATGTTCAACATAAATCTCTACAAGGCTTAGAAAACAAAATAACTAATGTGTTCCACAAAATAGAAAACAATTTGAAGATTTTTTCCGCACGAAATGTGCTGTATATCTTGGTAGCCTTAAGGATCTTCTGTTTTGGTTTTATTAAGTTGCAATCTGCGTCAAAATCCAAGGTTCAGCGTGTTTCAATGGCTGTTCACTGGTCTACCTATAGAATCTCTGAATTCAGAAATTTGAGAGACTTTTGAAACATTCTCTACACAATGGTCCTCGGGTAATTAGGCAGTATATTAATACGTCACCTAGACCAAAGACCGGCTAAAATCATCTCACTCTTTTGTTTGTTATCGCTGAGGCTCGAAATTATTGTTAAATAATCGAAGCACTTTATTGTCTGAAACCCGTGATTGTAGAACACCGAGGGACTTAAGTATTTCCTGTAATTGACAGCTTATTTTGACGACTGCCAAGATAAGAATATTTATTATTTTCTCGTGCCGTCTACATTTCGTTGATAGATTGTTTTTAATTATAGAAATATCAATTTCTAAAAAAAATACCTGGTAGGTATTCAAAAGACCAGATCGACAGAATTCGTTTCTTTTTTAAGGGGGAGATTTTTGTATCATCTGCTATTTTAGACTTGGAAGTTGCACTTATCTAAATTGATGAGATATCGTAAACTTGCAGTTTGATACTTAAAAAGTTCAAACTGGTAAAGCCATTGGACAAAGCTAATGAACCAGCCAGCAGCTATCCACTGTTTAAATTGAATAGAATATTTTCTTTGAGAACAATGGAAGATTGTTACTACAATTTGACTGAACTATTTTTCTGAATTATGCCCGAAAAGTGCAAGTCTTCTAGAAGTATCGTCCGAAATCCTTGCTAACCCATTCACTGGATACAGATACATTTTTACACAGAGAACAGCACCATAGTTCACATGTATTCTGATTTATTCACAATATAATTAAAGCAAATTATACAAGTATACTAAACGCGTACAGATCTGTTACACCCTGAAAAACATTTATACATTTTGAGTTAAAATCAAAATCAAAAAGCCTTATGATTACTGTTGCAAATCTCATGTAAAGAATGTTTGACAAATACAAAATTACACAAAAGTTTGGCTACAAGCACGGGTCAATTTTATGATATGTTACGACTGCGTGATCGCTCAAAAGCCAGATTTCTGTTATAGCATAGACGTATCACTACGATACAAATCATAGAAAGAACTATTTTATACGATATTATCATTTCATTTCATCCTCTTTAGTCCCGTGGATGCACGTTTCATGAAAACGACATAATTTCCCGCTTGAGTCTTAAAAAAATACATTTTACGAATACTCATTGGTGCTTATTATTTTCCTGTCTTTAGAATTAAAGTTGTAATCATTTTAAAACGGAAAATGTCAAAAAAAAAACGTCTGTTTTAAAAATAACCATAAAAATGCAAAAACTTCCTAGTGATTAAAAGACTGTTTCTCTTTAATATTCAGGAAAGTCTGCAAAAGGCATCCTTCCGTCACACAAAATCAGTGCAAATCTACATATTACATGCCTACTTTAAGTTGAAACCATTCTATTCTTTCATCTTCATTTACAGAAGTTTGCCAATCTGGGACTTCAAAGCGCTCTACAAATACCATGGAAGTCAACAGCGACCGTTTCCGAATCATCCCGACTTATTGGATTGACATGCGCAGTCAAAGGTCGAATAACAACGTCTGATAGAAAGACATAAGAAAGAAGCAACTATCTCTATTGTCGAAAGTAATTAAATTTGAATTAATCAACAAGCTTGAAACAGGAATAATCAGTGATAGTATTGAATAAAAGACACCACGTCTGTAATTGTCGAAGCCAGTAAAGACGAAAACAATCCAGAAAATTTGCATCTATATTGGTTGTTAATCTGGAAAGGTCTACGAGATTCGGCTATCTTACACGCCTCACTTCAGCCGATAATCATACAGCAAATTAAACAGTTTTGTTCTGAAAGTGCTCTGTGAACAAACTCAACATGAAGTTGCAGAATTCTTGCATCCAACTTGGATACATTATTGGCGTCGTCCATTACAAAAACACAAGTATAAAAAGTGATATTTGAACAATCAGTTTAACTACTTTGCTAAAGTTGTTTTTCTTAAGTATTGTTATTGAATCTCACATGCTGCTATCGCATGGCAAAGAACGTTATTCATTCTTTTTTCCCTATCAATACCATGTTAAATAGAATGATTTGAAGCTGCACCATTTTTCAAAGTCTACGTACTGGCATATATATATTGTGGTTACAGGATCACTCCCTTTGAAACAATTTCATTGTAAACAAAAAATAATCAAAAAGAGAGAATTGACCTTTGTCGTCATATGATGCCAAGGCCCTTATTGGTTGTCTGCTATCATAGCCTTACTTTTTTTATTTTGCCTACAGACAGTGCGTTCGTGACATATACTTCCAGTCGTGCAGCGGTACATGTTACACAAAAATCTGTCGCCGTTATTATATGACAACGTTTCAAAACTACTTAATTTGAAAATTTTGATACATGTGATTGATTTCTAATTACTTTATTATCAAAAGTGACATATGCGAAACATTGTTTTTATAAAATTGAATACATGCCTATGTAAGACGGCGCCGAAAAGGATACAATCCGAAACATATCACTAGGAGCACGCCTGGCTCCACTTTGTTGCACTGTAAGCTGTGGGCAAGTTTTCGAAGCCTTTGGTTGAAAGGTACAACTTTAGAAGGATATTATGAATTATAAATCGCTGATCTGTACAATTCACCAACCAAATTACTGGTAAAACATCTATTTGATGTTGTATGTAATCAAACTTGATCAGCTTTTGTGTTTGGGATATTAACCATGGTTAAGTTACCACCAGCAGTTAATTGGTACATATAACTGTAAACTTCTTTAGTCATTACTTCAGGGCGGACGATAGAAGCCTTGGCAGTAGTTCGAGCGATCGGGTATATACCTTTTGATATGAGCAGACCTGCTCGAACAATGAGCCTAGCGGGTATTCAACAAAGATTTATGCTTAAAACCTTACCCAGCCTTGTATTTCATAATTAAATTGTTTTAAAAACTCCTTTGATTTAAGGAGCTAGTTAGGGCAGAAAGACTGCGATGCTGTACCCAGTCACAAAATTTCAATCATTACTTCTGATACATCATTTGAAACGTAAACAAAACATCTAATAAGAGCATTTGAAACATTTCATAATTTAATGTGTATATTGCTACCAATCTGAGATATATGTTTTCATAAGCATTTAATTCTTCATTTGATATCCGATGATTTTACGTACAACGTTGCATAATTCAATGTGTATATTGCTACCAATTTGAGATATATATTTTCATCAGCATTTAATTCTTCATTTGATATCCGATGATTTTATGTACAACGTTGTATAATTCAATGTGCATATTGCTATCAAATTGAGATATATATTTTCATTAACATTTAATTCTTCATTTGATATACGATCCTTTTCCATCTGTTTTCAGGACTTTTCATTTCTATTCAATACTGTCGACTTATGTATAAAAGGCATATTTGTATTATATGATAATCTATTTATGTTGTTTTGTTTAATACCCGTTGGTGTTAATATTATTTGTAATTTATTTGCCCACTGAAAGTCTATATCGCTATTGTAAGAAGACATTTCATGTAAGGACGACATTGCATGGGCTGAAGGAACTGAACATGGAAGCAACGACGTCGATAAGGGGGGCGGTGGTTGGAGGGAAACCAGGGACATAAGCAGAATTTCCATAGTTTCTCACGCTTATCTAAAGTGTTTATCAAATTTACTTTTTCTGAAATTATCTAATTAATGATTTTAATATCCTCTGAAACATGGCGATGATGATTCAACCAGAGACATGAGAGAAATTACAGAATGCAATACAAATGACACCAGGACTGAATAGTAATGAATCAAAATATAAATGAACATTTCTGCTGCAAATATTTTTCAACAACAAAATGATATAATATATGATACTATTAAATACAGATTATACAAGATAGCAAGTTTATTACCTAATACAAAACATAACTTATACTATACAAATTGACCGTAGTGACAAGAATGAAAATTACTGAATACAAAATTTCATGAATACAACTAATAAAAGATGTTTTTAAATACTAAAAAAAACAAATATGTCTTGTCTTACAATACAAAGGAAGCAAATATACATTACAAATAAAACCATTGAATGTTGTAATGTTAAACACGCCATATCAGTCCTGCTGGAGTGAAAAATGATTTCAAGTCTTAACAAACTGGAAAAAGCCACATTTTACATGAAAGGTAAAGCAGACAAGTAATATTAACTTTTCTACCCATTTCAACAAACAAATATAAATGCACATTTTACATGAAATGTAAAGCAGGCAAGTATAATCAACTTTTCTACTCATTTCAACAAACAAATATAAATGCACATTTTACATGAGATGTAAAGCAGACAAGTTATATTAACTTTTCTACCCATTTCAACAAACAAATATAAATGCACATTTTACATGAAATGTGAAGTAGACAAGTTATTTTAACTTTTCTACCCATTTCAACAAACAAATATAAATGTACATTTTACATGAAAATGTAAAGCAGACAAGTAATATTAACTTTTTTTCTACCCATTTCAACAAACAAATATAAATGCACATTTTACATGAAAATGTAAAGCAGACAAGTAATATTAACTTTTCTGCCCATTTCAACAAACAAATTTAAATGCACATTTTACATGAAATGTAAAGTAAACAAGTTATATTAACTTTTCTACCCATTTCAACAAACAAATATAAATGCACATTTTACATGAGATGTGAAGTAGACAAGTTATTTTAACTTTTCCACCCATTTCAACAAACAAATATAAATGCACATTTTACATGAAAATGTAAAGCAGACAAGTAATATTAACTTTTCTACCCATTTCAAAAAAACAAATATAAATACACATTTTACATGAAAATGTAAAGCAGACAAGTAATATTAACTTTTCTACCCATTTCAACAAACAAATATAAATGCACATTTCACATGAAATGTAAAGTAAACAAGTTATATTAACTTTTCTTCCCATTTCAGCAAACAAATATAAATGCACATTTTACATGACATGTGAAGTAGACAAGTTATTTTAACTTTTCCACCCATTTCAACAAACAAATATAAATGCACATTTTACATGAAAATGTAAAGCAGACAAGTAATATTAACTTTTCTACCCATTTCAACAAACAAATATAAATGCACATTTCACATGAATTGTAAAGTAAACAAGTTATATTAACTTTTCTACCCATTTCAACAAACAAATATAAATGCACATTTTACATGAGATGTGAAGTAGACAAGTTATTTTAACTTTTCCACCCATTTCAACAATCAAAAATTTATGCACATTTTACATGAAAATGTAAAGCAGACACGTAATATTAACTTTTCTACCCATTTCAACAAACAAATATAAATGCACATTTCACATGAAATGTAAAGTAAACAAGTTATATTAACTTTTCTACCCATTTCAACAAACAAATATAAATGCACATTTTACATGAAAATGTAAAGCAGACAAGTAATATTAACTTTTCTACCTATTTCAACAAACAAATATAAATGCACATTTTACATGAAATGTAAAGTAAACAAGTTATATTAACTTTTCTACCCATTTCAACAAACAAATGTAAATGCACATTTTTCATGAGATGTAAAGCAGACAAGTTATATTAACTTTTCTACCCATTTCAAAAAACAAATATAAATGCACATTTTTCATGAGATGTAATGCAGACAAGTAATATTAACTTTTCTACCCATTTAAACAAATATAAATGTAGACAATAATTAAGATTCAATAAAAGTTTAATTTCAGATAAACACTTACATCAAAACTTCTTAAATGTTCAGGACTGGATACAGAGTTAATACACTGGTTACTATGTAACAAATCAGTAACTTCAACGTAAGAAAAAAATGTTCGATTTGATAACCCTTTAAGTACTGATGAGTTTTTAAGATAAACTGTTCTGAAACATATATAATAACTTTTATTTGTCATAAATAATCCGAGTGAATCTCTTTCATCAGACTGGAGAAAATAAAAACTTAACTAAACGTCAAATAAAATTGAAACTGGTGACCCGATGACTGTCGATCATTGAATCACGTGACTGTTACAGTGTGAAGTAGGTGTAAATAGATCAAAGAAATCGATGATTGATCGAGATTTAAATCAAATAATAAAATAATAATAAAATAAACCAACAACAGCTCGCACCTGGAACATGGATTAAGAAGTAAACTTACTTAGCAATCACGGTTACTTTAAATTTCAATAAAAACATGAAGTCCTTGAATCCTTCCCAAGATCAATGCTTAACAACTGCTGCATATCATAAAAGTGACGAAGATCATCCTTTTGAAGTCTATGTTTCATTTTTTCTTCAAATGTTTTAAATGATGCAATTCTTATTTAAAAGAATCTGTTGTTTAAATGATTCAATCTGTCAGGAACTAAAGACGCTTTTGGTTTACTTTGAATAAGTTTCTTTCTTCATCAAATGCTTGGAGGCTATTGGATACAGATAGGATACAAGTGTAATTGTTCTGTTGCTCTCAGTCTTGTCCCCGTTTGAATTTCCCCTATGACCTATTTATGCTTTATTCAAATGCACCCTACTGTATGTATGGAGAAGGTGGTGAGAGCTGCAATATCCCTTCCCTTGCTTTCCTGGATTTATTCTGTGCATTGCTAAGTGCTTCTGATAAACATCTAGCAATGTCAACTTACAGCTGTATTTTAATGTTTTACCTTCAGCTTTCTACTTTATACTAAGGTATCTTCTGTTTTCCAGACTTTTTTGGTGGTTCATCTTTTCATAGTATGTTCCTTTTGAAACATCAGCTGAACAGTGCACTACAACACTGTATCTCTTCTTTATTAAAGCGTTGCTGTTATCAGCTTTTGATCTCGCTGGATCTTTCTATATGTATGTATCAAACTCTTCCCGGTTGTATTTTAATATTTTAATTATAATAAAAAATACGATACTTCCGTATTTTCATGCTTTCTTTAACGATGATTTTATCATTTCATAGAATATTAGATTTTCTAACATTCTTCTGTATTACTTTCTCGTGAAACTAGTCTCTATATGCAACCAGGTGACCATTTTCATGATTGAATCCCTCGTCGATTGCAAAGTTTCTTCAGGTCCATTGTCTTGTCTTTGAGTGGTTTTGCATGTGAGTTTCAAATGGTTTTCATTATTGTTTAAAATTATTTTCAAGGAGTTCATTGTTGCTCCTGACTTTCGCAGATTTTCTTTTTTTCAGTACAAGGAGTGTTTCTCGACTCAGCCAGAACTTACAATGTTTTAGATCTCAGCATCGATTCAAGAAATTCTTTTTATAACAAGTCCAGACTTGTATCCTATTTAAACATCTAACCTGGAAGTGTGCTTGTGTGAACAAAAGACGAAGAGAGCTTTGATGGTATTTAAATGAGGGCTACACCGTCCTGTAAGCTTATGTTCAACAGCTTAGAGCTATCATGTAATCTAACTGAATGCAGATTGCAATGCAGTTTTGGTTGCTGGGAAGACATGTATGTGTCCTCCTCTGTTTTTCTGATTTTTTCTTTTCGTTTCTTTATTTACCCATTGTTCATGCCTTTTAAATTTTTTTCTAGAAGAGCTCTAATCAACTGATTTTGTATCGACTGTAACCGTAAACTTTTCCGAGGGTCAATCAAAAAGTCAAAGTTCAATATTATGATGTAATATTTTTGCTCCAAAGTTCTACTCCTTTTGTGTATATGTCTTCTCAAAAACATTCAAACAGGACAAATAACAAAAACTATTTATGACTCTTGAAATTCTTACAATAAAATATATATAGTAAAATGTTTGTCTGTAAGATAGAAAAGACAGATTTGGCACAAATCACTAGATAAGTTTGACGAAAAAAGCTGTTATCGAAAATCGAAAAAGTTTACGTTTTTATTTTTCCCCATGTCCATCCATTTCATTATCAAAGGAAACCATTTTTGTACTTAAAATAAACTCAGACAATGTTGGAACCGAGAACAATGTGGTTTGGATACACCGCCATAGCGTCGCCTGCTGATCAGCATCAATCTACAATACAGTATTAGGGTACAATCTCTGTATACTCAGAATACTGAAATATAATACTTATTATAATAGCTAGATAATGACTTCTGTAAGTATCACAATACTAGTTTTTATAACACAAATGCTTGTATATTCGAAGTGTTCTTTTTACCCTCTAGAATAGCAATATCAAAAGAACGATAATAATTTTCTGATTTTTTTTTAACATGAGTATTTTAGATTTCTATTACAAATTATTCATGTTAAATTTCTAAACAAACTTTGAAAAAATGGGTCAGATATATTAAAGGGGCTGTGCTCCAGATGACAAAAAAGGAAAGTTTTCTTGTATTATAAATTTCTTGTAATATTTATGACTAATGCTTAAAAAATAACTTACTGACAAAAAATAAGTCAAATAATTACATTATAAATTGATTTTTTTCCCTTTCAAAGTGCTATACCGTAACGCGACGGTATAACTATATCGTATAAGATTTAAAGTAAATATCTGTAATATCACATACGGCGATGGTGGTGACAGTAAAAGCGTAGGAAATTTTTTGTTAACATGAGGGTCCAGAGTTCAAATCAGGCTGGAGCGAAAATATTTTTTTATTCTATTTTGACCTTTATAATCAGTTTTGAAGTAAAATATTATGTTGTTGTAATCTCACGGCATCTAAATATATAATTTATGAAAAAAAAATGTTTATGTCAGATCTGGAGTACAGCCTCTTTAACAATGTAACAAGGCTTTTTAATCTTTTTTATTCAGTCATGACTGCTTATCATCAAATTCTTATGCAATAATAAAGAGAGGCATATAACTTTGAGAGCACATATTCCAGGAAAACAGCTTGAGAACCTCGGGAAAGTCACATGCAGTTATTATGACACATTTTTGTTATGTCACTGTCGTCTGCTCAGCTGCTTTGATTTGTTTGAATTCGACTTTTGATAACTGCATTAGGAAATTGATTCTCTTGGCTATGTGGTCTACAGCGCTGGTTTTTCATACTACTTATGATCAAGTGGACATGAGTTCTAACTCCAAAATAAGGGTGGTCTTTTTTATGCACTGCATTTTTTTGTAACGGATGGAAGTTTGTTAGAATAATTTAAACTGTGTAGGCAGTCCTACGATAAGCTCCTATAAAAATAAAAACACATTTACCACTTTGTAAATTCTTCATTCTTTGTTGAATGTCTAGAAAAAAATGCAAATATATTAAATGAGACAGCATTGACCCTATCGACATTTTATAACTGTAGGTGGTAGTTTCAACATTTAAAAATGACAAGATATATATCTTTGGCTTTCTCCTTGAGTTTTAGGACCTGCTTAAAACCTGTTATTTCTTTCATTCGACAAAAAAGACAAAATACAGAATGGCTATTAAAATAAATTTGGAAAAATTAAATTACCTTAGTAAATTCAATACAAGGGATATTCATTAGTGGTAAATTAGTTGTTATCTTTCTGTATATCGAGAAATAAAGCAATTAGTACAAACCTTTTCTGAAGTGTGACAATAGTGTCTGTCCAAAATTATATTTAATTATAAGTGTTACGTTTCTGGACACACGAACAGTAAGATTTTTGTGTGTAAATATAAAGCAACTTGGAGATAAAGCGAAGGTCTGCTGTTACGAAACGCATTCCCTTGATGTCTTATAACACCCTGTTGAGTCTGCTTAGAGAAATAAACATTGATCAATGACTAGTTCTGGCAATACAGCTGTGTCATTCTATCAGAAGCAAGCAAGTTATGTGAAGTCGCGTTTCCTAAAAAGCTCTACGTAAGCATGTTCCAACGTTTTTATGATACGTTGAGACAAGACTTTGGGATTAAACTAAAATAAACTATTTTTAATAAAATTATTTCTTAGAGAAACGCTACTACAGAAGGTATTTTGGAAAAGTTGATATGTCGTTAAAACGTCTCAAACAAAGTGCTTCTTTACTCATAATTTTCTCAAAGCAGAATATTTCATCAAGAAATTTTAATGCACACAAATGTGAAACGCTAGAATGCATAATACCCAATTGTGACTCATGCTTAAAATTCTTTGCTTAACAAACTTTCAAAATCATAAATATGGTCGATTCTTTGCAGAGGGGACATATTCTTTTTCTTGAAACGTAAATCAAATATTTTGTCCTGTGTTCACTTGATTCAAAAAGCCTAACGTTAATTGATATCATACAAGAAAATTGATATCAAATCATCCCAGCATTCGACGCCTGATTTCATTTTCACATATTCTTCAGTAATTTGCGTGTCACTTGTCGGCTGGTCATAATATATAAATTGACAACGGTATTAATGTTTTATAAATGAAAGAATTAAGTCATATTACGCTAGAATTCAGTGGTATTAAATACAGCACTTAGAATGTCAAAGATCTTTACTTAACAAATTCCTGGTGTCATTAACAAATCTGAGATTTCTGATCTATCGGAATACGACGTCTCCTAAATCTTGATTTATTGATTTGCTAAAAGGTATCAATTTTCGCGATAATTTGGACTAATGTGGCTAGAGAGTACACACTAAAACTTCTAGGCTTGTGATTTTGTCCTTGACCCCCATGGCTTGATTTTCGAAGATACATGTTTCCACTTTCTGCAATTTGTCTGGTATATTTTTATAATTTATAATTATCAAGGCGGGCAGTAAACGATAGGTATGCAATGGATGAGAGAGAAGTTATAACTTTAAGCCATTATCTATTATATTACTGTCGCTATGTAAAGATAGACACTTTTTCTCATTATACGACATTCGCAAATAAAATATGCTACATGTTGAATGGAAATTTAAAATGTAGCAAGACAGTCTGCATTTCATTTCATTAACGACAGTAAAACGTGGTGTAAATTATGTTATGAAGTGTGAATCGTTCGAAAATACCGAAAACAAACACAACCCATATTACGTTTAATATCAGAGGCGAGACAGTCGGCAAAACATACATTGATTTAATACAAATATAAGTTCTGCAAAATTACTGAAAATTGTTCATCTCAAAGATTTATTTCACTTTAAATACATTATTCGTCTGTTTTGTGTTGTCTGCATTTTTGGCCCATGTAAATGAAGACCTAACTCAAACACTATCATAAATAAATTTATTTTCAGATAATCGCTTTTTCACAAAGTAAGGTTCGTCTTTCTTTTCGATATTTTTTCTCTAAAATATATTTTGTTGTATGATTAATCTTGAGATTTTCCTAAAGGTACTTCGGCAATGACGATTGAGAAACCGATCGTTTTGAACCGGAGTTATTTCACATCTTTTCAGTTCTCTTACAGCAATTGCTTGAATGTGGTTGTACAGAAACGTTCCTATATTCGACCGTAATATACTTTAGAACTTTTAAATGACAAACATGTTCTTTTTTCAAAGGACTAAAAGAATGAAATGCAGACGGCATCTGATTACAAAAGAGATTAGTTCTAAATCAGGTTATAAACCATATGAAAATAAGTGGTCTTTAACTAACAATGCCTATGATAAAACGGATGTCATCACACACACAAAAACATGTCAGGAAAGTCAAGGAAATAAAAGGACGTTGACAAAACATTATGACAATCTCCTGAAAGCTGGGTCTGAGTCAAAAGTACAACTTTTTTGTTGGCATCTTATTCATAATGAAAGTTTAATGCAGTTATCATAGATATTATTATTTTTACAATCATCATAATTATTTTCACACAAAATATCCATGAGGTCGTCCTGTCAGTTCACAGGTCCTCGCTTTCTCATTAATCACGATTAACATGCAATTATTCATATTTTCTCAGTCTAGACCGGTCGAACTTCAAAAGACCCTACACAATACTATTACTTGATGCAATTGTTGTTATTTGGTGACTAATAATTACATTGTTATTACAGAAATCACGTAATCATTACATTATTTCTGTGCCTTTATTGCTAAGTGACGATTTTTATTAACCGTTCTTGCATCAAATTTGTGATATATTTGCATAAAAAGGTTACTTTGACACATGATCAATTAACATTCATTTTTCTGACCCAGTAAATAATTTGAAATGATCTGTCTGTTAAACAAATTATTTTTATGGACCATTTTAAATTGTACACTCAATCAATTTTACAAATGTAATGAACGTATGTTTAATGGCCTGTTTGTTAGCTAGCAGCCCTAGATTAGAACCACGTGAACAAGAATTCGATTCGCAGTTCAAGGTCAAACGTTGAACCTGGAGATTTGCAATTTTAAGCCTGTCTATTTCTTAAACTTTATATTTTCTTCTCAGCATCAAGATGAATGTTATTCGAGGAATATAATAGTATCAAACCGGTGTTGACAATGTTCATATAATTCATGTCCTTAAGACGTAACATTTTAAAACTATCAAGTAGTGTACAATTTAAACAACTGGCTACTAATTTCAGTAAATTCCTTGAAAGATATGTACATATTTCAATTTCTAGACCATGAGTTTACAAGAAACTCATTGATGCACAGAACCAACTGGGCACAGATTCTGAAGACGTAAGTGCCTGATTCTTGTAAGTTCACACATAAAGAATATCCATTTAACTGTAGAACTGTAAATGTATCTAAATAGACCATCTGTGGATGCAAGTCGTACTCATACCGCCTTAGTATAAGTAGTAAAAGCTATAAAAGAGCCAAAGAATCGATTCCTTAACGCGTTTGTTATAGACATAGGTTTGTGACTTGCTCTTCGGGTCATTATTCAGTAAGTACATTGTAGTAGTAAACACGCCTTAGTCTGGTATTTTCGTTCTAGTTTTCATTTTCGAGACTAGTTTACTGGTTGCTACATTCAACAGTATGGCTTGAAGTCTGTTTATTGGCATATTTGTTAACTGCTGTATTATTTGTTTTATTAACTTATTTCCTGTATATACACGTGAATGATTCTGCCAATGTACCGAACGTTAATGTTATCTTGTATTTTTTACATGTGTCGCTGTATTGCTATTCATATCAAACTGATAAATAAAAGATAATAGTTATTATTAAGGGATCGAATATAAAAAGAAAATGTTGATTACTTTCAGTTACTTCATACTGATGAAATATTTAACCATTGTTTCAGTTTAATACCAACAACAATGATAAAATAAAAAAATTAAACAAGAAATTGGTAAAACCATATAATGCTCCCCGAAGTAAAGGGGTGGTTCTTTAACACTGCACTTACTCTCATTGGTCTTTATGACTGTGTGAAGTTTTATTCAATTTCCTTCAATACTTTTCAAGTTATTTTTCCTAACAAGCATTATTAGGTATTATAAAGGGAGATAATTAAACAACTAAGTAATGTAGAGTGATGGTTTTTTTTATTTTGCATTTCTCCTCACCAGTCTCTATAACTGTGGGAAGATATGATGAGATATCATTGATATTTTAGAATTTATACTCTAGACAAGCATTACTGAACTTTTGTAATTATCATTAAGGGAGATGATTAAAAAATTAAGCAAGGTAGAATTAAGGTTCATAAACATGCATTTTCTCTCTCTGTTCTCTATCACTGTGTGAAGTTTTAATAAAATTCCTTAAATAGCTTTGAAGTTATTCTTCAGACAAGAATAATTAAGTACCATAAAGGCAGATAATACATATATTTAGTAATGCAGGGTTATGGTTCTTTGATAATACACTTCTTCTCACTAGTCTCTATAACTGTGTGGAGTTTCAATGATATATCATTGATAGTTTACAAACTGTACTACGGACAAGCATTATTAAACATTTTAAGTATCATTAAGGGAGATAATTAAACAAGAAATCGGTAGAACCGATGGTTGCTCCCCGAATAAATGCCAATTCCAAAAGGGCTATTGTTTAGAATGTATTTTTTAAAGTATGAAAAATAACAAAGGGCAATAACTCCTAAATTATGCAAAATAGAGTTACGGTTCTTGCACGCTGCACTCTTCCTCATAGAGATCTATCTACCAATAAAGTTTCATGTTAATATCTCTTATACTTTGTGAGATATGCCCCGGACAAAAAAAAAGAATCAGAAATTTTAAAAGGCAATAACTCAAAAATTAATAAAGCAAGAGTTATGGTTTTGTGCATTGCACTGCTCATCAATGAGATCTATCTACTTGTAAAGTTTCAAGTTGATAACTCTTATACTTTGTGAGATATGCCCCGGACAAAAAATAAGTATGAGAAATTTCAAAGGGCAATAACTCAAAAATTAATAAAGCAGGAGTTATAGTTCTTGTGCACTGCACTGCTCCTTAATGAGATCTAACTACCTTTAAGTTTGGTCTTGATATCTCTCATAGTTTTTGTGTTATGATCCGGACAAAATTATGACAGACGGACGGATGAACGGACGAACGAACGGAACGACGGTACGGACGGACGGACAAAGCGGCAACTATATGCTCGCCCTTCGGGGAGCATAAAAAACAATAATCGTCAATTGCCATAACTGTGACAATATCGAATACAGTCGGGACTCTCTTGAGTGACAAATAAAAACAAATATTTAATGAATCTGAAAGCTTGAGTCGTGACTTGAAAATGATATGACCTAGACATTCTTACAAAAAGAAAAATTAGTGGAACTTCATTGTCAAGCATTAACTATCTTATTAACGAATGATCTATATCTAATGTTACACATGTTGTTTACCAAATAACCATGTACTTTTTTCTCCTCAGAAAACCTCCTTATTTTGTTATTATTGTGTGTGTCTCTCTCTATATGTTATTAGACAGGCTATAGACATTGTATAATGTTTTATGCTGAAATAAAATATTCGTATTTGTTTTAATACTTATTTTTTCCTCGTCTGAAAGTCATTTAATAACCAGATTTTATGTTAGGCTGTGGTAGCTGTGCAATTTCGGTTAGACCGTACGCCTGGCACACGCAATATCATTGTTACAAATGGTCATTATTATACCGACACTTCTTTGTAAACATGTGTGATAACATTTGTTCACTACCACCCGTTCGCTGTCTTAATTTATCGGCTTCATTCAAGAAAACATCAAATATAATAAATGTTACATAAATATCTCATAACAGTGATCATATCTCTGTCAAAACACATCATTTCACTATTCAGCAATACCTTGTCTTGCCTCCGGCGGCCATTTAAAGATGATGTCCACTTTCAAACGGTGTCGCGTATCATTAAGTCATCTGTGATTATCGCACCGCGGGGATCTGTTTACTTTTACGATGTGTATCAGTGTATCAAACGGTGACCGCTGTATCGTTGCTTTGATATCATACGCAAAATGTCTTACGGGTGCATTTTATCGTCTTTTAATTGGTATATCATGATAAGATGTGTTTCAAGTTGATTTTCGGTTTTGTCGTATCTTTGTAAGAAAAGTCACCGCTAAATAAACAATAGAAATAGATGTAAAGAAAATTACATAACATTTGACATTGAAACAATTGATGGAAACAGTAATAATTATAATTACGGTAAAAGAAGAAAGCGATATGTGTATCTCGAACCGTTGACATGAACACAGTTTTATTATAGGAATTTCAACTGTTCGAAAAAGTGAACTGAATATTAAAATATTACAGCATCTGAATAGCTTGAAATTCAATTGTTTACGTTAAAAATTACGTTTACCAACAATTTACCCAGTAAAACAAATTTGTACCCGTCATTTCAAACGGACACCTCGTAAATTGTTAATGGTCTTCCTGCAACTTTGATTGACTTAAAGATAATCAATTTCGAATAAATGTATTTACGATTTGTAAGCTAATGTGTATTCGTATAAAGACAGCACTGACTGACGGAAATGGAAAGTAACATTTATTTAATGTTTAGTGTTTGCTTGATACATTTCACCTTTTACATAATTGCTCTGTGTAACGTATGCCTTCATTTAAACGGATATTTCGTTTATTTAATGTTTGCCTTTTGATTTTATCGAAATGCTCATTGCCTCTTAATTTATTTCCTATATCGAACAAACAGTGCCAGCATCGGCAACACGATCTTCGTGTTAATTATTGACTAAATTATCTGAATCCATTAGCTTGTTAATTATGCTGCTAATTGACAGATATTCTTGTCAGAAAGTTTATAATAAATAATTGATCCTCGTTGTAGTAGCGGTAGTAAACAGAAAATTAAACAAACGCGGCAGGACAGAATCAAATATGCTCCTTTTGTTCGGGGTTGTTATACTTGTTCTGTAGCCTTTTAAAACGGATCGTGTGTCAAAAATGACAAATATTTGTTTGTGTCAAAGCACGTGTTAGTACCACGCCCATCAATGCTTAAGCTGAATATCTGATACAGAAAACCGTCTAATTCAAAAAGGCTGTGATGACCACCCAAACTTAACATCTTACGAATATTCGATCAAACAGAACGACATTTTCCTTAATTCTAGTTGCAAAAAAAAATGTTTTTATAGGCTTTGTGAAAATGGAACTATACTTTTAGCATACAAATGCTTCAATGGTCATTTACGTTGCCTATAGCAGGATAACAAGCTCGGACATAAAACAAGAAAAGCTCAGTTATATCCGTGACAAAAATCCGTAACTGTAAAATGTTAAAATAATTGACGAGACAATCAAATTTATCAAATTATAAAACTTACAAAGATATTTGTATTATAGTTGTCTTAGGAAAAATTGACTAGTTCTTTTCTCCCATCTAGGCAAATCGCGTTATCTTTCCTAATTATCGCCGACGTCTGCTGCTCAGGTGTGCTGTATCCGTTATAGGAAAATTCAAATAAGCATTTATATACATGTAAATATAAGTAATTTAGAAATATTTTACGTCAATAGCAGAAAAGATCTCTTATTTAATACTTCAATATACATGTACTAAATGCTCCAAATTTATATAATTACTTCTAGTTAATGCATACGTGTTTTGTTGTCACTTATAGCAATAAAACAGACAGGTTTGTAACTGTCTGGTTAATAATGTAATAAGTTGTACACCTGTCCAGTTATCTCTGTAAATTACAAATTATATACATTTTTTAGACAATCTATCTATACAAAATATGCAAATTCGCCAATTAAGCTATCTTCATAATTACGCAGTCTGAAATTAAAAGAAATGGCGAGGCAAAATAATATCTCGTCCACAAATGTATGTTTGTTTGTTGTTTCATATTTCATTTTTATATAAAAGTTTGATTACCAAATATAAAATTCAAAATACAAATATCAGTTAGATTTAATGACCTCGTTGTTACCAATGTTCTAACATGGTTTTGATAAATGTTGCTGTCGTTATTAAGATAAATAATTATTATATAAATATAATAGTTATTAGATAAATAAAGATGATAAAATACTTGCATGCGTAAAAAGTACCGTCAGGTCAGTCATAGAACTTCTAATCGATCCAGATCTGAGGTGTTAACACATATGTTGTTAGCTAAATGAATTCTTAATTTTAGCGTCAAGTTTGGTGAATAAAATAAAAGAACAGTTCGGCATACACATGTCTTTCAGTTGAAACTAGACATGTTAGTATATGACAACATTCAAGTCTCTCTTAATTTGACAAAAGATTTTGCATTAAAATAACTCAGTACGGCTTATTGGTAAAAGAGACAGACGTTAAAATATAGCATACAAATGATAAACAACTCTTATTGATAACAGGAGTACATGTAAATTTACGTTGATCTTATTACATTAACTTGTAAGCTTTTGATATGATAGATTTTAATTACTTATTTTCACCAGTTCTAAGTAAATGTATAACGTTATGAAATTCATTTCTTTTTGGGGTCATAAAATTCGATGTTTTTTTTTATATTTGCCATGTGTCATAATGCACAGAATAACACAATAACCATTTTGACAGGGATAAAAGCTTTCCGACCTCCATGATATTCAAAACTCTTAAACAGACAGAGAATGTATTTTGTTTTTTATTGTATAATTGCCCATTAGAACTCATTAAGATAGCTAGTGTTTAGTGAAGACATCTCAATTTCTTCATTTTCTACTGCATATATAATTACCTGGGACATAGAACTTGTTTAATTGTACCCTTCATTGTTCTTCTTTACTGTTTAGGAAGATAAGTTTGAAGCGATTTTACAATGCTCGCGTGGTGATCCTTTGATCTAGTAAACAAATAGGCTTAGTGTAAAATATTGCATTCTTGAAAGCGAGGCAATAACATTTCTAATGTTAATTTTAAAGGTTTTGAGCGGTAAATCTATATTCAATTACACAGACAGAAATTGAATAAGAATGATAAGAAATTAAATTACAGAGATAGTGTTTTACATCATAAAGGCAAAAATGAAAATAAACACTTTATTAGTTTTATCAATCCTTAGATCTCTGCGAGGCGCGTGCCTTTTCATTATCGAACATTGCAGTGACTTTAGCGGTTCTTTGATGGCTCAACACCAAACGAATAAAGAGAGCCTTTTCTGTTTTTCATTGTAACAGTATTTTTGGACCTTGGAGTGGAAAAGACTGATTTACATCTTCATTTTTGTAAAATGTTTCATATATTACTCACACCATATTTAGATGGATTCAAAATGCAAACTAAACCAATTAGACGAATATTTAAGATTTTGTCATTTTTAAATCAACTGTTTTTAGTTAAGAAAAAAAATGAAGGACATTTCTTCTGCGTAGAAATCACAAGATTGCCAGTGCGTTCTTAGCATGAAGCGTCCAGAGGATCTAGACTATTTACGATGGCATCTCTCAAAGTAGCCTCCAGCCAGACTAGTTTCAAAATTAATGTTTACTCTAACCTTTTGCTAATTAAAACAATAGGTCATTAAAACAAATTGTAAAAAAAGATTGCAATGGAAACTAAGATAAATCAGATCTACTTCATTAAGTGCAAAGTGATTTTTCACTAAATTAGTTGTATCATTCGAATCGTAGCGTTCGTGACCTAATGTTTCGCCGGAAGCTGATTGAAATACGTTTTATTTAATTATCTCAAGATACGGAAACGGCTTTCGATCACGTATTAATTGACTCTAATTCTAGAATTTTTCATGTCATCCATTTCCTTCATTTGCTTGTTTACGGTCAATTTGTTGATCATCAAATTTCCTCGTTTTCTTTAACAACGCCAACCTGATGCTAATAAGGTGCAAGTTGTAAGGTGTCGTCTGCTGCAAAAAGGACGATAAATAAACCTGAACAAAGCAGACGATACAATATATGGTCGACCTTTTCCTCTTACTTCAAATATAATACTGGCTATCTTGTTTTAATCAAGGTTTCCATTTTAATACATTTTCGCCAATGTTCTTAGTTTTTTTCTCTTTCTTTGAAGATGATACTGATATAGGATGCTCAGTTGTATCAGTAAATGTATTTATTTTCAAGCAGAAGTCAATCAGTTTCTGTCTCAAATGTTTAGGAAATACAAATGTCTGCTATTCTAGATTATTTTGGTAGAGTGCAAAATTTGAAACTACACAGGTTGCTCTCGCCTAAAAATGCTTTAGCTCTAAAGATTAAATTGCAAACGATCGGAAATTATCATATCAAATACGAAAAAAAAATTACAGGAATTTTTTTTTCGGAATATTTAAATTTTCCAGAGCTGCATGAAAAAAAATCTTTAAAAAAATAAAAACAAATTTGGCTTTTCTCAAGCACCTAAGTAAATATTTGCAAATACAAATTTTGCACAAACATACCTAGAGTTCCTGATTTGTAGAACCTGCTTATTTCTAACTTGAAAATTTAGTGAACTTTGCTTTTTTCCACAATATCAAAATGTCAACCCAACATTTTCTTGTGCAAGGACTTTGATTGTAAAAGCACATGGACAAACAGACAAGAGAAACTCACTGATCTTTCCATATTTCACAAAAAAGTCTTGTCACTAATGCAGCACCTGAACCAGTTCTTGACATGAGAAGAGCTGACTTTTCGTCTGCATGTGGTACTTCCGGTAAGTTGTAATTGTTATCGATAAAATCAAAGAAAAGTAACCTCTTGTTTCTTTGATTAATTCCGATTTTATTATATCTATGGAACAAATATGAAAATTGACAGAAGCACGCTAGTTTAACAAGACGAAATGCATTGTATTAAGTGGCTCCGATAATCATTCAATGAATAATTTCGCTTCAAGCGGGAAAGGGTCGAGGCTTTGTTGACTTAAGATAAAACAGGGAGAGCTTTTGTGACAGGAAGTTGAAGGAGAAATACACGGAGAATGATTGAATTAAGATTTCATGTCACACGAATCGAGAGGGGAAAATCTCAGACGAATATTCAATAACGTCCGAGAATTATTGCAGACAAGGCATATCGACAGAGAGCTATAATAGAAGACAATATAATTCTTATATACCCAACAGAATGAAACGAACGGGTCGTTCCAGAAGAGATACAGCTATCAAGTTCAGCTTAGAACATCCGAAATCGTTTCTTACAAGACAGTTAATTTCCTATTTGTTCGTTGAATTGTAATTGCCTTTTGTTGACGCCGAAATGCCCGGATGGGCGGCCATCATCTGCGACTTTGGAATCGTTCTACTAGAATGGTTCCAAATTGCTGTATTTAATAGAGTCCAAGATAATGACTGCAGTCGATTACAAATTACCCAATTAGGGAAAATAAAGGAAAATAATCGAGATGCTCCAATATTTCTCGTATTCGGTTATTTATCAGTATCAAGTTGATTTAGATTCTGTTGTAGTCATAAAGAAATGTATCCGACTTCGATAACCATCTTAATCAAATTCTATAACAATAATACGCAGCGTATGATTGAGGGCCGAGATTGGCGGGGTTATGATTGCCTCTTCATTCTGGAGACAAATTATTTGTCGCCCAACAAGATAGATTTGTCGGCTGCTGCAAATGGGAGATTTTCCATTATTTCGGTGAGTAAATTGAAATAATAAACAATGCAAATGAACTGCCATCTTCCTGGATAGTCTGTCTAAGAATGACAGATGAAGTGCTTTTATTTTTTTCATACAAATGTAAAGAAAACGTCTTCTTTTAAATATCCGAATACTACAATTTATGAAAAAAATGGGAGAATCTTTTAAAAATGAAAATTTCAAAGTTAAAAAAAAGGTCTTATGACTCACTATGATGTCGTCAAAATGGATGAGCATTTTCATTAGAGAAGGTCGAAAAGTTCAAAACATCATAATTTTCATCATTATTTTTCATGCCAAGTGATTACCTTCTCACCTGAAGAACGCTGCCCTCTCGCGCGCATGCAATAAGTGGCGCCATCTATTGTTGATATGACAACCTGAACTAAACCGATGTCGCTTAGGCCGTTTTAAATACTATGATGGACAACTTTTGGAGTAATTAAAACGCCATAAACATAATATTAACTTTTGGAATTTGTTATTTTTTAAAGGAAAGAATGTTTATGGAATTTCAAGAATTGTGTCCACAGCAAGGATGTGAAAAAAACGGTATTCATGTCGCAAAATATTGAAAATTTATTGCCGATATTAACGGATTTATCATTCTAGGGTTCGGATAATTTTATTTTAGGATTACTAATTGACTGAAATGTAAAAATGGAAACTGAATGCTGAAAATAAATCTTCATTAAAATGCAACAGGTGATACAAAACAAACAAAATAAATCTTACGACACTGTTTAATTTCCATATGCATAGAAATTTATCATAGATATTTTCTGCATACGAAACGTCATTTAAAAGTAAATCTCCATAGAGAATATTAGCAATGTAAGCAAGCAAAGGAATAATCGTACAATTTTACTTTTGTTGTTGTTGTTGTTTGTTGTCTTTTTTAAATAACATACAATTTGGCAGTGCTCGTCTTTCAATGTTTTGTTTCATTGATGACGTCAGTGCAATGGTCAAAAGAACTGTTGAAGCGTCTTTTTGCTCAACAGATTGTTTGAAAGAAAAAGGAAAATGAAATAAAGATTTTAAAAATAAAGCATTTCATGTGCTGTTCCTTCACATGACTAATTACCTCCAAACAAGTTCACGTGAAACATGTTGAATGTGCTGTTCCTTCACATGACTAATTACCTCCAAACAAGTTCACGTGAAACATGTTGAATGTTCTGAGACTGATTTGATCAACTTACTTCTGTAAGAACTCTTAAAATATTCTTTCTATTGAAAGCTTCTTTGACAAACTGTACAATGCTATCGAAGAGGGTCAATCAAAACGTGGGAGGGCAAGCAAGCAAATTAATGAACCCAGTATTGCTGGCTTCGGTGTAACGAGTTAGGAATAAAATTTACTCATTAACATGTCATTTTGTAAATCTAACCACACGGCTTCTAAAATGTAATAATTATATTAAATTAATAAGTTTTAGATCTGTTTCAATTCAATTTGACATTAGACCTAATCGCTCTGTAATTTATAGACTTATAGAAGACCACCTGTTTGTTTTGCCGTGAATTACCGTCATTAATAACCCTAGTAAAGCATGATTCACCGAATTTGCCCATTGAAATATCTGACAGGACAAAGCCGAATGACAATTTACCCCTTAATTTTAGACATCTTATTTAAATGAAATTAAAATTCGGGAATGAGAATTTAAATACAGAGTTTTAGCCATTGCAGCTAAGTGGAAAGTTATTGTGCTGTCTAGCGTTGCAGAGTAATTGCGGAGATGAGCAAACGGTTGTGGACTCCAGTGTTTAATTTAATACGGACAGAATTTTATGTTGTTTTTATTGCAACCAGTGTCTGATTTCGTCCTGTGTGTACCACAACATCTTATAATTTTCAATTACCTTCAGAAAAAAACTTCACCCGCTAACACAATCGTGAGCTTTGTAGCCTAGTATCACAGAGTTTTCCTAATGATATACTAGAAAAGGTCACGGGTAGAAACATAGACACTGTTGAAAAGAGGAGACTTAAAAGGGATCATTACTTCAAACAAGAGTTAAAACAAGGGTCCCTTGTCTGTACATACATGCGGAGATATGGGTTCACTGGTCGTCTGTTTTAAATAACATGCACCTCGTACTTACACCTTCCTACAAGCCTTGTTTTACTCTTTAACCTTGTCAAATTATAATATATAAGCCTTTGAAGCACAGCAGAGCAGGACAGAGCAAATATATGTAGGCAGAAAACAAAAATCGAAATAAAAAGATTCGAAAGAGTATTAGATTTGCTAAATCTTGTTTTCTTTGTCATTGTGAAAGAATAAAAGCTAGAAACACTATGTGAACTTACTTTGAAAGCGCAGTTACAAATAAAACAAATTGACTTATTGCAATTCTAATACCTTTTGAAAAATAAACAAACATTATTAATACGGCAAAAATAAGCAGAACGATAAATAAATAAATAAATAAATAAATAAATAAATAAATAGAAGGATAAATAAATAAATAAATAAATAAATAAATAAATAGAAGGATAAATAAATAAATAAATAAATAAATAAATAAATAAATAAATAAATAAATAGAAGGATAAATAAATAAATAAATAAATAAATAAAGGAGCATCTTTCTGTCTAACTACAGCACGGAAACATATTCTTTATTTTAACATTTTAAGGGTACCATTGTTTTCGAAAATGTTATGCTCCATTGTATAAATAATATACAACAACAAAATTCAACTCAAAAAATGGACAATGAATATAAGAAATAATCCACTTTGAACGGCAGTAAATATTCAAAGCCCCTCCCAAACGTACTGATTTAATTACAAACACCTGTTTGAAAATTCCATTGAATATATTTATAATATTATCATTGAGAACAATTGTTCTGTTAATCTTAATCAATAAATATTAATCCTGATCAGATTTGTTGACTACTAATTGTTAGCTTATATAGTATATTGAATTCCCGATAGAATTTTTCCGATGATAAATAATTTTTGGGATCATTAATTTCTATTTATCTCTTACACTCAATCCCGTTGGTCAGAAGGTTCCATACAGCTTACACATCTGTTCTTGATTATATATATACTTCATAAGAGCATTTTTTTTCATACCGTAAGGTATTGTTGTTTTAAAGAAAATCCTGATAAATCAAAAAGTTTATAAAAATCATTTTTACGATAGATTCTGGTTCTTTCTTTGTGGAAAACAGTAAACCCAGAACGCAAGCAAAGTATTGTGAAAGCTTTTTATACAAAAGTTATTCATCGTTTTTCCTCAGAAATTTGGAATATTTTTATTTCAACGCCATTCGGTAATTGCTATATCAATCTTTAAGCATTGATCTTCCATAGACGTTCGTTATTTTCATAACTACAAAAAAGATTCACTTTCTGACACTTATGGCCAAGTTATTTTGCTAGCTTAGAGCTTAGTAAATGTTTTACCAGCAGTTCTATTTCATATAATAAAAACTGACGTTTAAAAGATTTTTTTCTCTAATAATCATATGATGTTGGTAATAAAAAGCTTTGTGTGGCATTGTACAGAAATTTTAAAACGAAATTAGTTTTTATTTTGGTATTCTTTACATGAGAGAGATATCAACATAGAAAGGTCAAAGAGGTTATTTATCTTGGCATATCGCATTTGTGCGCATGTCTGGAAACAATTCTTCTGGCCAATCAAACTTGAGATGAAGAGATAGGAAAAGAAAAGTATATTAGATTTGTGCCAGGTATTTGTCAGGTTTCTAATCTACATATCTGCATTCTTTTCAGGGTTTTGGGGTTATTTATTACACTTCGAATAACCGTAATCAAGAATTTAAGACGTTTGTTTTGAATGGCTGTCGCAAAGTCCTATAGCCAATTAACATAGCGTAGAGTGATTTTCTATGGACCATTATTGAAATCTTTTTCGATATTGGTGGTAAATAGAACAAAACGTAATTGAATACACTATGGCATCTGACCCTAAATCTTCCTCAGTGTCAAAGGTCACGAAGAACATCCAATCAAAATACGGAAGATATTCATTTTACATGGAGAAACATCAAATAATTATTATGTTTTCAATATAAACAATTACAACTCCGCCCACATTTTTACATTATATGATATTATTGAATTTCTTTTAAAAAATCTGGGTCAGTCTTTCCTTTAAGAATATTCTCCCCTGAATGAGAAAATGGGATTAAAATTTGAGGATAGAACATGGTATGAATATTAAGAGATAAAGTGTGCACATAGTTCCTGGCAGTAGATTTTTCATTTTATGTAATATTTCATTTTTGTGAAGACATTAACAATTTTCATCAAACTCATTTTCCCGTTTTTGCTATTAAATATTGAATTCACATATACAAATGCGTTTGTATACAATCACTGAACGATGGGCAAAGATGTACCTTAATAAGTGTGTGTTTTATTACGATTATAATGTTAAAACAGACACACAGTAATTAGATTAAATTATTCAGCATTTACTTAGGCATTTTATATTATGGCGTAATAGGTATCTTCGTCAGACAAGACATGTAATAAGTATGCTTCTTGACAAGAAGATCAGTGGCAGGTAAAATTTTATATCGTCCCAATATTTCGTCCTACATACATCTTTCCGTGGGTGCAAGCTGATGACAAGATATGTAAGAGTTATGATTCTTGGCCAGAAGATCAGGGGCAAGTAAAATTGTATTTCATTCTACCATTTTGTCGTAAATCCAGTTGGTTTGGTTGCCTGCTGATGAATTTGTCAATCAAATAAATCTAAGTAGAACAGCAGAACTTATAACTAACACACACTGTAAACACTTACATGTAAATACAATGACCATTTTTTTTGGCCAGAATTTAATATTTCAGTGGCTCAATGAACCATTAAGTGAAACCAATTGTTTCATTTGACTCGTTTTGGCATTTAAGGAAATTGCTTTTCATTTCTGTCCCGGCCGTGAAGAATTTATGAACCCCGATAACTAATTCCTTAAAACATTAGTTTCACTGCCTTCCGTTAATGCCAAAAATAACACGCAATGGACGTTTTGGCAATGAATTATCAATAATGTCATAGTCAGCCTCGTTTTGAATGACGTACGATTTCCGATTAGTTGATTTAATTTTCCACCGTATTGCTGTGAAGATGTGCGTATCGGGACCTCTGTCTAGGCCAGGGAAAATGAAAGAATTTATGACAGGCTTACAGAAATGTTTAATTCTGTACAGCCAACATATCATTTGGGTAATTGTGTATCAGTTGAGTTGTCGAGGTCTTGCAAATGCAGTATATATATATACAAATCATTTAACTGGTACTATTTTAAATGAGTTAACGAGAGTTTTGCATTACATCGATAGTTCGGTGATCAAGGTGTTGGTCCGTTTGGTCCCGAGTTCAAATCGCCACAAGTTGTGTCTTTGTAAAAAGACTTTCATTCCACAAGTGCACGAGCTCTTAAGAGCTTAAGTAGGTACAAGTAAACAAAAGTGACTTGCTCCTCTATCATGAGATTGGGGCCATCAGTGGTGTCATGCCTGCTAAGTAACTAAGCTGGAATAAGATATACTTGCAAATATAAAATATACTAAGATCACAGGATGTACATATGTGGTTCAACTATGGTTCAAACAAGTATGAGTGAAATTGATCATTTAAGGTTAAATTTTTGAGAATGATAAGTAAAACTTTCTGTTACATACCAAATAAAGTGCATTCTTTTCTCATACACTAATGCTCTAAAAAGACAGGGTAATGTCTCTTTTTTAGAAAGAGTCCTTTTAAATAATCCCCTCAAAATTGTCCTGGATTAATTCATATAACTGAAATCATAAATAAACTTTGCTCTCTGATAAATCTTAAAGAAATGTAAGAAAACCCTTATTTTCGGTTTTTGTATTGATTATCCACTGGTTTACAGTGGATCCAGACACACAAAGCCACTATAAATCAGATATATCGCACTGATTGAGACAATAACATTTAAAATCAATTTCTTCATCTTTTAAGATAGCATCTATCAATTATTGGACACGATCATTTCAAAGGAAAAAGCATCTTTATTGAAATAAATCACGCTTAATTATTAATTGAAGATTATAATCCAAATGACAAATTCCCTGGAATCACATTTTAAAGGTTATGAGAGACTAATTAAGGAATGTTTTGTTGCAGATTTTGTGTTATTTGATGAAGAATGTTACATCAAAGAAACATTTATTCCAGGACAATTCTGCAGAAGTTGAAGACAATTTAACAGAAGGTATATATCAGTGAACCCAATTTTTATACCAAAATCTGATAAGTTCTGTGAGCCTTACCTTACTAAGTGCGTGTGGTAATTTAACATAATTAAAAAAAAAAGCAAATCCAGTCAACACAATTCCGTGAACACGTCTTTAGAACAAGTTGCAGCAAAAGAAATAGAAACGGAAAAAAACTGTATTGTAAATGAACGTTGTCGACTTTGTTCTCGAACGCCAACAACAACAGCAACAGCCAACAACAACAGCAACAAGAACAACAACAACAACAGTTACTTTTATTAATGTCGGATTACTGAGTGGTAATAACATGACCTATTTTCTTTAAAACACAAAGTTGCTAAAAGTTATTTTCCTGTTAAAAACTTAAAATACAATATGACTCCATTTAAGAGGCTTGAAAATCAAAGTACTGCACGTTATTCTACATACTGGAGAAAATTACTCTAGCTGATTATTTAAAGGTGCATGACATTTTTAGCAACTGACACCAAAAGATTGCTGTCACGTTGGTTATATTCATGCCACGACATGCAAAATGTGAAAAGAATAAAATGATGATAATAATAATAATAATAATAATAATAATAATAAGAGCATAGAATTTCAAACAATTCTGCGAAATGCACAATTCCTCTTTCAGAATAAATACCGGACGGACAGTCATGGAGGTTTGGTCCCGAAGAGCGTTTTGTAAGCCAGAGGTCTCTGTCATTTACGTTATATTAAGATTTAGCTAACAGTTACAGTCTATCTGTTGTATATTTTGTTGGGTCTGTTAGATATTATAAACAATTCCAAGAGCTTGTCAGAACATTCGCTAAATTGTTTAACAGAGAAAGATTTCCATCAAGTATCAAGTTCTTTCCTAGCTCTGTTAAGGTTGCTTTTGTTTTTGAATTATGTGGCAAGTACTGGTCTACACGGTACTGGCCATGCACAGCAATGCATTCTGACCATGGTCTGCACTTCTCGCTATTCAGTAAGTTTTCAGTGAATTCCTTTTTCAAATTATAAATCGTTTTGGTCAAATAGACGGATGAAAAAAATCTATTTTAGAATTTTGGTAGGGTAGAGGTTAAAACTGTGTTTCTTACCACTAATTTTTCTTTTTATTTCTGCGGTTATTATTCATTTGATTAAATATTCAGCCACTTCCAAAGTATGCGGTTAATATCGATATCATAAAGGCTTTTGTGATTTCAATCTCAAAGAATTCAAATAAACCAATATTTGATCAACAATGTTTTTCAGAAGTGATGGAAATTGTTTTGAATTTATAAATAGTCGAAATTCTCAGCTGTTAATACTTTTGGTCAGTAAAGCAGACGATTCATAGCGTTACCTCGCACGTGACGTTACGCGGTGTCACGTAGCTATTCCATCGACATTTACGGTTCCAGATACGAATCTACGTATCAAAATTATATTTTTGCCTCATTTAATTTATTGCCACATTTCTTTGAGATAATGTCAAAAATCTTTATTATAAATTTACTTAATTTCACTTATTCCTACGCGTATACTTTAATGTTTAACATTTTAGAAGTTTTTTTCCTTCATGAATTAATGACTTCTTGATTTAGTGATCGAATAAATCGACATTCGACATGGGGTATCATACGAGGCTGGTACGAAGAATTCAATGGAATTATAATATCATAAATTTCAATTAAGAAAATCTAGGTAAAACTTGGCAAAACGCTTTGCCTTTAAACCCATGAACTGAATTTTGTATCAGATATTAGGAATAAATCAAATTATAATCGAATTGTATAAAAAAATAAATTACCTAAATCATTAATACGATATTTTTTCTGAAGTAAAACAGTGATTTAACATTAATTGAAATGTCAGTTTAGTATTAATCGGATAATCAGTATATCTTTAACGTGGTTTTTACCCAAGGATCCAGTTTCTAAGTGACTTATCCAGACTTCAAAGGCAACGAAACTGACAGATTACAAATGTGGAGATACCATTTATTTTATCAACTTTCTACTTTTCTTTTTCTATGACTTTTTATTCTAATAATTTGATTTAGATTTTTAATGTTATTTATTTGTACTTTAGTATTATTTAGAACAAAACCCCTTTTTATTAACCTCTCTGTAACTCTCCTATAACATTCGTTGCTATATTCAGGTTTAAGCCGCGGCGAGCAGTTACATTATTTTGTTATTTCATTATTTCAATCTTTTGATTGCACCTCGTGCAACTTGTTCCATAATATGTGTTTCAGAAAGGTTGACATTAACTAAACGTAATTCAAACCCATTTCCTTACAGTCTAGGCTTGACCGAACCGACCTGGGTTCTTAAAATGAGAGCCCCTGCTGTAACATAAAAATGCCCCTAAATAGTAACAGGTTAGTAAAGTGTATAAAGTAAAGCATTTCCTTTTCAAAGAAGGTTTTTTTTGGGTTTCTGTTTGGGTGAAAAAATAACGGGTTTACCCCCGTTACATTTATATGGGGAACTTGTCTCCTTGAAAAAGTCTGAATGTAAATTGTAATGCAATCGAATTTAAGAAAAACTGAAGGAGGCATTTCGTGTCAAGATAACGTATGCTGACTGTGTCACTTGCAATAGAATTCGTACTTCCTCACCATATGTTTTTTTCTATCGTTCTTATAATTACTGTGTATCAAAGAATAATTATTTGTTGATGTTTTAGTAAATATGAAATAAGTAGTGAAGACGTTTTATTGGACTAAATGACTCTATATTTCCATAATATCGCGATTTTCATTAAGTTTTTTTATGTATGACATCTTCCATTACTTATAACCAAGGCCAGAACGGAGAAAAAATATTTTCAATTCCTAAGAAAGTAACACATTTCTTACTTTATTAAAGTTTGAGATGAAATGAATGCTATACAGTTTTGCATGCCAATCCGGCCGGTTTGATATCTTTATTTGAGATTATTCGCTGATAAAAGTGCAATAAAACTCGATTCATGATAAGGAAAATAACTTTATAATTGACTCATAAAGGCTTTGCCGGTGTATTTACCACTTTGTCAGTGCAACTAGAAAGTATCGACGTATTTGTAGGTATTTTATATAGCTTTTGTTAATTGTAATTTATTTGACATATTATTTGTTACCTTTTATGCTTTTGCCCACATTATAGATACGCTTTGTGGAATTTTGGGGACGTTAGCTAAACTATCCGATCTAAAAAAGGAACTTTATGATATTTAGTTTAGTTTAACTCCAAATGGTACAATTTGTATCAAGTCGATGAGAAAACGGTTGCGAAATGTGGATATCATTTTTATTATGATTTCAAAAGGAAACATTAGTGAAATTTCACGAGCAATAGAATGTTGTAACAAGTAAGGTAGGGGCCATCACAAATCAAGGACATAAAATCATCACACCTGTGAAATCAATAAAATCCTAATTTTCTATCCCTTTTTTGAGTAATATTGATACCAGATGGACAAACCTGTGGACCAATGAGAAATTCGATAAAATAATCTTATTTTAAAAATTAATTTTCCGCAGTTCGAAAATATTTCAGTGTAACTGAGGTAATTTTGAGCCTTGACAAGCGTAAAACTCTATATTTTCATGTTCTAAAAGCTGAGGATTCGAGCCAGAGTGGCCGTGCAGCCGACACCCTCAACTATCACGGAATCACGTCTATCTCCTTATAGGATATAGGTTTGTCCCTTAGCTAAAATTAACAGCAATTGACTAAGTTAACAACGACAGCTTTATTTAAACTCAGTCTTTAAAACGTAAGTTTTTTTTTCAAATTATTTTTGTCTATTCAAAAATACAATATGACGGTTTTGGCTTACACAGGGTGACGTTCTACCGACTGATTTGACCTTTTGAAGAAGAAAGAATCTTGGACGAAATCAAACTTGCGTTATAAACGAAAATACGGAAACTGTAATGCCTTTAGAGTAATTGACCCTCAATTGAAAGAAACCCTGATGATGTTTTTTTCCCGTCTGTGTTAATCAACTGGAATACGTAGCACTATCTCTTATCCTTACAACGTCTATCAAAAACTCTTAATCAAAACAGTCTTTATAAGTATCATCTCATAAGTTCCTCTCTTACAGTAAATCTTACTACATCAACCATTCTAAGATTTTAAATGAATCTTGTAAATGAGTTTCTTGTTCTATGCGGCAATGTTTTGTTTCTATCGATGATCACAATACGTTTTCTATTCAAGAAAAAGATCAAACTAGAGTGAGTAATTTATTTTAAAATAATGAAATGTTCATTCTGGTTTGTAGTTCAAAAAATATGGAACACGTTCAAGAAACGTGCCACATATAAAAGTTAAGCACAATACGCTCTTTCAGACAACGGTCATAAAAAGATACATTTCGGAGTGCTTGCAATATGACAACTTTTAATTCAAAATCTAATTTGTGATTATGTCATTGTACCATTTCATACATTCAGAAAATACAAACACCACTTGAATCTTAATAAGCGTTGTTGCAACTCCGGTGTAGTTCGCTTCTGCTACGTCACTTGCTGGCGACATTGACCTTACATTTGCCATTTGTTTGTTTATTTGTTGTTTGTTTTTTTTTGTTATTGTTGCTTTTTCGTTGGTCTCTTTTCGGGTTGGAAAGTATAAAACCTTCATTTTGCTTGAATACTGAGCATAGAGAATATTCGAAATAAATTGTATTTTGATACAATTCCATTAGATGTTTCAATAACCCTAAACGCACAGGCTCAGGGGTCACTTAGAACAAAATACCAGGGCCGTTCTGTGTGACAGAATGTTTTGTTTTAAATGAACAAATAGAATGTTAATTAGAGGAATCTTTACTTTGTATCATTTGATAGGGGTAAAGAAATGCAATGAATTAACAATTTGTAACCTTTGGGACTTCCAAACAGCAAGATTTTAGTGTTTGATAGAGAAATAGATTAAAGCAAAGATAATCGCTCATCGCGTCATGTTATAATCAATCGACCTTACTTCTCACAAAAAAGACATGTCGAGTTTGAAAAATTCAATTTATAACCGTCAGAAATGCCGCATTTATGGACTGAAAGACGGTTACATAGAATTTGAAATAATCAAGCACTTGCTCGCTTTAATTCTGCCTAATTTGGTGAAAATGAATATGTTTAGAAAGCCCTCATCTTTTAACACTGACATCTTGACACAGGAATAAAATGAAATATAATATACCCTTTCGTATAATTTCATATTATTGAAAAGGGGTATTTAACGTTAATTGATATATGACATTGGACTAATTTAGAGAAAATGTCTTAATAACAGAATCAAGCTATTAAGTATGACTCATGTGATATACGTAGAGCAATAAAATATTTGCGGTCATGTTTCGTAACGTTTTGCACTTCGCACGCGCCATATCATAATACATAATTATGTATTTTTATAGTGTAAAGAGTATGAAATAGAATTTTCATTTGTTTATTCAAAAGTGCTTCGTAACCAGATTGCATAAAAAGGGAAATATTTGTTTATTATAAACATTTTTAGGTTTTTCAAAATTTTATGTCAACAATAATTTGAAATGTTGGCAGTGTCTATGAGATAATGGTGTCGGATCTGATCCTCTGATTTGAAACAACCTTAAAAAATTAAACGGATTTTTTTTGCGAAAAAAGGAAAGGATTTTTCTGCACTTAAGTACATTTCATTGTAATTCTATATCAACCGCACACTTTGGGGCGTTCCCGAAAGAATAAATGGCCGCTACACCAAAACAAAGGCTCTTGTCTAAAACTGGCCTTCGGGAATTTTAAATACTGCTTTATTTGTACAAGTTGACTGGTTTTGAACAGAAATCAAGAAAAAAAGATAAACTAGTCAATTTCTTTCACTAATTTGACTGCTCTTCCGATTCCGTTTTAATTACAGAGAGCAAAATTGGCTGAAAAGCGGCACACGCGCTTATCGTGCTGGTCAAAGGAAATGCGCCCTTAGCGACACGGCGAGAAGGCCTACAAAGACTTTGAAACCTTAAAACAAATAATCATTCTAGTTAACAGTTTCTGATTTTCATCAAGCAGTTAAATGGTACGTTTGCGTTAACAGAAATTTCTTCTGGACAAGGTTTCAGCTGAAATGCTTGATTGCTATGTCTGAGGTCTTCCTTTGAACTAAAACCTTTTTTGAAATTTGCATGACTTGTTCTCTGTACACGAAAACAGAGAAATTCATTTTGAATATAAGACATTTAAAGTGTTTTTTTTCAGCTGCTACTGGATGTAGTCAATATTCTGGAAAGGAGCCCCTGTGGTCGCCGACTTTTGAACACGATTATTGTGCATATTAAAATGGCTGAATGGTCATCCTCAGTAAATGCTGAAAAAACTGATGTTTGGGAAAGAAATGAATACAGAAGCTAAACGTTTCTTTAGTAAACAAGAACCAGGTGGGATTTACTGTTCTTGTATATAGTTTACCCTAAATTCTAACGATTTGCTTTTTTCAGCATCTCCATGAAGGGAATCAGTCATTTGTATCTGACAAAAAAACGGTTAGCGTCTAGGGCTTGTGTAACAAAAAGCATAAAATTAGACTTGCAGGGTAATTAAATTTACAAACAAATAAAAAAGAAATACAACCTTGACATTGTTTTTTTTTTATATTTTAGACTGCAAATGGAATTTTCCATCCCATATTTTTACTATCAAATAAACAAGAAAAACATTAAACAACCTTGACATTGGTTTTTATTTTAGACTGCAGGCACATTCTGGCACTCTTTAGTAGTGCCTGCAATATATTTCTTATTGCGCCTCTTGTTGAGTGCCACTTGCAAATTCTACTTGAAGAATGAACTTTATGATGTTTTCCTTTGTTCTCACATAGTTACAACTGTATAGTATAAAACGGGTAGAATTGTTAATCATTTTTCTTTTAATTAGGATTCAGTGTATTTCACAAAGGATTTTTACAGTGGAAAGGTGTGCGTGGGTTATTTAGAAGTGGTTGCCTAATACATTAAGTGACAATTCGTGTGGTGTAAGATTGGAACATATTAATACTAAAAACATATGACACATATGATTACGAATTATGATCGTTCAGTTGTGAAATTTTATTTACTTGAAATCGGAATTAACTTCTGACATACTTATGAAATGACAGGTTTGGTTCATATTTTGAATAATCTAATTTGACAAATTAAAACCATTAACTGACTATTTCTTCACAAGAGACCTTCCTTTAAACCATCAGAGTTTCTACAAATCAGGATATCTACAACTGACTTCAAATTTAGCTTGTTAGAAAACGGGAGTTAAACTATGGCTCCAAACTATATGCCGCCACATGGTATAAAAAGAATGTTTAGAAAAAATACATGGCCTGTCTAGTGCGAAATCCTTGAGTCCCTCAATTTTTTCTCGAAAGAGCTTGGCTAAGACAAAATATTGCATATCAAACCCTCAATGGCACAATGAACAATCTGATGTTGTCTTAAGCATCCGTGTAACACAACCTTTCTTGCAGAGTAATATGTTTTGTGGGTTAGTACTTACAGATGTTAGTATCAATATATGTAGCATCGCCTTATCTCACAAGTAAACAGACAACACTCCGACAGTGTTGAACCGAAAGTGTTACTTGGACAAATGTACTATATTAAATCATAACAAAGGCAAATATGCACAGATGCACAAAATTTGACAAAGACACTGCATATTACATTCTTATACAAGGGGTTGCGTATATTTTACGTATATTTTACGTATTTCAAAACTGGATTAAATGCTAACAATGGCTACACACACGAAAATGGAAACGTTCACATATACATATACTAATATATTCAAACAAATGTAATTTAACATTTTTTTCTATGTGTAAAATTGCTCTGAGCAAAGTCCACTGAAACAAAACCCGTTAGATGACGTAACACAGTGATGATATCTGAGGACACTGTGATAGTGATCATTATTTGTTTCTAATATCAAACAAGATGGCGGATACTTAAGGCAAAATTTACACAGAAGACGAATAAAAGTCACAAATAAACACGTATTGTTTTCTTATGTTGTCGGTGTTTTTGTCTTATCATAATTACATAGGTGTATCAGGTTGTTATCTGTTAAATAGAAATAAATAAACAGACATAGATATCTGACTTTGATACCGCTTTGTAATGCTTCCGGCGTCACGAACAAGAGTAAATCAGAGTAACATCCCTTGATTTCAAATATGGATTCTTCAAAAAAAAATATTCTGAACATGATTCATCATTAAATTAAAATAATAACCTAGTTTTATTAATGTTATGGTATTTGTTATAATCAGAACTTAATACATCACCATGATTAATCCCTTTAAAATATTCAATGAAATTTTTCTTCGTATATATTCAATATGATTGATTACCTATATGCAAAAAAAATTAAAGGAAAAAAAAGTAGAAAGGTAACGAGTAATTAATTTTCATTTTCTAATGTATTGTTTATTAATTATAATGATACGCTGTAAACCCGATTGTTCTTATAAATGACAGTAATTAACGTTGAATTATGATGATAGATCCCTGTGTAAAGAGCCCAGAGACCTTTGAAGTGTTCATTTAAATAAAGTTAAGTGTTTAATTACCATTAAACTCGTACGTTTTCTTGTTTGATGAATCGTCAGTATTGACATATTAATTGTTTTTGAATTATAATCACTGGACAAATTTTAAGATTATGGAATGCATGTATTAATAAATTGAGTTTTATATGTATCAGGTCGAGAATGGCAGGTAATTTTAATGAAACAATTAATTTACCTAAAGACTGACTGGCATGTAAATCTCGTGAATTCTCGCGACATATGTTGTATTACGTAATCATATCACATCAATATTGATATGCATTTTATGTCACATTCATTACAACATGTAACAACACAATATTGAAATTGTGAAGCACTGTATGTATCGTTGTCTGTTAATGTTTAGTGAAGCATTTACCTAACTGTTAATATATGCTGTAATATTGGACGTAAAACCTCGTTCTTCGTGTTTAATTTTGCTATCCGTCATCGTGTTCTATGGAATAGAATTTTTTTTTTCTAAAAAATCAGTGTGAATTTAAGATTGCATGATATCCCATTTTTTTGCATAGTCTTGCGTCAATCTTAAATATTGAAAACATTTTAGCATAGGAGAGGAATTTACCTTGCTAACAACAGTTAACAGTAAACGTTACTTTGAACAGTTTTTTTCCTGTATAGCCTATGTGTTGAATGATCGTGAAAAACAACAGTATAGACATTTTTCATTCCTAATATTTTTTGATTTTTTTGCAAACCAAGATTTTTATTTGGCCAGAAATTACCTCTTTTAAGAGATAAAGGCAGATTCTCATATGATGCATCTGTGTAAAACAATTTAAAACAACAACAACAACAATCAAACGCAAAAGCTGTGAGACGTCACAAAACTATATGACAATATAGAAAATTTTCTGTTTCTGTAAATATTTTCCTGTCAGTGACAAAAAATGATAAATTTTTAAACGCCTAACTTTCAATACAAGAAACATTGTCTCGATTGTCAATATTTTAATTTCTTAACAAATTTATCTCAGCGATCAGTGTTAATCGATTAAATGTTGTCAATTTGTTATGTTTTACAAGAATGACATTTGATAGCCTGCCAATCAGCAATTTGTTGTTTTGTCATATCATTTGACTGGAAGCTTGAAAAACAAAATCAGCTATTTTACTTCATTTAAAATAGTTTCATAATAAAATAAATATATACATATATGAATATTTTCTCTTATGTAATAATAAAAATAAGACAAACCAGTCAGAGAAATTTGTATCTCGTGATAAGCAATAAAAGAGACGCAAATGTGAACAATATTTTTTGCATCACCATCCCTGAGAATTCTATTACTTATTGGCAGATAATTATCCCAACACAATTGAAAACAAAATTATCATGTCACAAGTAAAAACAGACAAATGAATTTCAATCATTAAGGCTTAAATAATATTTCAATACAGAATACAAGACTTAAGACGAACAGTGGAATAAATCATGACAACAACAATAATTCCTACAATATAATCAACACAATATCTGACTTACAACATATCAGACAGGGGACTAATTATCAGAATTGTTGTTTTTAAATCGGCATTATTAGTAACTTATACGTTGAGGTCATAAAAACGAAAGACGCGTAACTGCACAGAAATAAGAAATCGTAATTTCTTGTTCAGAATGAAAATTCTTTGTAGTTGAATTCGCTTCGCGACTAAAATTATGCTGAATGGGTGTAGTTTATCATTTATCTTTTTTTTCTGATAATTAACGTCGATAAACCGTAAATGAGACAATTTCCCGAAAATATACGCAGCTGCAACGTAAATGTAACAACCGTTACGGTAACGCTGACACCCGTTCATTACAAACACGTCATTGTCTGCTTGTATATTGACAATTAGTTACTATTGTCTTTAATATGATTTTATCAAATATGTCTATCAAATATTTGACACTGACTTTATTAAATGATAAATAACAGTTCTCCCCTACACTAATGTGTTTTTGTGACGAAAGTTACATAATAAATGTAAATGTATTTGTCTCTTGTTGAAATAGCATATTCATTTATTCGTTGACTTCTTTGTTTATATGTTTGTTTGTTTGCATTATTAGTATTTATATATTTTATTAAACCATGGGTAAAGTATCAGTTCTAATAATTATAATTATTATATACTTGGAAATATTTTCAACAACAACAACAACAACAATTTATTTCGACATAAGCTCACAACAAGCTTCTTGCCTACTTGGCAAAATATATAGCAGTACTTAGTGAATCACGTGAATAAGTAGTGAAACATATGATTAACAAATTTAACAATATATTAACGTCCAAGTCATATTAACACAGCAGAAAAAAGCCGCGTGAAAGGGAATAAAACAGAATAGAAGTGAACTGAAATCTACTCTACAATTTACAAGTCCTTTGTCGCAAAATAAATCTGTAAACATTCATTTGAAAAGCTGATACTAGATTATTGACTCATTCAGTTAGTCGTCAACTGTGATGAAAACATGTTATGTCACATAAAAACTAACATTTAAACGTTCTCTGAAAGCTGTTGCAGGGTTGTAATTAGAATTACTGCAAATTAAAATTAAAATTGTTATTAATGGAAAGCGCATATTATTAATGATGTAATGAATAAAACGTAACACAAAATGGCTACCCTGGCTACCATGTACGGTAGTTCTATGAAAGTAGATACGTCTACGGCGAGCATAAATTGACATTAGGAAAGATATGACAGAATGATGCAAACCACACGCGTATCCTTACACAATCATCTCTAAATATGTGAAGGGGAAGAAAAGTATTCATTTCTAATCAAAATGCATGTCTATTTAACGCCCAAAGTATTGGCAAAACAACATTGTTTGGTATGCACTGAAGGTTCTGGCTCATATTTCAAATGGCGTGTGGCACTTCTCTCAAGAATAAGGACCCGTTTTGTTTGTTTGACCATTCGCTGTCTAATAATGCTATTGAGAAAAGATATAATCTATAAAATTAGAGGTTTACCGTGCCGAAGTGAATCTTAAATATTTACTGATTGTTTAGATAACATATATTGTGGCAAATCTTCTGGTCTAATTTTCACCAAATTTGTTAAGTGGTCGTGCTACAGTGTAATTATAAGGTTGCAAATAATTGATAAAGTGGTATTATGAAACATCACGATGAAATGGCTTTTATTTCATTTAAATAAGATCTTATGTAACAGAATATGCTTATGACAATGTAAGAATACATTTAGATATAGAAAATATAGACAATGTGTCGAAAGAGTCCTCAGTTTTTTCTATAAAAAGGTTTGTTTTATTGCCCTTATTTTACAGAGATAGAAAAAGGAATGATTGTTCTCAGTTGAAATTGCTGGTATTAAATAACGTATGATTAATTCATACGGGAACATGTTTACAACTCCTGAAAATTTTGATATAAAAAAAAAAAACACAATTTGAGTTGAGTAACGATTTCTTCATGACCGCATTTTGATAATGGCAGATAAAGTGTTTGCATAGTATCAATTTAACATTATTTTGTAAATGTCAAAAAAAAAACACATTTATGTTTATTTCTATCACAAATATTATTTAAATATGCATTTAATCGGCATGTACGCATAATTCACGCACGTTATAAATGTTTCAGTCTGTTTAAATATGTCATCTTACATAGAGAAAAAATAGTCGTCTAAATTCCTCGTTCAGTTCTGTGTATACATATATTACATTCACATATAGGGAATACCTGATAAAGATAATATTAATGTTATTATATAATTGTTCAATTGTTGTCGTTATATGTTCTCATTACATGGACTTGTATTTGTTATTATGACTGGCGATATACCTATTTGCTTAAGCCGTAATAAACATCTGTTCTGTTCTGTGTTGTCCTTATCTGTATCATAAACATATCTACAGTCTATATTGTCCCCTATATTGCCTGTTATTGTAGTTTCAGGTATTACAAACTCCAGGCCCTAAAATTGATAGAAAGGTTCTCTGCGTTCCCTAGTGGTCATTTGAAATGGATAAAAGCAACCCTGAAAACTAGCGCTAAAACCGCTATGGATTTTATATGATTAAGTGAAATTAAGAGAACAAAATACAGTATTATACTATTTTGCGCCCAAAGTCATTTTTGAGTGAACCACTCTTTGTTACTCAGATATTTCATGGAGTCATAAGTGCATCTTGTTCAAAATGACACGACAATTCTGAATATGGCGAACCTTAAAAATGTGAGATTACGTTGCATGCTTTACTTAAATGTCAAGTTTATGAATATGTAACCTGCATACAACTTATCAATTTCCTTCAAGACACTTTGCTACTTATCTATTCCTTGCGTTCTGTATATTCTTCCTTGTGTACGTTCAGCTATGAGTAATTCTAAAATAACTTAGCATGATGATACAGCAAGAACAGCTTTCATTTGATAACTCGAGCTTAATTACACTGTGGGTGACATTAAAATCGTTTAACAACATCAAAATTTACTTTTAAGTGACAAGAGACTCGTAAATTATCAATTTTCATAATTAATAAATTGTCTTTACTGTCTAATCACAAACCTTCTTGGCGTCAAGCTTCGTGGTTAAAACAATAAAGACATCAATACAATATAAATAGAATTTTTAAGCGGAAAGTAAACTCCCAAAGGAAAAACTGGGAGGACGTCGACACTACACTTTATGAAAAATTAAACAAGACTTAATGTTATATAAGTATTTTTTACTGAGTAAAATTGAAAGTGTATTGTGCTGACAAGGAGCACGGATCCCATCACTAGACAAAAACCTTCCACCTATCTGTCTTAGTTTATTTATCGTCGATGACCGACGTCCCTTGCAGAGTTTAGTCATTAAAGGGCACGAAACAGAAACACCCCTGGTTCTTTTCTATGCTCAGTGTACAGCACCTATATATGGGACCTCAAATTAACGTCTCGTTCGAAGGAATTAGTAATGTTAGTGGAGAAGCGTGGATCAAACTCGCGACCCCTTGATCACCAGTCTATCGCATTACCACTAGATCACTGATCATCTCCTGACAAAAACTTTAAAGTTTGACCTTACCACTTTATGTCTTTATATCCTCATAAAGAGCACCGCCAAATTTAGGTGTTTACTAACAAATCGTAATCTACGCTATGGTTTCAAAGTCAAGCAATAATAATGTATTACGGTTGTGACTTTACTACATTATGTGGACTGTTTTTCATTTTGGGTACACATACATGCATCAAGTCATAAGGGAGGAATTCAAGGTGTAGAAATTAACAACCATTAACCATTACTGCAGCCTCAGCTCGCACTGTAAACTTCAAAAACCACTGATATTATCTCTCTGCATTAGTAGCATTAAAAGCATAAATACATTAAATACAATTAAGATAAATGAACATTTTGGGTACAGATATATAAAAACACTTTGATAGAGACTTCAAAAAGTTAAATGATTTCAGACAGTTTGATTCGATACCATCGTGAATTTTGACAGATGTTAAATAGCTTAAAGATTTTTTTTTGTATTTAGTTTCCACTTATGAAGGTATATCGTGAATGTTGAAACATCAGAATTAACTTACCTAAATGATTAATGTCATCTTACACGATTTCGAACCATTAATACTGAAATTACTTCGTTCAGTAGCGGAAGAAGTATCTGATATTAATTTAGGCAAAAAGATTGACGCTGTTAATGCTGTTGCTGTCACATCAAACGTTTGTGAAAAATAAAGTAAACAAGACAGTACCAAGGGGTTGGGGGAATTAAAATCAATATACACTTGATTATTGTTAAATGGGGCGCACCTTTTGCTTAAAACTACCATGCGGAAAACGAGGGTCTCTGGCTTTGACTAGTTTAACTAGAGAGTAGAATGCACGGCCGTTTTACAGGCACACAAGTGTCTGTAATTGTGAAAGAAAATTAAAGAGAAGAAGCTTTATTTAGCTTTCAATTATCTATCAATTTTGAACCAGGAAATACTGGAGCTGTTTAACATGACGATGATCACTTAGTTTTGCCAATTGAGGGATGAATAACCTTTGAATAAACAGTTGATTTGATTGTTTTATTGAAAAGAAGATATCATAACATTTAATGCTTAGAGAACATCAAAAGTTTAAGGTTTTGAAGGACAGAGATTCTGGTTTTTAAACGCGAGACCTAGATTTTATTTCTGAAAAAAGGATACATAAACTTTGACTTTTTCTGTTTAGTTGAAGAAAAATCTAATTTATCAGACTTACCATATTTCTGAAGTATTTCAGATGAAATTATTGAAATGGAACATACAACACTTTGACAGATGGGAACTGTTCACTCAGTGATTCTTAAGTATTTATACAAAACAAACATGGAAGCTATTACCCCCTGTCAATCTTGAACCTCGTGTATCCGTTCTTTTGTATTATAATGACACTCAGTTTTATACCGTGGTACCATTCAAATACTTAAATGAACACGATGATATTGAAAATTAAACAAGGCTGAATAGACTGACACGTTTTTCCACAAACATTCAAAGTGTTATTAAGACACTCAAGTTGTAGATGGTGGTCGGTTTAATCTATTACGAAACGATTTGTGGCAATGTTTGCTCCTCAGATGTTTTAATTGAGAACCATAATTAGTCTTCAATGTTAGTTACTTGACGTGACATTTTCCCCAAAATGTCCCGACTGTAAATGATTCTGTATAATTGTGCAAAGATACAATTTTGTACGAAAGACAATTGTTACAATAGATTTACTCTGACAAGATAATATGCTGGAATGTCAATCTTACTAATTTGTATGAAGAGTAAACAAATTTACGATATCCAATTTAATTTAAATAGAATTAAGTTTACCCAGGTTGTATTCAACAGCATACAGGTTGGTAGAATTGTAAAGGTAATAATACATCTCCTTGTTTGACACCACTTTAGATGAATATAAACACATGTTGGTGCCAGTTTGCAGAGTTAATCCCAACGAATGTTTTACTGTATGAAAATGACACGATATTTGCAAAGTTGAATTTTGCTGTTTTTGATTTGTAAAATCGTTTGCCTTCGTAAGTAGTGTACCATTTTTCGTGTAAGATGGCACGTGGGTCGTCTTCGGAAACAACCAGGGTGGCACAGATCTGTTAGAGCATAAAGATGCACAACATCAGAGGATGTATAGGATGTCTCTTATTGTTATAACACGAATCTCGCTTTTTCTAATTGAACTGATTTAAGCAAGTACATCTATAATAATGACAAGAAATACCACCACGAGATTCGAGCTGTGTTTTCATCAAAAATCTGTTTTGAATAAATTCAGCCTTATTTTAAAATAAACATAAAAAACCTGAAGCATAGGTCCCCTATCAGTGTATACAATATGAATGGTTTCCTTTTAAAACATTTGGAGTTGTGCTCCGGACAAGCAAAAGTATAAAGCAAACATTATAGAACATAATAGAAGATCATTCAAAAGAGCAGCAGAACAGAGTTATCATTCTTGCACACTGCACTTCCTGTTTGTTTTCTTTACAAATGTGTAAAATATTAACACAATCCGTTTTATAGTTTTCAAGTAACCTTGTGGACAATAGTTTACAAAACAATAAAGGGGGATAATGAGAAATTGGGCAAGGCAGAGTTATGGTTCTTGAAAATTGCACATTCGCTCAATGTACTCTAAAATTGTGTGAAATATCAACTAATCCCTTCAATATTTTTTGAGTTGTGTTAGAAATACAATAAAGGACATTATTTAAGAACAAGGAAAGGTAGAGTTAAAGTTCTTAGACACTGTTCTCTCCAGGTTCTCTATCATTCTATGCAATATAAATGCATCCTCTTTAATACATTTGCAGTTATGCTCCGAACAAGCAAAGTATATAAAAATGGAGGTAATTAAAAACCCGAGACAAATTTATGACCCTTTCACTTTGCACTTCTTCTTCATGCCATTTTTCATTGTGAGGTTTCAACAAATACCCTTCAACAGTTTTAGAGAAATGCTACGGACCAAAGTATCACGGACAGACGATCGGAAGAACGGAGAACATTACAATATCCCTCTTGCCTATTGGCGGGTGGTATAATAGAAAAATGAAAGTGTTGCTTTTTTGTATATAGTTTACAGCAACCAGTTCTACTTGTCCGAGCCAGACACCTGCTTAGGCGCACTATCAGTGTTAATGTTGACATCATGAAAGGGATCGTCATAGCTTGTATATAGTTGTCCCTTTTTAAGCAAGAATAACGAGACGACGACTGGCCTCGGAGTTAATAACAACATCTTTGCATGAGGAATTGAATATTTAATAAACTGTGCCAGCTGGTTTGTTTCCGCTTAGAATCACGATGTAATTGGAATTAAGGGATGTCTGAAGGCCGAGTGTGAAATCATTAGACCAAAATAAGAGATAATATTCACAGACTTCATGGTGGACAAATGATAACGCAAACTGTCCCACACTAATCCATAGGAGGGCAATTAATAAAAGTTCTGATAATATTTCTCAGTAACCCCTATTACCATTTATTTTGATATACCTTCTGTTACAAAGAATTTCTCCTTTATTAATGATTTCTTAGGGAATAGTTCGTTCAAACATTTTCTGTAGCAAAACCCCATTTTATGTGAGGGGATTAGATGCCTGAAGAATCTATCCGTGCTTGGTAACGAAGAAGAAGATCCATTTTGGACGAAAATCGCTGGACGGACAGTAAACGCGGTATAAATGGGATCCAAATTAATAGAACCTCTGCAAAATTATTACAAACAGAATTGAAATCACCGTTAATTGCGAATTAATGTCGTCATTCTGATACCGGGGATAGAATTTACAGCGCCCTGGAGATTTCTCCTTCATCCCTTAAAAGAATTTCTTGATCTTGTAGAATTAAATAAAGAAATTAGTTCTGGATAAAAGGAGACAAATATTCTGTTACACTGGTAGATGGATGAATAACACATAATACAAACTGCTGTTGCAAAAAGAGGGTAAATTCTTCCATTCATTTTCTTGCAATGTAAACAAGCCTATTAAATCAATTTAGACATTATTGGCTGTATGAAATTCATAAGCGTAAAACTGACTGGCAGTTCTATAAATTTTAAAAACAGATTACAAGGAAGTTTTAAGTAAACAGAAATGATCTTTAGAAAAAAACTTCAATGATTATTGACATAGTACAGAAAATGTAAAAAAAATGAAGAAAAAAGTAGACATGAAAAAGTGAAAATAATCCGTCTATCTTGAAAGGAAAACATGATTGCGTGATATCGAAAATGCACGGTAAAAGATATATCACGCAAAAGCTAATTTCTAGATTTAAATTTTTGTTGTAACCTAATCATTAGTGTCAACTTTGACACTGTCGAACAGTGGACATTACCAGTGTCTGACACTTAACAGAACTGCTGAAACATTACAAAGTTACATATCCTAAGGGCCATTAATAATTAGATCTAGCTTCATGTGTTTTAAAACCAGGCTTACAAATAAGACTAATCGTGTAAATCGATAAATTTAATGTGTGATGACCAGTTGATAAAACCCTACCTTACTACGATACGCGAGTGAGACAGAGGCAGATGGCTGGACGGATAGACGAGTTACTGGCCAAGGGAAAATCATGGGCTGTTCAAAACAAGGCTTTGGGTGTTAAAGTATTATACGCTTCGTTTATTCCTCATAAATTTGCCAAAGTTAAAGTAATTTGCAGACCTAATTACATATCAAATATAATCGACAAAACACCGTATCTCTCCATTAACAGTGTAAATAGCTGCCATAAATCCTGATGATCGACTTAAACATTGTTTATTGAGCCGCAACTTTCAACATTAATTTCTACATTTTCTCCTATTCCCTAAGACATATGTAATTTTTCCTTACAAAAACTGAAAGATAATAGTGAAAAATGTGTCTTTTTTCTCAAGGATTATACCCTTAAAATTAATGTGACACTGGCATTAAAATTTTTTTTCTTACTTCTTGTTCAACGCATAGTTCCAATGCACAAAAGAGAATGGTATGACATTTACGCTAATAATTTCACACTCGGGTCAAAGAATATTATACACTTAAAGCAATCTTTGAGTCAACCAAGTAAAATCACACGGACACAGACTGGAATCGTGGGCACTTCCAATTCTTTTCCCGAAAGTTTCTGAAAATTTCCGCATAATGTCGACACTCGAGACATATTAGGTGACAAAGCATACGTTTTTTTTCTTTCTATTGTTTTTCTTTCTTTTTTCCCCTTCATTATAGACTTACTTCATTCGAGTGTGTATAGACCAATACAATTCCTAAATGTTGCGATGTTAGAGGAATTTCTGTTTTTTGATACAACGAAAAGATAATTGAAAATTTACATTTCCAAGTCTATGCCTGAATATTTTGCTTAGAATTCTGATTTGAGGGAGATATGGTTTTCCTTGGACAAATTTTTCGAGCACCCTATGAGAGATAAAGAAAAAAAACTGCAGACTTTCTACTCTTTTTAGAGCAAATTTACAGTCTAACAGAATGTTAACATACCGTTTCACGACAAAAAACAAAAACATAAAACAAGAAAAACAACAACAACAGCAAATACAGAATGAGAAATTCCATGTCATTTTAGTTAACTGAAAATTGCATGATGCGACTAAATATTGAGCGAAATATTAACCAGAATTTTGTAATGAGATATGTTAGCTAATATTTAATATTAATATATATATATACTAATATCTGTTAACATAAATCTAAGTTCAGCTACCTTATATGTTAAGTGTTTAATTTTATTAGCTTTATACATAAGAAAGATCTGTATAGAATTTAGTCATAGCTCAGTTTAATCAAAATTTCATTGCATACAAATTTAGTTAAAATACAAAGCAAATTACACGAAATTACATAACACGAAAAGAAAAATACAATGTGGGTCTGGCCACACGTTCTTGCAACATTGTAAACAATATCCTTTCCAGAATTAGTATGTTTGCATTTAAGGCAAATAAAATATGTATGGTTTTGCAGAACATATTTAAATATAATGATTATTTATAATTATAATTACTATTGATAACATATGTTTTCAGATTTGTTGAGTCGCAAGCTGGTGCCAACAGAAAATGAGAAACTTCACCTACTCAGATATGTCCTTTCTGATTAAATAGGGGAACAAATGAACATGCACATTAAGCGATACTTTTATTTATTTATATATTTATTTATTTATTTTATTTTATTATTTTTTATTTATTTATTTTTTTTGACGAGCAAAAATCTACATTTTTTAATCCCATGAATTATGAGCTTCCGGTGCGATATATTTCTGTTGAAAACAACAACTAAATGTTGTAACGACAGTTTCACCCCTGACTGTTGTAAAGACCATGTTCTGTTGTTTATTTTTATGACTTTTCTCAACAAGGTTGTCTAAATGGTAAAATCTTACTTTTTGGTTTTTCAAAGCCTAGAGAAACTGGCCTACAGCGTGTTTTCTTGTTTGTCCCTTTATCTGAATATTGTATTACATTTGTTTTTATCAATTTCTGCGTCAAATAATTTAGTAAACATGTAAACACGGACTGATTTGGTTTCAGGCAATAAACTTCGTTGTAAGATCAGTTTCATTTCTTCAATAACCAATAGGATACTTAGTTGTCATCGGACACGCCTGTTGGACAAAATATACACTCGCTATTGGCTTTCCGTAGGCAGAATAATGTTATTATGAATATTCATGAGACGTGTCGTTTTAAATGATAGCGTTTCTTTAAATTGACTATCAATTTTGAGGTGAAGCATGATAGCTTATAGTGATAAACCTTCCACAATTCTTGGACGTACAAACATGCATACTCAAGCAGGCTATTTGGCCAGTTCTCAGGCAAATGCCTTTAGAATGTTATATCCACAGTTAGCTTACGCGAATTATCCAGGGAATTTAGCCGCATTAGCTTTGGCAACACAAGGACAATATCCGTACGAATATGCGCAGACTTTAGCAAGTCATATGAATTTTGCAATGGAGAATGGATTAGCATCGCGAAAATCTATGACTCTGTCACCTAACAGTAGTATCTCCGATGGTAAAGACGACAGATACATGAAGAATGATGAAGATGGTAAGTAAATTTCATTGATTCAAAATTTTGAATTTACTTACACAATTACGAGTTACCGAAAAACGCCCGTTATTCAACAGCGTTGTTCTTTTTTGTTTTGAATACTTTACCATGTTTCGCGAAATTTATCCTGTTTTTTTTTATAGAAGAATGAAGTAGAGGATAATGTTACTACCTCGACGACTACATTTATCAAAACGATTATGAAAGTTATCAAGGCTACCCGTATAAAATGACACAATGGTTCAAATCTTATAAAATTGTATTTGCTATTCAAGTATATATTAAGCTATTTAAAGCAATAACAGTAGTTCATAGCGCCAAGAAAATAAATTCAGATCTCTTTGGGATATATTGTTGAGTTCCTTTGTTTTTGATGATTAACAAAGGATGTTTCATAGTAAAGTTAAAACAGATATGAAGAAAAATGTTACTTCAAACAACTTCAATTGTAACTTTTGCTGAATTTTAAATCGGTAATATATAAACTCCGATATCTTTATTAAAGTTTAGAATGATAAAAATCCCTGTAAAATGATTTGATATAATAGTTTGATATAATAGATTGATATTATAATTTGTTATAACGATTTGATATGCGACTATTTAACCTTTTTTACGGAGAGGGTGGGGAAGGGGGAGGGGGTAAAACTACAGGCTCTTAGACAAAAACAGTATTGATAGATCTAAAATAGTATTTCCCTGTGACGAAATAAAACATTAATATTCATTTTCTAGACAGTGATAGTGAGGGAAGTGACGGACAGCAGGGTAAGAGGCGTCGAACCCGAACTAACTTTACTGGATGGCAGCTGGAGGAACTCGAGAGGGCATTTCAAGAGAGTCACTACCCGGATGTGTTCATGCGTGAAGCCCTAGCCATGAGGCTGGACCTCGTAGAATCTAGAGTACAGGTACTTGTTCAAATCTTTCTTATTTGTGAAGCAAAATACTCGTAAGCTCTTGTTTTAGAAAAAAAAAAAGAAGAAATATATATTTGATTTAAATGTTTCTAATATTCTTCATCATTACCATCGCTGATTTAGAAATATTTTTAGGCCGATCCAGTCAAATCTCTGACTATTTATTTATTGGAGTATAACAATTTATAAATTATTTTATTTGTTTATATATTTATTTTTATTGAGTTTTTATTTATTATTGTTATTATTTACCACAAATAATATTATCATCATCACCATCCTTATCATTTCATTAAACAATTTCTATGATTTATCATTGACACCTTAAAGTGAAAAGTTATAATATTTGTTGCTTACGTGATCCCTGTTTAGCCATGTCTGCCAATTTCTACACGAAGCAGGAATCAGAATATCATAGCTTGAACAAATCTAATATCAGCACTTTCTTATATATGGAGACCGACTTTTGAAGTAGTGAAAAATACTGAATTCAAAATATAATTTCAATGACCTACCTTATGACCAGCTGAACTTTTTTTTTTCGTTTATTTTTCTTTAATTCCAAGGTCCTTTGAAATAATTTTCAAACATATAAGATATGTAGCTTCGAATATTGAAAAAGAAAACGTTAATGAGATATCAAGTATTCTTTTTTAAAACAAAAAAAAATCGCCGAGGGAGTCATTACTATTTTAGATTTTATAGGAAAATGAAAAAACTGTCAGCAAAATGTATGCTCCTTAAAAGAAATGTTTGCTCCGCGGATGATCGACTGAAATGCGGTGTTAGATTATACCGAATGATATATTACAGGGATAAGTGTATGTGCACAAAGATGCGTGAATGAGTAAATTATCATGGTCGTTTTCACATGATAATTCTAAAGCATCTCGGGAGGTATACGGTCGCATGATTAGCGTCGAGTAACTGATGAAGTTATAAAGCTTAAAGTCAGTAATTAGCGATTTATGGGGAAAATTAGTCTCTTAAGTGCAGTAGTTAAGGAACATTTAGTTATATTTGCGTCAAATAAATATTTTCAGAAGAGATAATTGAATATATGTGTCGCCGAGAAAAATGAAAAATGCATGAAACAGACAATAAAAATATTAAGAACTCGAGAAAAAGACATGATAAAATCTCACTAAGTTTTATTAAAGGCACCATTTGCAGATTTCATGAACAATGATTTGAATCTTCATTTTGATAAAATCTAACCATACTGTCTGACTTTAAAGTAAGTTTTTCTACTCTTATGAAATATACCAGTACAAATTTACAATTCCTGTTACTAAAAATAGCCCGCGAAAAATTTAATGAATTATTGTGTCAAAGTAAGTTATTTTTATTTCAAGATGAAAGCAAAAAGAGCAGCCTCCTACAAGTAATTAAAGTCATAAGTTTATACATTTACTGCTTTACTTATGTACGATTATATTTGAAACACACCTAAGACAGTAATAAAATAACAATTAACAACATTCTCTTGTCAGTACCTACTAATTCATAATCCGCGGGGCAGACACTGCCCATATAGTCACAGTAGCCCAATATTGTTTCAATACCTATACAAACATTGAAAGATTCCAGCTGTCAAACCAAATGGTCAAAGTGATCAGTTTATCACCCAGAATCCCATTAATTCAATTATTAATTAATCTAGAAACAACAAATGTTACATCTAACCACTGCCTGTGATGCGCTAGTGATTGGCTTTTATGATCTTCTAACTACATAGAAAAATACACAGCATATATAACACATATTCAATCACTGTTTTTGGCAGTTTAGTGTCGTTTTTTGATGATTTGCGGGGTTGTTGTAGGCTTAGATAGACGGAAATAAATTACTAAAGACAACCACATTTTATCAATTATTATTCAATTATAGTTGCATTCGCCAAAACAAACTATGCTCCGACGAATAAAATAATCAAATCAACACAAGATTCCGTCTACTGCAAATGCAGGCAAAGATCGAAATACTGAAAATAAAGAACAAATTAACAAGACAAAATTTTAATATGGTCTCAACGCCTATTCGTAAGAAATCTTTGGTCAAAAAGGCAACAATTTCGTAAAAAAATGTACCCGTATTTTCAAAAGCAGTTTCTTTGGCTAAGTAGTAATCATTTCGTAATTAAAGGGTTGAGCAGATCAAATTATTATACGGTTTTTGGTCACAACAAAGTGTATGGTATAAACCGACATGATAGTTTAAATGTTGACTTTATGACACTAGCCACTACATCAACCGATTAACAAGACTTGGGGTCTATAATTTCACGAATGAACGTAATCAAATATGTCGTATTTAAGACAAGGTTGATACATACACCGTTAAAGACAATTTCCGAATTTTGAAACACTGTCCGTGGATTAGAAATCTAAGTGAATTAAAATTTCTTTTTTTACACTCTAGAGTCAAAATATTTTTTCTGTAAATGGTAAAATGTGTGGGATATATTGTCTATGGCATATTTTGTCACACACTTCTTTGAAAATGATTTTAAAGTAAATGATATGATACAAACAATATGATTAATACTTATGTCAATATCGTGGGCGCAGACCACTAAAACAAGAAACTCCCAATATTAATAAAATGACTAAAAGATATTAGGTAAACTGCGATTTCTTTTGAATTTTCTCTTCGTTTGTTTATAGATATTTATTTTATTTTAATTTACAGCACATTATATACATATATATATATAAAAATTCACACACCGTACTTGTACGATTTTATCGTGTTGTTACGCATGCAAATTAAATTGCCATTTCAAATTAAAATTTTTGTCAATTTTAGTTTGAACTAAAATCTTAACATCGATGTTCAAATTTCGTTTTTTTCTTCTTAAAGTCAGATGTTTTACACATTATGTAAATTTAGCATTAAGAACATATTTTTCACACAATTCAGGTGGATTACTTGTAAAAAGAAATATTAGTAAAAGAAACACTTTCTCATAATACGGTCCAAATTTCGTGTTCATCTGAATAAAAAATAAAGTGAAACCGAATCGCAAAAAAAAATATTCAGCCAACAGCAACAAAACTGAAAGCTATCAATGATTACGTAGAATGATAATAGGGCTGCTAGCTGGAATTTATTGTCTTAGAACACTTGATAGGCTATGATTTTTGTCTATGATAACATTTCGTCATGCCATCACACCTGGTCGCTGGCTCTATTAGCAATAATCTAGATAGCGTGCTATACTTGTATTAAATACATAAAACATCTGATGAAGAGTGGATGAGTCGAGGTTAAATATCTGCTTCCCATGATCCTCTTACCACCCTAGAGACCCTTTATGCAAAGGCGATATCAAATTGAAAATATTTAGATGATTTTGTTACACTTAATTCATTTATCAAGTGAATTATAACGTGTTCTTGACACGTTCAGATACCCTCGTTAGCAAAACTGGCATTTTTGGATCCTCTTTCACAATATTTGAAAAGAAATATGCAGTTTTTTCTATGCCTTATATATAAGATATATTTTGAGACTGCTAAAACTATTATTATTTCTATAATTATCATAATGATGATGATGGTAATGATATTCATTATTTATTTATTTATTTATTTATTTATTTATTTATTTATTTATTCATTCATTCATTCATTCATTCATTCATTCATTCATTCATTCATTTATTCATTTATGTCATAAACTTATGCTCATTTCAATTCATAAGTATATATTCAAAAATTAAAACATTTTGATCAAAAATAAACTTTGCTTAGATTGAAAATAGAGTATTAATGTTCTTTTTTTCCTCTATTTTTATTAGGTATGGTTTCAAAACCGGCGAGCAAAATTCAGAAAAAGGGACAACACAAAGAAAGGTCCAGGGCGCCCTGCACACAACGCCCATCCGCAGACTTGCAGTGGTGAGCCCCTTGGCCCCGATGAGATTCAAAGAAGAGAAAAGGAAAGAACGGAAAAGAAGAAACGTAAACAAGAAGAAAGATTGAAGAAAATGGAGGAAAGGAGAAAAGTTCTTGGTGAACATGAAATGGGTTCCGAAACAGATTTGAACCAGATGCATACTGACGACTCCCATCTTAATGATAGTTTTAAAGAAGAAATTAACGTTGCTGAAGAGAAAAAGAGAGTTTGTGCATTTAGTATAGACAGGTTATTAGAAGAACCAAAAGTAGCACGTGGCCGAAGACCTAATTCAAAATATCCACGAGTTCAGGCGAGTAAATCGGTACCAGCATTAGGTATTGGAATGGTTCCCCTTTATCCAGTAACTCAACCAATCGGTTTCGTTGTTGAGCAACGTCAGGACGAGTCTAAATCAGACACTGAAGTTATGGACAATAGTGCTTCATCGGACGAAGGCAATGGAGTTTTTAACACTAGTGTGAATGTGCAATCAACCGTAAAACATGACGTCACGGAGTCAGGACACTATGACAGTGAAAGTGAAGATATAGATGTCACAGATGACGAATTTCACTAAGTTTCTTACAAAAAAAATAATACAAAATGTTCAACCGAAACACACATTTGTAAAAAGATATTCGATACAAAGATGGTTTTTAAGTTAAAATATTTGTAAAATTATTTCGTTTTAATATCAGAGAAATAGTAAATCATACATGAAAAAAAAATCTCAATTTAGAAGTGCATAAAATTTGCACTAGGTCTACTCGATAATGTTAAATTTTTACTAGTTCTATTTGATAAAGTAAAGTAAGTCTGGTCTTTCAAAGGATGTGTTATGGCTGTAAGTCGACAAGAGATGCAATTTAAAGTATAAATACCTCAAATTTCATTGTACCCTTACATACCCATGTCATAATATAAAGTGTGTACATTTCATCGTTTTCGTTAAATCTTTATGAATTTTTTGTTGTTGCTTTTGCATTTTCACTTTTGATTACCGATGTCTGCAGTAAAATTATGTATACAGTTAATCTTTTAATTTGTTGAAGATATAATAAATTTAAAACGTATATTAATCTTTCGTTATTATTTCACTGTTTACATGTCACCATTAGTTTATTGCTTACCACAGTAGTTCAAGCGTGTCCTTACCCTACTTGTGAATGTCTGCATTAGATTAGATTGTTATGTGATAATAGTTGTCAAAATTAGTCTACACTTTCCTATATTATTTATTGATGTCCTTTGACAAATATATCTGAAAATTCTCCATTGTACTTAGCAAACTGAAAAATCAAGAAACCTCTAGACATGGGATTTAGCAACATAAAATGATGTCATAGTATCTTTAACTGTAATGTTACTCCCCTTCCAGTTTCTTTATATAGTGAATGACAAAACTTTGAATTGAGGAGTGTAATTGTCAGCACTCCTTTATCTACTCTGCTTCTTAAAGTATTAAAACTTGTTCAATTAAAGTCCCTAAAAAACTGTTTAGTCTGAGGCGACTCTTGAAATACAAGTGTACCGTGAGTGTAAAATATATTATGCAACAGCAGACGACAAATTGACCTTCATACCAGCAATATTTCCAATACTAAGAAGCTAAGAATATAGCAGAGGTGGTTTTTCTTGATAGTTCTGGGTCATGCCAAAAGAGTGAAGTCTTAAAAAATTGGAAGCATGTTTCTTCTGTATTGTATTTATTAGAGTATCGTCGTATATTCTTGAACCTGCCAAAAATGCACCTTTGTGCATGAGTCAAGTCAGAGTAATGTCAAACTATTTATTGGCATAACCATATCTATGTTTTGTGACAAAAACCTTTCTCTACACACACAAAAATATACTAGAAAAATGACCCAAAAGTTTATCTTAAAATGTCTATCTGCCTAAAACTTACATAGGGGTCAACACTGACATGAAATATCTGGAAACATTGTCATTCTTTGGCTATTAAGCAATGATTAAAAACTGCGAAATTGATTTGTGCATTCTTCTACAGACAAAAACTAATTAAATTGCAAAGAACTTTATCTCCTCTGCTTATTAATGAACTAATTAGCGGAAGATATTTGCATAAAGATGCCATTGTCATGTATGTTTACGCATTGTTCACCCCTGCAATATAGAAGAGAAGCCATTACATGCAAAGATTGCCCTAAACGGTCAAAGGGTGCACCTAGCCACTATTTCAGAAACAATACAGTACTTATCAGCTGCTAAATGACGTTGTTACTACATCATGTGATAGCAATACTGTAAGTAATTGGATATTAGGTTGCAGACCACCAATATTGTTTTATCATGGCAAGAAAACTACGCATGCGCGAACCAATTAGCACCAGAAGAATACCTACGCATTGTCAAAGTTCACAATTAAGTGGTTGGCCCCTCACAGTCGTCTGCTCTTAAACAATGACAATGAACTAAACAATCTTAGTTCAAAAATCAAATGCAAGAATGATGTAGGCGACGACTTTTGAGTACGAACGTAATGTTAAGAATAATGGCGATTTGGGTTTTGTTCCGTTTGTTTGTTTAATATTTCAATAATATTTCCGATTATTACAGGCGGTCAGGATATCTACTCAGGTTTGTTGGAAATTTTAGATCAAAACCTCAATCATCCTAGATCAATCACCGATGTGGTTGATCTTGTAATACTTTTTATTTCATACAGTGTATTGGCGTCAAGAAACAAAAAGGAAACCGTGAAAGTAGAAAATAAAAATCGACATGCATATAAAAATATGTTTTTTCTAATCGATACTGCATGGAGACAAAGCTTCAAAAAGTGTGCATGCATTTTCTTGACAATACTGTCAAATTGTCAAATGTCAAAATTTAGAAGACAAATATGAATATCTGAGAACAAAATGTCTCATTTGCAAAATTAAATATTTACTTTTTTATCTGATGAAATCTTTGGTAATTAATCAGTGTATCCGTCAAGTGTAACAGGATTTCACCTTGTCATATGTCACATTGTCTAAAAAACTAGTGGACGTTTTTTAAGACAGACTGATCCACCAAGTTCCCTCAGGCTTCAGAAATTCTGGACCACTTCTGTTGCCGCCTTCAAGATTAGTGGCAGAAGAAAAACAAAGATATGTTTAGATAGGGCAGGAAAAGGATAGGCGGGATGTTTGGCATCAAGGTTATTTCTGGTGTATTGACACGAACAGACATTATGTGTGTCTGTATTTAAAAAATGCAACTACTATAACAAAGAATATGGTCTGAAGAGAAAAGATAACGAACTATCATCTCAGAAAATCAGAAAAATATATCACAAATTAACCAGTAAACATCGTCTGTAAACTTTACTTTACAAATTATTTGCCAATAGGATATTTCTTTAATGTTCGTTTGTCCTGAAAAATATTAAAATATGAAAAAAGTATGTTTTTTTTTTGGGGGGGGGGGGGGATGACGAAATTGCCGTATAGTCAAAAAGGAATATAACAAATTTGCTATTAGGTCAAAAGGGAAAATGACGAATTTGCCATAAAGTCAAAAGGATAATAACGAATTTGACTCAGTCAAAAGGGGAATTAACGGATTCCTATTCAAGTCAGCACTGTCCTTAGCACAAACTGTTTTAACACAAAGCAACAAGTTACTTAATATTACTTAATACCTAATATTAATTTCAAATGGTATGGATACCCTTGGTGGTGTATTGTAGAAATTGCAATTACTGTTCAAAAAGTCAGTGCATAACAGAAACAAACCTTCTCATTTCTGAACTTTGAAATTTGATGCCATAAAATAGTAAGTGTCGTTCTATCTTACTATTTTTTTTTATTTATTAATTGATCACTCATTGATCACTTAAATTGTTCCAGCTCGTCTCAAAGAAACTAAATTTTGCTCCACTCCCTTAAGATTTACTCCATGATTGTTTTGTTTGAGATCAAAGACGATTTTCTCGAATTTTTAAAGCCTTAAACTTCAGCTAATTTAACTCTCTGACAGATAGACAGTTCCTGTTTGTACCAGAGATAAATTCAGATGTAAGAAGCAAAAAAAGGAACAGATCTATATACAGCTGAAGGGAAGGTTTACGCCATTTTAATCTTTAATCATGAAATTTTGTTTCAACAGTAGAGTTTAAATTTAAGATAAAAACAAGGAATGAGGGGCTATGGGAGCAGAGAACAAATTCTAGAATGACTTAAAATGATGACAATGTTCTTTATCAAAAGTAGACAGATGGAAATGATAAAAAGAAGGGCAATGGTATGAATGTGAAAATGCACTATTATATTTTCAAATTAAAGAGGTAAACCACTTGAAAATGTTGGTTAAAGTAATATGTAATCAGGTAGAAGAGAAACTATGACATCGGGATTAAAATACAAATAACTGAAAGACTGACTGTCAGTTCAAACTACATCAAAACTAAAGGAGGAGTGAAAAGTATATTTTGCAGCTAAATTTTACTATTTTATTATACTAAGAAAAGGTTGAAATAAAGACAAACCCATAAAAATACAAAATAACAGATGCAACAGCACAGTTGCCTTTGCTGAAAAAAGTCTTATATGTAAAATTACATATATGTATCAAGTACTTAACTACGACAATATATTCTTAGGTCTTAGTTCTTCCAGACAAGGTTTCTGAATTAAAATAATTGAGATGACATTCTTTACATGCATACAGAAAAACAGAAGCTTTGTTATATATTTGTCTAAATGAGCAATAACTTATAATGTTTTAATTTCTCTTGTCAATATTTTCAAGTTTTAAATTGCAATGTATACAAAGAAAGCCTACTGACTCATTCCTTAAGTTCACTATTTTCAAGTGTTTTAAATAAACGCAATCTTGAACAAATCACCTTATCTGTCACGTGTTCACAGAATAAATCAGTTTCAAAATCTTATGCTGCTTCGTTCTTGTCAAGTTATATTGAAGATTTCCAATCTTCTTGGACAAAGCATTACTGCCTTCCAAGTTGAACAGAAGCAAAGATGGTCAATGAAAGATTGAAATAGAAAATATTAAGTAAAAGTGTCAAAGTCATTTAGGAAAGAGCTGAACTTAAATATCGTTTGAAATCTGGAAAGTTTCCTTCATACATGACTTCAGCAAAAATGTGCCAAAGTCTACTAAATACTTTTTTTTTAAATCTTGAAAATTCTCATAAAACCAAGTTTATCAAACCAAATATTTGATAATTAATCACTTAATATGTAACATGTTATCAGAAGTTTGTATTTTCACACTGTAAATAGTACACAATACAAAGAAGTTGTATGTTTTCAAGTACACCTGATATACTGTCATTTAAAAGGCTCTAGTCCTTCTGGACAAATACAGGTGCATGCTTTTTGCTCTCATTAAAGGCAAAACAGCAAAACAATTTGTACATAGGAAATTTACTTTAGAGCAAGAGCTTTTAACTTTTTTTTCAAGAGAAAGAAAGAAAAATTAGCTAAGAAAGTGAAATTATGCATAATATCTAGTTTGGTTTTTCAAAAGGAAAGATAAAATACGAAAACAGGATGGAGATGACAGAGAAAAGCGAATTACTTATAATCAGTCGGTTAGGGGCTGCTAACAGGACGTAGACATGCCAATTTTCAAAGAAGCCCCGAAACAAATGTGAAAAGGCAGGGTAAACTTTGTCTAGATATCAGGTAAATTATGTCTAGATATCGTGTAAACTATGTCTGGATATCAGGTAAACTATGTCTAGATATCAGTTAAACTGTGTCTAAATATCAGATAAATTATGTCTAAATATCATGTAAACTACGTCTGGATATCAGGTAAATTATGTCTGGATATCAGGAAAATTATGTCTAGATATCATGTAAACTATGTCTGGATATCAGGTAAATTATGTTTGGATATCAGGTAAACTATGTCTAGAAATCAGGTAAATTATGTCTAGATATCATGTAAACTATGTCTGGATATCAGGCAAATTATGTCTGGATATCAGGTAAACTAAGTCTAGATATCAGGTAAACTAAGTCTAGATATCATGTAAACTATGTCTAGATATCAGGTAAACTAAGTCTAGATATCGTGTAAACTTAGTCTAGATATCATGTAAACTTTGTCTAGATATCATGTAAACTATTTATAGATATCAGTTAAATAAGTCTAGATATCAGGGCGCTTCGGAAAATTCAAAATTCGCGGTGTGATATGACGAAGGTTATACTATTTAAAGAAAGAACGGAGATCAGAGACAAAGTTGGGTTAAACTATCAAATTTCGGCACAATGTGGATGCCATATTTTTCTTATTTGGTATGTGGAAGTATTTTTTCTTCAACGACGGTGTCAAATTCTGTTGCGTTATGGTAGTGAGTAAGTGCGGTTGTTCTTAAGTACGTATGCCAACATTTAGACTGAATAGACCGAACATAAAATCGTTATAGTAATGAAATACTCAATACTATACGAGAAAAGCAATATGTCATGAAAACTGCACTTTAAGACGTGTAATGTTCGTTTTCTGAAATCAAATATTCTTCCTGGACTCTTTGACATGAGGTGTTTACAGTGACAAGTATCTGATGCATATGATTCACAACACAACATTCACTTTCTTTTTTCAATGAAACGTTATATATTTTGATAAGAAAAGATGCCACCCTCTGCTTAAATTTTGGCTGGTATTTGGAGGGATATAGCCTGAACTTTTAGTCATAAGGTTGAATATTAAATCCACAGACACAGGAATGTACATTTAACGCATGGCTGTTTCCTCTGCCCTTTCGTGTATACTTTCCAAATCAGCTATGGCTAAATGTAATTAGTAGAAAGATTAATGAGTTTATGTTATCTTTGGATAGGAATCAGTACACTTTTTTGTTCAACACAATTTTAATTGAATAAATTTTTACTCTTGGGCATTTGATACAATCACTCAATTCGTGACAACTCGTGGTCAAAGAAAATATCAATTACAACTTAATTGGTTAGTTTCGTCAAAATTCATTAGCGACAAAATTGGATATTTACAATACGATATTATTTTCTGGTTTGGTGTGTTGCTTAATTAATAGGCCAAAGACACCTAATGAAGCACCTGTCCTGTATTTTAAGGTTACCCTCATTTCGCAATAGACTCTAATATGAGACGAGAAAAAAAATCTTTGATCGTTAAGAATATAGGGCACACTTGTGTAAAGGAATGTTTTAATTAAAAAGTATCGCTTCATCTTAGACAAAGAGAAATCAATTAAGAGGTAAGGGTTAATCTTTGGAGGTTTTTGAACTTGAAGTGTTTATTATGACAACACGTGCCACTTATCCAAACCCAGTGAGCTAATTGTTCATCGCCGTATTTTACACAAGGTTAGTGTCACTGACAAACAGGTGTACCTTTGTTTTCAACCTATGCCACGCTGTCATTCTTAATGTCCTGCTAAACGGGTACAGGAATAATCTGCTCAGAGAAAGATACCGCAGTCTTGCCTATATAATTCTGACAGGGTCTTTCAAGTCTGATTCTGCTGAAACGTTACAGCCGTTTTTAGAGAGGTGTCTTGCACTCGACACTTCTGTTTTCATACTCGTATTTCGCCATTACAGCTGAAGTTCTTTTATTGGCGATATCTGTTTAAATGCAAAAGTACAGCAAAGTTACAGTTAAACAGCATATTTTCTATTAAAAATGCAGTTGTTCTCCAGCGAGAAAAGGTGACAGTTTTTCAAAACATTCAAGTTATGACGTTTTGCAAAAAAACCAGGACTTACGAAAACTATGTGCAGATATGACAATGAAACTATATTCCATATTTGATAAAAGACCTGTTTTAAAGTCAAAAATACACATGTACTTTAATTTACTACTGCTACTTATTTAGTATACAGTATACAGGACTTTACAAAATCTGTTTAGAAGTTCAAAAAAATTTTTTTTTCTTTGACAGGTCTGCCATAAAAGACCCTTAATTATTTTAAAATTAAGATTAATATGTCTCCTTTACCTACCAGATAAGGAACTCCTAAAACGAGATAATTTTGGTAATTAATTCTGCCGACACTAAGGTCACACCTCAACATGTTACTTCTAAACACAGGCACAAGGCGGGTGGCAAAAGAGAAAAAGTCTATCAATAACCAAGCAAACAATAGCAATCAATTAGCACTGGCGACTAATTGAAAAATTGTCTGTACAGAAAACCAAAGGCTTGTCTCAAAGTTTCATTATGATTGACTGTTTGTTAAACAATCTATTTCATTTTGCTGAACAGTGGTACCTTACACCAGTTTGCACTATCTCCCGAAGCATCGGCCACTATCGTTCTCACTGAAACATTTATACGTTTTATCGTTGACTTTTGTATTATGTTAGCTCATGTAAGGCCAACTCTTTATTACTTTTATCTACAGATAATTCCTTTTTAATTACTCAAATCACATCAATCAGTCAAAAAAATCACTTTTAATGTTTAATATTGATGAGTTAATTCAGGTATATCCAGTATATGGAAGAGAGCCTGTCATGTAGAACCTTCATCTTATTTCTGTAGGGGTTTGGTGGTCTATCTAATGAACATCTTGCAAATTACATCAGCGTCTATATCTAGTATATATTTCGCGTTAACTGTAGGTATGTATGGTCTTTTGGTTCGAACAATACACGTTGAAAGTTTTATTCATCGATTAATTACTCATAAATCCGGATATTTACAATGATTTGGGTTTGCTAGTTAAACAAGCTTGGTTCTATATCAGCCGGTTAAATACAACGAAATGGTATGTTCTTGTAAAAGTGATGCAGGAAGTATATTGCATAATAATTTTCAAAGTCAGCGTTGAGTTTGACACCTGGCTGTATTTTGACCATGATATGCTTTTGCGTTTAGAGATATTTTTGCGAGTCGACGAAATATGACGTGAAGTTGCAAACTTTGCTACATGTAGGTTGACGGCCTGTAAGCGACATGCAGATGCCAATATGCCAAGTTAAAAGTCTTTTTCAATTATCACGAATGTTTTGGCCTTTTGCGGTCTACGGTGATCTGGAAGACAGAACTATCTGGTCCTAACAGAACTGAACTTAGATAATGCACAAATTTGCATGTTTGAATGAAATAATCCCTGTACGTTTGTACTGTAAGATGAGTTTTATTGCTTTCGAAAGGGCATGAATGGGCATCTTAAAGCTCCTTTAAGACACATTATTATGTTTTGAAGATGTCAATATTACAGCAAGCACGAGATTTAAACTTGCATTGCATGTTGTTTTATGATCAAGTAATTATTAATAGTGCTAAAAAATAATTGCTCATAATTAGAAATCAACCTGTGTATTGTAACATCTGTTGTCTTTGTCTCCAGGGAAACCTTAGTTACTCAACATAGTTTTAATTATTCTCTTTAGTTATGTGTTGTGACAGACGGTAGTTTTGAAAACTGCGCAACAGTATTGCCAACGTAAAATGTTACCAAATGTTTTACCTGTTGAATTCATATATCTTTAGAAATACAAACACAGCAGGCAACAAGAACAATGTGTAATAACAGCTTGTAACTCCAAAAAAATGTGCGTGCACATGAAGCATGCAACTTGTTACGCCAAGTAATATTCATGTACATGAATATTGCAACTTATAACACCAAAATATGTTCGTGTACATAAACTTAGAGCATCTAACAACAATGAATGTTTATTAACTTTATTTACATGAACTTGCAACTACACCAAAGAATGTAAACTTGCACTTTGACACATCAACGGATGTTCATGTACATCGAACTTGCAGCTTGTAGCTCCAAAGAATGTTAATGTACACACAACTTGCAACTGGTTACGCCAAAGAATATTTATGTGCATGAAAGTTGGAGCTTAACACACCAAAGGATATTCATGTCCAGAAAACTTGCAGTTTGACACACCAAAGAATATTCATGTGCATGTATCTTGCAACTTGTGGCGCTAAATAATGTTCATGTATATGAAACTTATAGCTTGACACAAAAAAGAAGTTCATGTACATGGATCTTGCAGCTCGTAACGCCAAAAAATATTCATGTGCATGAAACTTGTAGCTTGACACACGGAAGCATGTTCATGTACATGGATTTTGCAGCTCGTAACGCCAAAAAATATTCATGTGCATGAAACTTGTAGCTTGACACACGAAAGGATGTTCATGAATCTTGCAGCTTGTAACACCAAAAAATGTTCATGTAGATGAAACTTGGAACTTGTAACGCCAAATATTGTTCATGTACATGGTACTTGCAGCTTAACACACCAATACGTTCATGAAACTTGCACTTGATAAAGCTTTTTAATGTTGAAAAAGGAAAACATTATTCCATTTCGATAAAGTTTTCTTATACCTACAGTTTTGCTCAAATTTAACATTCAACCAAAATTTCTCATTTTTTACATTGATAAAAAGGTTTCAATAAGTTTACATAATAGTCATAGATATAAGGATTTTATATTTAAATCAAGTGTCTCATCTCGTTATGAAATATTAAAATATTTGAATATATTTTTGCCATGAAAAGGTTTTAGTAATATGCTCTATGTTGAAAAACAAATGAACATTTGAAATATGTTGGGTAAACTGAAAATATCGAAGTAGGAGATTTTTAATAGGCAAATTAAAGATTTAAAGCAAAATTCTTTTATGAGAAATGCATTAATTTAGATGAAATCATTGATGTTTCTACTGATTAACCAAGGATTAAAAACCCAAGTTTTAATCGCACATATCTGTAACTATTTTGCACAAATTGTCACAAAAAAGTAAACTACACATTATTTTATCTCATTAACCCTTAAAAGCTGTGTGCGTACATTTGTTAATGCGAGAAATTGGCAATAATTTCCTCATTTAATTGATTCCTTGCTGTTGATCTCTTGAGTTTTTATCATAACCATTAGTTAACCAGATTCTAATACAATTTTAAATGTATGCATCAGATATAGGCAAACTTTAATGCAATTATCTTGCGTGTAAATCACTCGCAATCACTTTAAGAAATGATTTAATCACATAATTTTTCAGGCAAAGTGTCGGTAATTGAAACAAATTTTAGATTATCGAGACAGCAACCGAAATGGCGGAAGCTGCTGGTACGATAGCATCGGAAGTGGCTCCAATCCGGGTACTTCGACACGCATGCGTAGTCAGGCGCTGATGGCGGTAGGGGTAATTGGCGTAAATGCAGCCAATAAAATTGATTTAGTATCGACTAATGCTTTTGTTCTTTGCACATTTTGAGAAAATCATCATCTTAAAACGACACACTTGAGAAATAAGCAAAACAAGCATCGAATTTATGAGGTGATATTTTCGGTATTGAGCCACGAAGACTCCACGTGTAATTGCAAAATCAAGCTCGTCAAATAACGATTGTTTCCATGATAAGAAGATAATGTGTGCCTTTGATCAGTTCTTGCGTGAATAAGGGATAGGCTTAAACAGTGCAATTAATTAAAATACATCTAATACCATAACAATTAATTTTAGAAAGATTTCAAATTCGACAACAAAAATGATAACAACAACAATAGTGTTTTCATTATTAAGCTTATACAACATTTAGCCTATGTTGAACATTGCAAAAATAATAATGAGTGTGAACAAGAAATGAATGATTTAAAGACGAGAAGTTCTTAAATACATGTATATTTAAAATAAGGTTTTGAATACTGCCTAAATAGAATCCTTGTATGACTCTGAGGCGACCTTCATTATTGCTACGGTAATATTCAAAATCTAACATTGTTTGATATTTTCTGAAAAGGTAAGATACAAACAGGACAAGATTTAACAGTTTAAAACGACTTCAATCGCTGTCATGACAGTCGTCACGTGATCCGGTGCTGGGCAATTGCCTGGCTATATGGTAAAATTTGCAACCGTGAAAAGCTTTTTATGCTCTAAGAACAGACAAAATAAGCTAAACAACCTAAAGATTGGTAACTCGTTTAGTGTTCATAATTGCATGGAAAAATGCAGTAAGCCAGCAGAACCGAAATATTCGAAATATTTCGTCATAACAAAGCATATTTATTACATGATTGTTCAAATTAATATTAATGTACATTCTCACAAAATTACAAAGATAAACTGATTCAAATAATGTCTGTACATAGAAAATATTTGTAATGCATTTGATTTAGATGTGATTTTTGCTCGTTACACGGACTAAATCGTTTTATATTCATCGTGTCGCATTGAAATCAGAAATTCGCAGAGACAACAAAAATGAGAGAATTTCTATAACCTACTTAAACAAAATATTTATGTTTGCTGAAAAGCTGAAAATAATCCCTGAAACTTGTGGTGCAAAATGGTAGTCTTAAAGTGATTGTTGTGTGTTTTTGTATTTTGTCTCTCGTTTGAAACATAATACCTTGATCAGTTCTATGGTAGCTGTTTTAGTTTGGAGAAAATAGAGATACTTGCTGTAGGTAGGCAGAAAATCTACTACTGAAGATGAGCAAATGAAAAGAAAATATAGGCAAGTTTACATTTGATTTGGAATTGGTGTAATTTCCGTCATAAATGAGAGCTTCCCTGAACACTCCTTACTTGATAAAAGAGCGTCTTTGCTTGATGGTGTAGTGAGAGGGGTAATACTATTGAAATTGAAAAAAAATTGCTGAAGTTATTTTTTTCAGTTGCCGAGAATTTCAGTATCATATAATTAAATTATAACTTGCAAAACGCATTTATAATGCAAAGGCTGTTTTTGGGGGGTCAAATTAGAATAATTTGATCAAAGACTTCGGGGTTAATTTGAAGATAACTTAAAAGAAAAGCGTCTGATATGTGACTCCATGTTGCAATTTTCAATCAACCAGGCTTCTTTATATTTGTCTGAATTTCACTACAGATGACAAATTGAATGATAATGTTATCACCATTATCAGATTCTGTCGTTCACAGTCTTCAATGGAAACCATATATATTCAGATACTATCTGAAACCGTAAAATTCAACTATTTCAATAAATAATCATTACTCTGCTATATAAAGATGTTACATCGAGATATTTCGGGTTTCAATATTTCAATTACCTTATGTCAAGACTGTGCAAACTGACATCTTTATTAAAAGTTTATTTCTACGTCAACGCAATAAAAATGATTTGCACCGACTTAAATCTTGAAAATATTTCGGGACAAAAAAATAGACTTCTTATTGAAAAAAAATGCACCGCATAAAATTAAATTGATAGCATCAACCATTTAAATACAAAATATTTTATAATTGATATTTCGTTTTCATTTTGCAATTTGAAATGCATTTATTCTGTTCGGTTCTCAATTTATTGGATGAAATATGAGGTAAAAAGATGGAAAGTGAAATGCGTAACAGTTTAAAGGTACTTTTGCGTGAAAGAGCAAAATGCAATTACATTCTGTACGCTGCAATGTATCTTCGGAGTATCTGATATGACTCACCCTTCATTTCGTACGAAATTTATCTGACTTAAAATTTAAGAACCCACACAATTGTTCCAGCCCCGACCACAAATCTAGCTGAACATTTGAAAGCCTTTATCTGCCTTTCAGCCACCATAGTAAGGCCGTATTTGTATCTGAATATCTTTTATACATTACATCAATAGTCAACCCGTGCAAACCAAAAACTGTTGACAAATGTTTTGACAGAACAATTCAAAATTAGAAGAAAAAAAATGTTCTTTAAGAATTTAAAACGGAGTGTGTACTAATCCGGACAAATGATGGGGAAAAACAAATTTTATGAAATGGTTTCGTGTTTTAATGAGCATTTTTAACAAAAGGCAGAAGTTTGGATTAGTACATTTAGTTTTAATATAATAAGTTTCCACTGAGTGATATTGTACCTGTTGTACTGTTAATTGTCACGTGATAGAACAATCTCAACAACAAAGATGGCGTCCTGTGACGTAGAAATTAATTCACTACAAATAGCCAATCGGGTTTGACTTTAAACTGAGGTCCAAGTATCAATGCTTAGCCTTAAAAAAAAGCTCCAGTTTCACGAAAATACTAAAGTATATCGTTAGTAATTTACTCAGATGATTTTCGGTTAAAATTGTTTATTGAAATTCAGATTTTGAGTTTGTCAGAATCAAATCACCTAATTAATACAGTTTTTCAAAGTCCATTCCATTACAAATGTTTGAGTTGCGAAATGAAATTAATTTGAGTTACTACTCAAATACTGAAGGTATTTCTCGTATACACTTCTCTACTTAAGCACTAATATTGCTCTAATATGTTTAAAACCAAATATCTCCTGTGTAAATGAGAACGATGAAGTTAGTAATTCATATATTTGATGAGAATAATTTGCTGTCAAAATAGCAAACTCAGTAAAGTAAATACATAAGAAGTATTTTTAATAGAGTCTACTAACACAATTATAGATAGCCAAGCATATGGATTACAGGGTCTGTTAACAGAGACGTATATTACATGACTAGATTTTGGCATTATTTAAACATTTTACTATAATATTTAAGACGAGAGCTAGTTTCAAAACCATGTTAAAAACAGTTCAGCATAACATTTACAATAAAAGTATGTCAATATCTCTAGGAAATCAGAGAAAATAAATGAGTATCCCCTGTCTTTTCAACCTTGTATCATGGAAGTGTGGATGACTGACAAATTGTTGTTTTTATAACACATTTTAACACTTTTAATACAAATCTGATTATGTGTGGTCCAAAGTTTTTTCCGAAGGGTCTCACGATGAGATATTTGCGAAGTAAACAGAACTGTCGTCTGCTTTATGGCATTTTCTCTGATATCTTTATTCCGTTCTATCCGAGTCCACACTTTGACATTACAATGATTGTCATTCCTTCTAACTTTTTATCTTGTCTTAAAATTTCATCAAAGGGTATAACGTAAACTGATCAATAATATGTTGTATCTATATTTTGAATTATTTTCGTTAATTTGAAAAAAATTCAGTCATTGATATCGCAATATTGTGCATGAAATTACACAAGAAACCATTTCCCCTTTCATTTAATAGAAACGTTTTCCATTTGATTGAGATATCAAAAAATAAACATTAATTTTATGTGAAAATGATCAAGACCGCTCGTAATAATATATAATAGTTTGATTAAAAGTTATAAATATTGAATAAAAAAATCTTTGATATGAAACATTTATGAATTAGCGCGCTTAATAAAGGATGGGATTTAAGTGTTAGAAATATTTGGGTATTTTATTTCGATGATTAAATTACATAAAATGGAACAGGTGTTCAGCGATAGATGAAGACATCTTAAGTATATTGACAAATTTATTCTTCAAAATTAAGCAATGAAATTATTATTTGCAAATATACTGGGGCGGGTAACAAGGGATCAAATAAAAGTTATATTATTGACAGTAAAAATTTAATAGCTGGTTTGATGGATATACTATTAAGTCAAAATATAATTTATGAAGTATTGAAAGGAAATGTCAGTCAAAATGTTTCCTGTCAAAGGATGAGAAAAAACGTGAAAAAGAAAAACATTTTATACTTTTCGGAAGCAATTTGCTAAAACGTCGTAGATGTTTCAATCTAAAGCACTAAAAATACATATTGCATAAAACAGTCCTCTGTCCAGAGCAAAAGAAGAAAAAGAAAGATATTTTAGAAATGCAGTTCATGCTTACAGTGTAATGACATCTGTTACAGATAATACATGTACAGTTGTCATTTTACAGTTATAACGTAAGTTTTCACAACTTCTTTTCAAAGGTTTAAAAATGCCAAACTAGTGATTATATTTTCTTAGTAGCTTTTCAGTAATGTCTTGAATGGATATGTTTCTTGTAGAAGGAGAAAAAGTGTTTTTCTTACTACCTGCAATCATTTTTTTAATATATCATAAGCTGTATATGTCCTGTCCTGTCCTATCCGGTCCCGTCTTGTCTCGTCCCGTCCCGTACGCTTTTGTTCAGTCCTGTTTTGTTCCGTTCCGTATAGAAACGCTGATAAAATTGCAACCTCCGCTAGGTCGATGATTTATTGTATAAGTTCCTTTTAAGGCAAAATATTTAATAAAAGTTGTACAAAAACAATTTAGAGAATGGTGTTTTGTTTCTATAAAGCCTCTTCCGTAGAAACAATTTGTTATGTACAACAGAAGAAAGAGTAGAAATGGTGAAAACTTTTAGCAGACTTTAGAATAAGTTTATGACTGCACTGTTTTTTCTTCATTTACAGGTATACAAGAACGTATATTATTAAAAACTCATTTAAATGTTACATGTAGGCCCATGTGGCCCGGTGATTGTATTCGTATATTTTTGCTATACCTTGTGCATTGTACATTACATATCATTTAAGACTCATAATAATAAAGACACAAAGTCTTCTTGTTTCTTCTGTACAGTTCAACAACCTGTATACGGGCAATCTTTAAAATAGCAACTTCGAGACATGTTCAAACCTTTGCTTTTACAACTTTCAAAGCATACGTTTATCAAGATTGTGTTACAAATTGACCAGTGCCTGTGTAAACGATTGTTATACAAATTGAACAGTGCCTCGGTGTATATGTAAACAGTACAAATGATCAATATGCATTGTTAATAAACATCGGAAGAAAACGACTATTATTGTCTATTGACATTATTTGTTGATGTGTTGGAGTGGGATGACAATTGTGAGATGTAGGACTAAACAGTAAATCATCATTCGACAGTAAGTTATTTCCTTCCAGATACTAAATGTCATCAGAAACACTGGTCAATTTGTACAACACTTGTGTCCCCTTACGTTGCAATACTAAATTGGATCTCATTTTTTCAGATGCACGTATTTGTATTTAATTTTGATAAAATACGATTAAATCCCAATCCTGCTATTAAATAAACATATACAAAAGAAAAGAAAAGAAAACGAAATGAACAATGGAAACTGGTATTTTGCTCAACGGCGTGAAAACCTGAAATGATGAGTAGCAAACTATGCAATGTAACAATTTCCTGTTTCCTTTTATATGTTACTGTAAGAAATAATGTAATCAGATTTCATGGATCTAGTGTGATTTAATTTTGTGACCATTCTGTATGTCGTGCATACATTTGTAATAATCTCTGCCCTAGAATGCTAGGAAATTTGATTTTGTGTACAATTGCAAACATATTCAGATACGCGATTTCTTTGTTTGATCACGTGTTTTGTGATTGTCCAAATGACAATCGATCTATTCTAATAATAATTAACGTTAACTGGTATGTGTTTTACGACCGGCGGTCTTTCTAAAGTCTGTGTCAGGATAACACCGGGTCATAGGTCATAATTATGGCCATTACATCATATCCTGTAAGTTTTTTACAAATGAATGACAAGCAGAATATTTTCATTAATGAGGCACTCGTGCTTGATTCACACTCAAATCATATCTTACCTGTCAATCAGTCTAAACTGTGATGTATTACTGTCTATCATTTTTCTTTAATATTATATTCTCATTGTCAAACTAAAGTAATAAATGTGAAAACAAACAAGTTGATTAGATACTATTTCATTAGCATATTCAAGCATCACATACCACAGAAAACATGATGACGAAGCAATTAATTTCAATGTCGAAGAGTACAGCTAGGCGCTTAACGCGAACAAGCGTTCAGAAGACCTTGATTTTCTTAACAAGGCAATATGGCGGTTCAATCTATCGTTTAGGATATATAAATATAAAAGATATTACTGAGTTAAATCACGCTGTATATGCAATGCAAAAGACTATATTCAATGCCCATTTTGTAGCAAAAAAATGCGCATTATTTTGTAACAAAGACGTCTGCCGCAACTGAAAATATACAAGTAATAAAATTGTTCTTAAATACGTCTGAAAGAATTGGCATGGAGGTACCACCTTGTATAACTAGCAACGCCACTGAGTTAAAACCTTGAAAGGGTAGATTATAATCTGAACACTGAAAGAGAATTCACTTGGAAACTTACGTGTATGATTCTAGAAATGTCCGACAAGATTTGGCAATAGAAACTTATCTTTTGTTTGGAAAATATATATGTAAACGAGCACTTCGAGTAGGTGAAGTATTTCTTAAGATATTAATATATCTAAATCCTTATCATGATGATCAAGAATTCTAAACCTCTCCTTCACTAGGTCATCTGCAAGACATTTGTCCACCCTTGATTGAGTATGCTGCCACTGTCTTGGAGCCATACATCCAATTAAACATGGAATTCAAGAGTGCAGTATACACTAACCACCCATTTCAACAGTTTTCAAAGTAACAATTTTGGGTGACATATTATGACACATCGCGTTTTCAAAGATTGCTTCTTCAAACATGGTAAAGAAGCAAATCACTTGTTAGTTTATGCTTACTACGGTTCTCACATTTCACACTTCAAAACTCGTTCTTAGTGCAATATCTGAAGTTTATCTGCTTGTTTGTCTCAAACTCTAGGGCGCAAAATGACCAAAAGAAAAATATGTATAGCATACTTCAGGAAAATTCTTTAAATAAAGGCACGTTTATCTGCTGGGAGACTGTGTTGTTTTGTCCCCACCTTTGTTTCCAAAGACTTAGAGGTTGATTTCTCAAATTACATAATGTATATATAAATATATGACAATATTCAGTAATTGATTTAAATTTCTTGAGCCATTTCGAAAACAAAAAATGTCATTCTGAAATGCATCATACAAATAATAGAAATGTTTCATTTCGACGGATGTGTTTGGTGTGTCATGCACTGCGGCGAGTAGAATACGTACATGTACATGTACTACATTTTCGTGTAACTGACTAAATGTATCTGTCGTGTGTTTTTTTAAACGAATAAAAGTGTGCATTTTGAAATATATATATTTATATTTATAAAAGAGAGAGAGAAATGGATGGCATTAAACATTATTTGAACTGTTTCATATTCTCATTGAAAATCCACCTTTAAACACAACCTAAAATGTAATTAACATTTGTTTTGAGAAATTAGATTTAACCAATTCATTGTTAAAATGAGCATTTAATTATAGCAAGTACAAAGAGGTATTGCATAGGGTAAAGTGACATAAAACGATGAAAAAATAAATGATAATGAAGATGAATCAAATTCAATTGAAACAAATTACACAAAAAAAGTTACCGAATTCAGCCGGTAATTGATAACACAAATAACGCTTAGAACAGGTCTCATTGTGTTCTGCTGTAATAAATTTAAGTTGCTTGGAACTGTATTCTGACTAATATCATTGTACCACCAAAAAAACTGAAACAATCAAAGGCAAGCACTTTGCAGTGCATATATTACTTTGGTAAATTCAGATTAGGAAAGGTTTAAAGGTTTGTCTTAATACAGGTTAACAAGTAAATTTTTTGTTTTGTTTTAACCCGCTAATTGCATGCACTGTTATCATTTTTTCCAAATAGTTAAATATACAATAAAGTTATGGAACGCCGTTTCATAAAACCAAAACCCGTGTGCAAGATAGCTGAAACAGAAGGTCTTTCTGTTGGTTTTTAGGCACCCGGAGGGAGCATATTGATTTTGGCTTGTCTGTCTGTCTGTCTGTTTGTTTGTCAGTTTATTTGTCACAAAACTTTAACCTTGACCATAACACTGAAGTCCTTCCACCCACAGCCTCCAAACTTTACAGGTGCATGCACCTTGATGAGCTCTACCTGACAGACCCACTTAGAGGTCAAAGGTCAACGCCCCCCCCCCCCTTGGGGGGAGGGCAAGGCGTTCATTCGAACGTAGCTTTTGTTGTGTATGTAAAGAGCAGTTTTAACAAGGAAAATTCAAATGAACTTGATTCCATTAAAGTGTACGGTTTTTACCGTATTTTTAAGGAACCTTAAGCTACAGCACTGTATTTTATTTGCAGTGTAATTACAAAATTACTCTGTTTTGCATTTTAATCAACCGCCATATTTTTGCCAACCTTCAAAAAGTTACCTGTATCTCTTATCAGATACTTGTTACTACTAATAGATTTCAAAACAATAACATTCAATGTTCCTACACGATTTCCGGAATAACACAACTTCGCAAATTGATTCAATAGGTAGTACATCGTAAAAATACGTAATGCTTCGGCAATAATCGGATCTTCTAACAGCCAATCAAAACATATAATTACATAATACTGGATAACACTAACCCTGCTCCAATTGTACATATAGGAATATAATACTGGCAATTTTCCGTACAGAAAAGGCAGTAACATAATTTATACAGTAAAAGGCGAAGGGTGCAACACATGGCAATAACTCAAATACATTAGATCGAAGTAGAAATAAGGTCATGGGGTGCAATTCTGCCAATGTTACAGATATTTCTGCCAGATATGTCCATCTCTACTCCGCTGCAAGTTGATTATAACGTAGAGAAACCAGTAACCTTGACCTTGACGTGTTCCAGTCAGGCTGTTGGCGGGTGTTCATTTGTATTTTATCAATCTGTCAACTTTGTTTACTTTCACTTTTTATTTCGCTGCTTAAGAATTATTTGAATAGGTTTAATATCTTATGTATCTAATCTCACAGTCATAAATATTGAATGATAAAATGTTATAGTAAACTATAACTGTCGTCTTCCATTTGGTTTTAATCATTTCAATGCGATATATGTGTGATGTTTTAACCACGACACATCTTATTGATAGAGATTCATTTAAATTTCATCCCGTAACTGATTTTGAGTCGTTTTAGTGGTTTGTAATTAAGACAGATAGGTGATGTTTTTGTAGACTTTGGTGACGATGGGTCTCTACATATGCATTATAACAAACGACAAACAATTCAGGAAACCGCGAAAATTTGATACATATTTTGCTGTGTTATTAAGATACTGTAAAGGTTTATAAATCACAGAGCGGTTTGCGGTTGAGATGAGTTTCGCAAAGCTTTGTAAATAATACCCTGATGTCCCGATGCTCTTAACTCTCGAGCAATATGTTAAGATTCTAGAAAGAAACAATGCCTTTTATGTTGAAAGGTCTTTAAATAAGTCAGGGAATTTTTTAATAACTTTGGAAATGAGAGCGAACTTCATAATAAATTAACGTTCTTTAGCCATGTTCACCAAACATCTTAATTAAAGAAAAATGTCTCAACATGAATTTCTAAAAGTATTTTTTATTTACTAAAAGGAGATAATTAAGAAAACGCTCGTACGTTCTGTCACACTTTTTTTCTTTTCATTAAGACATTCTTCTGAAACTTACTTTCAACTTGAAAGGTTAAAAAGCTGCGTGTTGAGTTATTAATGTGCTTTGGTCACCTTCATTTATGCAGGTATCTTGTTTTCAGAACGCCTGGTACAGCACCAACCTGACTGAAGTACGCGACATCCGAGGATTGCGTTATTTGGGGTCCCAGTTAAATACAGACTTTCACTAGATGAACAGAGACCCTAACTACAGATCCAAAACAGTGGAAGCGCTGCTCTGGTTGGCTGATAAAGAGGTCACGAGAACGTGACCTTCTATTGGCCGTCCTAAGGCACTTATAGAAACAGCAATTTTGAGGATATAATTTTAATCAGATTGAGTTGATGCTCAGTCTGTCACTCAACCTCGACTCTCACTTTGTAACCTGACCACACTACCTTGAGAGATTCTCCTGTTCAATGTGCTGCTTTTTCTTTAAAAAATGGAGCGAGCAATGTTATGTTATCAATACCTATATTCGAACGATTTACTGACAAAATTATCTCAATCATTAAACACAACTACTTTGCCGCCAAAAATGTCCAATTAATCAACGAATAAATCGATACATCACCATTGCTCGCCAATTGAATTAAAGAAAATGATCAATTTAGAAAAGATGATTACACAAAGCCAGGATTGCTAATGTTCTATTATATCTGTTAGAAGTTTATAACTGGCTAGAAATGTCTGCATGGAGTTCCAACCACGGTGCATTCCGTTTTAAACATAATTTTTGATATTGACTTTTCCCAGTTTTGTGTAGATTTAGAAAACAAATCTAATTTATGTTGATCTGTTCTTTATCAATAATTTAATTAGTACTGAGCATGTGTCAATATACTCACTCATTTCGCTACACAGCAGCTAAGATGTGGAACCGCTTTCGGATTCATTCGGACAGTGCTCCTCGTGCAACCAATTCACGTGCCTTATTGGAAACAGGAATAGTCCTTTGTTTAGCTCTCTGCGTATGTCGGGTAGGAGGTGGGCATCTTAGCTGGCAGGCAGACTTATATCTTGCCCTACCTGTGTTTTGTTCGGTTTGCTAGCACTGTTTTGTAGTTTCTATTATTTACATATATGTATGTGTCCTAATTTTTTAGCAATTTTGGTTACAGTTTGTAGGGTTTGTTTTAAGTTTCTATCCTTTGTTTACCTTGGTGTTTGCAATTATGTATTGGTGAGGATGTTGTTGGTGACATTAACTCTGACTTTTCATGAGCTATTTCTATCTTGCTCCACAAGTGACAGCAGTCTATCAGCAGATGTGAACTGAGGTCAGCGACTTCCATACGTCACCTATTTTCCTCTATGTTTGCTTAATAGTTAACACCTGTTTTAGTTTTCTACGTTGCAATAACCAATTTGTTTTTCATGCCTGCAAAACTATGTGATAGTCCTATGACTGTTGCACCTGGTAAATGCCTACCCCCTGTCTATGTATGGACTGATGGCGCTGTCTTTGTGGTCTGTAGTCCACATCCTGGCGTGGCGATAACAAACAACAGGGTTTCATATGTCTCAATTTTTATCATGTTAATGCCTAATTGATATACATGTATTTTTATAAGTGGTATGCTTAATTTATTCATTTATTGACTTGATTCGAATATTTTTAAGTCGGTTTTAAGGCTCTTCAGAGCTTGTGTCATTTATACACTGTGTACCAGTGTTTCTATACTCACCATTATAAAAATAGATATAACTTGAGTTGACTTGAAGGTAACATTTCGACAACACGCCCTCATCCACAGTTTTGCAACACCTTTGGATTGTTCTACGGCATGTTACAACCTACATCAACGCCAAAACCGTGATTTACTGGCAGGCATTATGCTTAGGATCCTTGGATACATTTGGATACCTATCTCTCAACCTGCAGGGTTCGTTGTTGATATATCATCCATATTAATTTCAAATTAGTTACAATCAATTAAGTCCAGAGAGCAAACCCGAGAGCAGAGCAAGTTATCCATCAGAAATCATCATAAATTAATCACCGATAAGCCCGAAGGTGGGGAATTTACATTTTTATCAATATATACATTTTATTGAAATAAGATTCTGCACTAGATTTCAGACGATTACCATACAAGTTATTATAACCTTAAACTAGCAAAGGTTTTAAGCATCAATTATCATTTTCAAAATTGACATCTGGCAAGGGAGTCATGTCGAGGACAAGACAAGAACGACAGTTCTTCTAAGTCGGTAAAGTTGACAAAAAATATCTTGTTTTGTCTTTTCTTGTCTTCGATATATGACTCTCAAAAACGACCTCGTCGGTTCAATGGTTATGCTCGCCTACTCGTAATTTGACCACTGTAATCTTTCACGGGGCAAGGGACGCAGGTTCGAGGCGTATTACATTTTTTTACATATGAGAATCATTAACAATTAAGTGGTGAATGCCAATGGAAGGTCAAACTGTCATATACTACCGACTAGACCTGACACTTCATGTGGAAAAGCTCGTAGTTAATTTATGAAAAGTGTGATTCTTTCATGTGACTTGACTTTTCCTATACTAAACTACAGAAACAAAGGGTTAAACAGCAGAAAAGAAAAAGAAAACAATCTTTCGAAATGATATCCAGTTATTGTCCACATCCTTTTCTTCAGCCAACAGAAATAATAAACTATATTTCTCATTGACATCGAGCTGAGTTTCATTCCAGAAAACCTTTATTCTCTTGCAGATTATTTTATTGAAGAAACAAGAAAATACACATGAAACATACCGGACAGGGTTCATATATTATCCTCAAATCTACAGTCCTTTCATACTGTGTCCAAAATTGTCCTGTATGTATATTAGTCACAGTTCATTAAATTAGTGGTTGATAAAATCTTAGTACAATACATTAGCCCAGAGTCAAAACAATTAAAAATCCCGACAAAATTCCTCAAAAAGATTTGTAGCCGATTTAATAACAGTAATTATATTTTGAAACGTAGCTACCAGAGTAAAACGTGTATATATTCACTAAGTTTTAAGTTGACATGGTCAGACGTACGTCCGTGAAAAAACACCTCTGTGTTGGAAACAACTGTTGTAACCATGGGATTGGCTCTGGTGAAATATTTCAGTATGCAGTACTTAAAACATCAAAATGATTGAAACAAAAACATCATTTCTTAGTTTTCTGTAGAAAATTTGACTATAAGTGGAAATTTCACGATTTTTGTCTTACCAGTAATTACTGGTATATGAAGAAAATGCCAAGGATGGTATTTATTTAGTATTGTATTGTCCAAGGGAGGCTACTAAAACCACTCTAGTATGTAGTGGTTACATCCCTTTCAATACACATTACAGCCAGAAGGTTTTCGCAATGAGAACTGTCAAAATCTTGATATACAATGCTAATTTGAAAAAATACTGTGCGCCATATTTAGCTTCTTTAGAATTTTGCGTTGCGTGTTTTAAACTGCCCTCTAAAACGGCATTCATTCGTTAAATAAGAATATAATGCCTGAAACCAAACTTAATTGTTTGCTTTGATCAATCATGACACGTTAGTGTACAGATAAACAGATTTTTTTCAGTTCCAGTATATATTTTGTGGTTATCATCTTCACGACTACTCTAATTACACACTTTAGCCCTTTAACGCCTTGCGTCTATAGAAGAAGACATGCATAGGGAAACAGTGCAGACCCAGATCAGACGCCACAATATCTGAAATGAACTTTGTTCCCTAAAGAAAATAAAATTGAAAATTCATGCCAGAATCCCTTTCGGATTTAAATTGAAAATGGACCCTTCCAACTGATAAGGGTGGCATAACTAAAATAATTAAAGGATAAAAGTACTCATTTTGTTCTTCGTGCTGAAAGCCATAACAATTCTTTTTGTATATCAGTAAAAATGCACGCGACTGTTTGGTATTGTTTTGTTCTCTTACAGTACAAGAATACTCAGTGGAGACACTCGTTCATTTGATGACTTCAAAAAACTAATTTCATTTAAGGACTGATATTTTATTCTTGTTCACCTTCTGCGACTAAAAGACTGAACAACTAAAAATTGTCAGGTCTATAAAAGGCTGTTCAACTCGTAATGTATAGTGAATTAGGTTCATTTGTATCAACAATGAAGCGGCCGTGTCTATAGTGAAATTATTCTTTGTATCTTCCAGAGCTCTGTTTAATTGCAGTTATAAATATGGTAAAGAGCTCCTTTGTGAAAAAAAAAATAACTACGAAGAAATATATAGGTCTTTGGTAAATGGTAAATCTCTAACTAAACAAAATTAGTTAAGTTTATCAGTTGTGCTGGACAGTTGCCATACAGTATAGACTTTTTGTTTGTTTGTTTGTTGTTTTTCCCTAAAAGAAAGTTTAAGAACAGCTCGTATTTTGTAACCGGATAGACCTACAGTACGGTAAAGATTTTTAACCATCCTTAATCTTGTCACATGATTAAAACATGGCGGAAAATAAATATTGCGTGATTTTGTAGAAAAACTGCTGGGAAGTTTGATTTTTATAAAGTTTCTCTGCTTTATATTTACAGCAAATAATAAAATGGTAAATCTTTTATGGGGAATAAAATCCACATTTCTTTTTTAAAACTGAATTGTGCGAGTCATGACCGACCGAGCCAAACTGGAGACGGCGCGGCCCGTCCAGGAAAAATTATAAGGCACAAATGCCAAAGATGTTTTGCGCTCAATTCATCTGTGAATAACGCAGAGAAAAATGAAAGAAAATGCAATTGACATAAATTTAAAACAAACAATATCCAGCGTCAAACAAATTAACAGTTGTCCTAACTTAGGTACAGAACTTCAGCAAAAAATCCATTTAGGTTTAAACAAAGACCTTTATGGTACAGAAAAGGGAAGTGTTGAATTTGTGGTATTTTAGGTCTTTGGTTTTAGTATAAAGAAAAATAAAAAAAATAGGGGATTTAAAGTTTAGGGAGCAGAAACGGTCTGCAACAATGCTATAGGATTAGGACTGAAAATGAAGGTTACCCGAGGTTTTGGTAAATAACAAGTTTGGTGAAATGATTTTAAATTGCAGATTGCTTGGAAGTTTCAGTTAAAAGGAGCAGATGTGTCTTATTCATACATTATTGGGTGTTTAAAACTGTTTTAAACTGTGTAACTTCAATTTACTTGTACTTTGGTACATTTAAAAGTGTACTGTATCAAAACTATATAAATATTTTTTTAATGCAAAGCAAAAACTGGCGATAAAGTAAATATAAGTATTTCAACATAAATATAGTAGTTAATTATACAATGTATTTTATTATTAACTTTGCAATGAAAGTATGATGTACTGAAATTGTTATTAATATCGTTTACATAAAACTTTATGAAAAATTATAACTGATTTATATTTTATTATTAACTTTGAAATGAAAGTATGATATACTGAAATCGTTATTAATATTGTTTACATAAAACTTTATAAAAGATTATAATTGATTTATTTTTTATCAAAATGCCTGTGCAGACTTTGATGATTAAGTAAATAAAAGTCAGTACAACATCAATTATATCTTATAAGTTAATTAGGCAATAATCGTCTGAAAGTACGTAGTTAATCTCAACAATCCAGTTATCGGTTATCTCAATTAAAAATACTTTTAACTGAATCCTTCAAGCCATTTGCTATACATGTATAAGATCATTTTACTGAACATGTAATTATCAGAATTTACCAGCACCCAAAATAAACATCTTACATGCGTCATTTGACATAAAAAAAATGTGTTGTCAGTTATACACATAGTGTGTAAAAAGACAAAAGTTTGCTATTAGTTTGACAAAAATGCAGAAAGTACACCTGTCCAGTCAATATACAATGTCATTGTCAGTTTTAATTTTAAAAAATTAACACCATAATGGAATAAAGCATTCTTTAGATGTGAAGAAAACTTTCTTATCTGTCTCACTTTAACGTAACTCTTAACTAAATAAAGCTATGAAAACTTTAAACAAATGAAAATAGTAACACTTGGGCTTTCTTGGACAGAAGCATTGTAGATTTCATCCATCCTGATCCTTGGCCATCCTGGATTTAGGCAGTCTTGACCAAACTTCAAATGGAATACCATGTGAAGTCAAATTTGAAGTTGCACCTAGGGATTTTGAGTGTGAAAAATGTGTTTTAGAGATAAAATACGTTGAAATATTAAGGAATGATTGTTTATGGAAGACAGTCCTTAATTAATAAAGTGGTTATTAATTTTAAGGGGCATATAGCATAATATTACATTGTATCTGTTTCATATAATTATCTCAAAAACTTCTGTTTCCACTCTGTAAGACAAACTGATTTTGTCCAATTACAAATTGTCTAGACAATTCCTTTGAAACCACCAGGTGGATTTCAATAAATCTTTACACGTATGTTCAGTGCCAAGGGTGGTTGTGCATGTCCTTGGCATTTTCAGGTCAATTTTCAGCTGAGTTATTATTCTTTATGCATTGATTTTATAATGGCTTTGTCCAGACAACTGTCACTACCTGATGGAATTCAACTAAACTTCACACAAAAAGACAAGACGTCAGTGCAAAGCACAGTCATAAATATCTTACTCATTAAACATTCAATTTTTAGCTCACCTGAGGACAATGTCCTCAAGGTGAGCTTTTGTGATGGCCCATTGTCCGTCGTCCATCGTCCGTCCGTGCATTCGTCCATGCGTGCGTCAACAATTTCTTTAAACAGCTTCTCCTCCTAAACCACTTGGCTAAATTTATTGAAACTTTGCAGGGATGTTCCTTGCATAAAACTCTACCAAAGTTGTTCAAAGAATTCAATTCCATCAAGAACTCTGGTTGCTATGGCAATTGAAAGGAAAAACTTCGAAAATCTTCTTGTCTGAAACCACATGGCCCTGAGCCTTAAGATTTGGTATATAGCATTTTATAGTGGACCTCTATCAAGTTTGTTCAATTTATGCCTCTGGGGTCAAATTTGGCCCCACCCCGGGGTCAATTGATTTTACATAGGCTTATATAGTGTAACTTTAAAACTTTTCTTGTCTGAAACCACAAGGCCCTGAGCCTTAAGATTTGGTATATAGCATTGTTGTGTGGACTTCTACCAAGTTTATTCAAATTATGCCCCTGGGTCAAATTTGGCCCCGCCCCGGGGGTCAACTTATTTAACATAGTGAAACTTTAAAAATCTTCTTGTATGAAACCACAAGGACCTGAGCCTTCAGATTTGGTATGTAGCATTGTCTTGTGGACCTCTACCAAGTTTGTTCAAATTATACACCTGGGGTCAAGTTTGGCCCTACCCCGGGGGTCAATGGATTTTACATAGGCTTATATAGTGAAACTTTAAAAATCTTCTTGTCTGAAACCGCAAGGCCCTGATCCTTAAGATTTGGTATGTAGCAATGTCTGGAGGACGTCTCTTAAGTGTGTTAGAAAAATTTTCCTGGGGTCACTATTAGCCCCTCCTGAGGGGTCACAAGTTTTAAATTGTAGTATCTGGGTGTATATGAAAGGGTTGTAATTTATACAGAGAAGTCTCTGCCACTGTTTTGCATTGAAAATTTCATTAGTAAGAAGGAAATGCAGTATCCAAATTTCAAAGTTTGCACTAAAATATACTTATCTACAACCCATTGATCAAACACTCATTTTTACATTTATCACTTATTTTAAAGTTTTATGTATTATTCAATGGCCTTAAAGCAACTGTATCTGTCACTATCTGATACAGACATTTGTTATTGTACTAAATTAGGAGATAGTAGTACTTTTTTTACACACCATTAGTGAGAAACTCAAATTTATGAAGACAAACCTTTTGTTTGAAAACTTTTGTTATTGTGATCATTTTCAGTTTTTATTTTCTTACATGCACTTGCATGTTTATTTCATGCATATATTTAATACAGTTTGCTTTATAACTTTTTTTATTATCATTTTGTGGCAAGCATGTGACTGTAATTGTTAGTTACAAATGATACCAATGTTATCTCAATGTTATTTTAATTTCAGATCAGACAGAGTCATGTAAAACTAGTTTAAACATGTTAACATGTGTTGAGTGGGGAAAATAAACAATCTAAAAAGATGGAATTAGTGTGTAAAATATTTCTGCTGCCATTATTGCTGGAATTATCACTGTGCTCAGAGATAGCAATTGGTATGTTTTTTATTTATTATAAAACTTTAAAGGTGCTTTGGGTAAGCTTGGATTTATATCATGAGCTTAGAAATTAAGGTGATGTTCCAACAGTACCTTTGACCTTTCAACTGTTTAGGCTAATTAAATTTTTTGTTAAATACTAAACATTTAAGATACAGTTACATCTGTGAGTGAATAAAATGCTTATTTTAGGCAAACAGTGGCACCATTGTAGTCTGAAACTGTTCTGACCAGAGTAAACCAGTTGTTTAAGAGCTGACTTGAATATCATAATGGTTAGCATTGCATATTGTTACTGTAATACCTTACAGTGGATGACTACAAATTAAATGTGACAAGTAGTGGCCCGGCTGTGTATGGCTCTGTTATGAAGTTCCAAGCTCAGCTATATTTGGGAACCAGTCAGACACCACAGGATAAGAAATTGTTCAGATATGATTGGAGAAGTACAGTTGATATGCTAACAGTAAGATATATCTTATTTTCCTAATTTAGTAGTACATGTATGTAACCAGTAAAGCAATATGCAGTTGTTTTTATGCCCCTGGAGGGAGGGCATATTGTTTTGGGTCTGTCTGTCTGGTTGTTTGTCACAAAACTTTAACTTTAACCATAACATGGAAGTCCATCAACAGCCTCCAAACTTCACAGGTGCATGCACCTTGATGAGCTCTACCCGCCACACCCACTTAGAGGTCACTGGGACATGGCATTCATTCAAACATAGCGCTTGTTTTGTTTTAATGTATTACACTCTCAAGAGCATGTTGTGTACAGTAGCTTTACAGGTGTCTGTGTAAAATACAAAACAGTTCTAAAAATTAATTAAATAGGTTTTAGATTGGCATGTTGAAAATTAACCACATCCAGAAAGTACTGAATACTTTTAATTTGTGTCTGCATGGTGATTTCAAGACTTGCCTTGGTGACATCATTTGCTATCACTACAATGCAGATCTGATTTAATTCCTACATTTGTTCCATCTGACTTACTGCAAATGCAGTATTTTTTATCATTTTGAGTTTAAATTAGTTCTGACTATGTCAAACTCATATATATATATATTCCCTGACATTAAGAAGCCCAGTTTCAGTACAGAAATATGCAAAGGATTCATTAAACAATCGTGTATACAGAAAAGCTTTATGAGAACATGTTAATGACTTAATCTTTAATGTAGTCAGTTGTTGCCATTTTCAAGAAACAAATGCTAAAGTTAGAGACAGATAGAATGAAGTTGGTTCAAAAAATTTTCAGAGTATCATAAAAATACAGTCATTCCTCGACGGCTTCAACTCGCTTCGCTTGATTTCCTCGATGGCTCGAAGTTGACACTTGTTCCTGACTTTTTGTCCTTATATTTCTATATTGAAATAATACACATGGCCCGAAGTCGCATTGCTCTAACTGTTCTGTGGCTCTAGATATTTTTATGGTCCCAGTGTGGTAATTAAAACCTTTCATTGTTCTTGAGGGTCGAACTCCTAACTCGTACTTTTAAGAGATAACATACATACAGTAACTGTTTTTTTTCTTGACTTGTTTGTTGAATCTGAATTTTCTGCTAATTCCCAATTGCTGCTGCTCAGAAATGTTCAGCCTATGGCTATATTGATACATAATTCAATATTTCATAACAACATGTTATTTTTATCTTATTTTAACAACTATAATGACCAGCTCATAGAAAAGACTATGTACCTTTTATATATTTTACTAGACCACACACTATTTGAAGAAGACAGGTCAAACATTTCAGTGGAACAATAGTAATTTATTCAAGCCTCATGTTATAAATGGAAATTTTTAAAATAATAAAAATCTTGTTGTAAGAAAATAATTTTGATAGTGGAATCTTTCCGAATTTCAGCTGAAAAAATTGGCAAGTGAGTGAAAAAGTTTAAAATCCCTCTCAATATCAAAGGTCTTACTGGGACAGGCCCAACTACTGAATTAGGGATTGAACCATTATCTCCTGATTCATTGTGAGAAGCCCTTAGCAACGGGCCATGGGGGAGTGGCCTTAACATTGACAATAGACAAAATGTAATAGTCTGAAATTACAGAAAATTAAGTGATGTCTCAATTACTTTTACAGGAGACACAACATGCTGATTACAACACTAGCTATCATCGCTGCTTTGACTCCCTTGTGAAACCTAGACAGTACAAAATGCAAGTGACCGTGTATGACCAGAACTCCAAGGCAATCTTCAAACCAGTTGTTAAAAAAGATTTGGACTTTGATATAACTTGTAAGTAAATTTTTTTACCTCAGAGAAACATGCAGAAGTGTTAAATACAATGCCATTTATTAATAGCAGTTTTGTTCACTGAAATGTTGCGACAGGAAAACTATCATAACCAAGACATACAGAGCTATCCTCTGTTTTTGGAAGTTACAGCAAGGAAAAATTGAACAGTATCTACAATGTTTCTCAAGTGAGCAATAAAATTTTTAATTTGCAAGACAACATCTTCAGATGTTATGCAGTGCTTCAAAGCAAATTATTTTGAAAAGAACTTGCTTTGAACAGTGGGGAAGCAAGAATCTACAAGGTAGTAATCAGTTTCATAGTGGTTTTATTAACACTGCAAGAACATATCACTACACATGATCTGTCTGTAGCATGTAAAGAGAAAGAAAGAGAGAAAAACAGGTAGTAATTTTGGTTTTAATCCAAGTGAAGAAATACTTTGTTAGGAGGATAGTTTTAACTCTAAGTATTGTTATTTTAGTCCATATTTTTTTCTTTAGTAATTTATAGTGGACCTTTAAAGCTTTTAAGAATGTTGTTGGAAAAATTTGAAATGTTTTCTTTTCTTTTCAGCCATGTTGAATGGAAATTTGAAGAATAACCAAACTGTACACAGACGCTTGAAAGCTCCCAAAAATACATTTTCAACAGAAATGCCAATTCGTTTTCTGGCAAATCTTACAGACAATTTTACACATTCACCAAACTTTACATACAAGTGGTATATTAATAATAAGTTGTTTGAGGCAGGCAATAATGAAACAGAACTCATTAATATTCAGGAAACTGGGTACCACACTGTAAGACTTGATGTTGTTGCGTCAGGATTTACCATTGATTGCAAAGGGTTTGAGTATCAAAATAATCTAAAAGGTTCGTTCCAGGCAGATGTGATAATGAAAGGTGAGGTTTTATAATTGAATTAGTTGCTATTTCATCAAAGTTTTTTGGTATGAGCATGTCTTTGTGACAGACCATGACATCATTCACTGTCACTTGCATCACCTTTATTTCGTTACCTTTTTATTATCTTGAATATATAAGTGCCGCCAAATTTAAGAAGAAGTCTTTTGCAATATTCAAGAAGAAACGTAACACTAAAGCTACACCTTGTTTGTTCATGTGTGTGTTTTTATTTTTTTATTTTTTTTTTGCATTTAATTTTTTTTTTTTAAGGTAAGGCCACTGCTTTTATATTTCTTGGTTTACAGATACACCTTATGTAATTTTTCCTAAAATAGATAAAACTACAATTTCATGTTTTGATGGGAGCAAAACACTGAAAAAGCTATTTTTTTTTATATAAACCTGGAATATATTACAAGATTTATGAATGCAAGTGTTTTAGCATAATATGAGCATGTGTATGAAATGATGGAAACAGTTCCATGTTTTACCTGAATTGATCTCGATTAACAGAATGGACCGGAGTTGACTTTGCATTTTTGGAATCGACCTTAATTTCATCAGAAAGCCAGTTTTTTGCTTTATACATTATTTTTGGAAAATAATATTAATGAATTTATTTACAATAAGAATTTGAAGTATCTTTGAGTGAAATGTTTTTTGTATGAGTCTGAAAATTGGTGATTTACCAAACATTTTTGCAATAGATAAAATAGTAAAACAGTTCAGGTTGATTCTGGTAGTGGAGGTTGATTTCAGTAAAACACGGGACTCTGATGGAAGTGATGTATATTTCTTTTCAAAATAATTTGCTTTGCACATTTTTTCCCAAAAAAAAATTCAACCTTCAAGTGGACACTTCTACATCAATCATAGATAAACCATAAGATAAAAAAGTTGTAGCCGAAAGATTGTAATTGAAATTGTAAAGTCATATTCAGATGTTTTGTTATGAGATTACAATATGAAGTTTATAATAATATGATTATAACTTGATAAAATAGTGAGGGTCCAGGCTTTTTGCCCTTCCACCTATTTTATAATGGGGTTATCACAAGTATCTTGTATAAATATAAATTTGTTATTGGTGAACAGCAAATGTCCGGTGTGCTGATACAGAGACAGTTTATCGATAATTTCCAGCTGTTACACATGCACAGTAAAAAATATGTGGTACATCAATTTCATACCACAAATTAAAGATTTCTGTGGTCTAGCTCCCTGACAGGCTGACACCATTGACAGTTACTGCCTTCAAAAACACTGCAGAATTGCAGACCATCGTTACCCTACACTGTTACGCTTTCTGATCAGTGGCCTGAGGTGTTAACTGTTTCGTAAGTTATCAATGAAAACACTTATATATAACAAAAAGGCTTGTCCAGCTGTAATTATTGGCCAGTTTAATTTGGAAATTCAGAAGAGAAAGATGAATGTATCTGTTTATATGTAAAAAGGCATTCCCTAAAATTTAGATTATTACATTTCCTTCAAACTACATTGTTAATGAGTTTGAATGAATCAAGCCCAGATGTCAAGATGTCTGTCAAGTACAGTAAATAAACTAAATGCATAGAAACTAGTGTTTACACAGTGTTGTTGATGTACAATTTTTGGGTGGATAGCCATTTATTGTAAATGCAGACTTTCTTTGGCTGTGCACTACGGAGACATTTTTAAATACATATTCTGCTAACTCTTCTTTTCCACTTATTTTTTCATTTTCTAAAGAATGAACAAACAAAACACGTATGCTGTATAATCGTGGGTTACTTTTTTGGGTGTGTCCCTTTAAAATGTACATGTAGGCGTAGGCGGTTGAAGGTTTAAGCTGGCTACAGTCTTGTTTAAATTTCTATTGGTTGGCTGGTAGTTATTTAAAGCATGGTTCCGGTTGTTTGCCTATCAGGTCTATGGCATGTATGATATATATATAAACTAGAGAGTTAAAACAGGGTCATGCAGAGAGTAGTCCTGAGATGCAAGCCAGGGCAGTTCAGGGGAACAACAGTAAAACATAAGAAATCTTATGCATTTTAATGACTTGATCACAGGCACCTTTGAATCATACACAAATCAGCAAAATTCTTCTTTTGCAAAACGTAGGAAAATTACCAACATACTAAAACTTTCATTGAATTGTAGCTTGTAACCATTAGAAAGAGGACAAAAGCCACATCTAGTGTCAAGTCAGGAAAGATATGCTCATTAAAACTTGATAAACTGTATTACAAAACAAAGCAAATGTAGGATGGTAATGATAATGTTGTTTACATGTAACAAGGGTTATCAGGACATAGGCAAACACAGAAATAAACGTGATTTTTGCTCTCTTGATAGGTCTTGTGTAATACAAGTATATATGGACCGCTTGTACTTCTTGAAATCTGCCCCTTGGTGTAAAGGCTTTATGTATGGCATTTGAGAGACAGTAAAATGAACTGAAGATATAGCTAGGCTGCATATATATTTTCGTAGCTCATTGTCTGTGAAATGCAGAATAATGGATAATCAAAAGAAGATGTGTTCATTTTTTTCCTTAAGGCAAATAGACACTAAGAAAATTTTCATTTGTGATAAATGGCTGTCCACCCAGAAGTGGTACAACAACAACTCTCTGGATGAAGACTAATGGAAATGCTTTGTGTTTACCTATTGTACTTAGAAAGTTGACCAACACCTTGATATTAGGTTATAATTCATTCAATATCTTTCACATTTACATGATTCTGAAGAAAATTTTTAAACCATTGTAACTCCTTACTGGTAATGGTCAACTGTCTGGTAAAAAATCAAGGGTTTAAACACCATGTACTTGACTGTTTAGTGTGGGGAAGTTGACAATCTCTCATGAAAGAGAGTGGTCCTTGGACTGGTTTAGTTCAATTCAAGACAAGTTGGCTTCCTTTAAAAAGTAAGCCAAAGAGAGGTCAGCAGCTGTCGTCACTGAAAGAATAAATTTACTTGTTTCCAAGATCATTTTGAATTTTTCAAACGTTCTGTGACTTAAAAGATTATAAAAACTAGTATGCTAACTATTATTAATAGTTAATATCTTATTAGCCCATTACGATAACCTCATGTATTTCATACATTGTAGAATCTTGGGGATCTTCTTACAAGCCCCTAAGGCTTTACCCCCCCCCTCTTTTACAACAATGCATGTAGTTGTTGAAGCCAGAACTCCCATGTTAAGCTGTTGCTTTTTAATTTTCAGGCTCATTAAGTTTTGTTTTCCCTTTCAAGCTTTTGTTACACCTTTCTTAGTCCAAATATCTTACAAAATAATCAGCGATAGTATCTGTTAAGCTGGACTAAATATTAAAAGGGTGTAAATTTGATCCAAATCGAGGAAATGGACTTGTCAAAAATGCTCTGAAATTCGTAAAAAATATTTACATTTTTTCATGACCATGGCTATATATTAATTTGTTCAAGAGGCTGATGAGTTTCTCAGAAAAAAAATGCATTTTAGAATTTGTAGTTTTTAAAAAGTAGCATACATTATAAGAAATGCATCCCTATAATTGTATTTTTTGTGTTTAATTAAGGGAATACAAAATTATTCTGTACGTTCTGTACATAATGGGCCGTTTTAACCATAGGCCGTTTTGACCCGATGTTTAATTTTGGTTTCGTTTAAATAGATTCGTTTTTTGATTCGGAGCATGCGCATAACTGTCTTTGTAGACTGGTTTTCATAATTTTAGGCTTAATATGAGATCATTAACTAAAATTTGATACGCAAGAATGGATGCCGCCAGCAATTAAAGCCAACACTGTGGAGAGGTCTGATGACCTCTCCAATCAGTGAAAAATACCTGACTACATAAATAAAAAGACATAGTTTATGAGTATTTACTTTAACTGCTTGTGTAAATATGCAATGAATCATTTACAGATATAAGCCAAGTTAATTTGAAAAGTAATGCATTAAATTTGCTGACTTGCTACTCTTGGGCTTTAAATTTTGCAATACTGGTTTTTTGAAAAAGTAATGCATGTGCATCATTTGACTTAATAATACATGAAACTTAGCATTAATTCACCAAAGAAGAAGCGTGTCAAATTATATGATCATATTGTTTTTATGGTTTACCTGTATTTTGAATTTGACATTGATACAATTTTTGCTTGTACAGACCCTGTGTTAGAACTACAGTTACTTGGTAAAAAAGTGGTTAACAAAGGAGAGAGTATCACACTTCATGCAGATTATAATGGAAGGTAAGATTTCCTTCCCTTTTTAAACACATGGAAAGTTTGAGATTAATTCATTTCAGTCATTTTTTAATAAAACCGCCTTTGAAAATGTTTGCAGTTTGGTACATGTGTTTACAACTGTATCACTTTTAATACACATGACTGTAGCCATACTGCCATAATTCTTGTGTGGTACCAGGAAGTCGTCATATGTAAATGACAAAATTTTTATGATCACATTGGTTTCTTCATATTTTCATTATGAGCTATGTAATGTAAAACTTGTGTCTAGAAAGTGATCAGGAGTAAAATAGATACATAGCAAGACAAACATTTCACAATTGTCATTTAATACACTCAAATGTCATATAAACAATGATATCTTTCTGCAGCCAGAAGTTCAAGTGAACAGTAAAAGAGAGAATTCATCTAAACAATGACTGACATTGATTGGTTGTTTGTTTTGTTCTGAAATACATGTGCAAGTTCTTCCTGTGGAGTAATATATAGTATTGAGCAACATCAGTAGTGCAGTATTTTATCACTGCAGGAAGAATGAGAGCATATATCTCGATCTAAATTAGATAACACTTATCTTACATAGGCTTGAAATACCTTTAAAATTAAGAAGATTTATAGGTTTGTTTGTTTTTTTACCTGATCCCCGCAACAAAATTGTTGAGATGGGTGGGGTATACAGGAATCATCTTGTCTGTCTCTCTGTCCATCCATGGACACAATCATTTCAGGACCATAACTTGCTTTCTTTATCATCTGTCTGCATGAAAACACATGTACTCATTCAAAGATGATCCCTTTTGATTTTGGGGTCAGTCTGTCAGAGGTCGAGGTCACAGTGCTTTAAAATAAGAACACATATTCCAGATTATAATTTGCTTTCTGTATCATCTGCCTGCCTGAAAACTTACATGTGGACTTCAGCCACATGAACAATAATCCCTATTGATTTTGTGGTTGAACTGGCAAAGGTCAAGGTCACAGTGTTAGGACATAAGATATTGTTTCTAGACCATAACTTACACATATATTTTGACTTGATCAAGGATGATCCCTATCTGTTTTGGGGTAAGTCCGAGAATGGTCATCACAGTGCTTCAAAATAAGGAAAAGGTTTCCAGACCATCACTTGCTTTCTTTATCATATGAATACCTTTCTGAAAACTTACACATGGACTTCAACCACATCAACTGGACCATTGTCCTGTCCCCACTCTTAAATGATTTCCCCATTACAACAAACTGGAATGCAGGGGGTATTAATTACTCCTGTAATCAGACTGATTGATTTCCTACAATATGATTCTCAAAATCACAAGCAATTATTGTTAATTGAAACAATTCTGTGAATTCAGTGATTATCATGACTTCAGTGTGTTGCATAATGTAGTCCTTATACATTGTAGGTAAACATAGTGGATACCAATTTGTTACACTCCCAGCATATAGAAAAATATTGAGTCGGTGAGATTGAATGAATTTAAACAAAAATCTATATTGCGTATCCAATTGTGAGAGATTATTACGTTGCTATTGACATGAGTAAGATTCTTGTTTGTTTGTTTGTTTTTGTCTTTTTTTAAAAAGAAACAAACAATTTTAGCTGAATCCACTGACAGCATTTTTTTCTTTGTCTCTCCTTGACAGTGCACCTTTCAACTTCTGTTGGAATCTGACACCCTATGACAAAAGACATGAAGGGGTCAACGGGTCATGTAGGAATGTGATAAGTCATACCTTCACTATATCTGTGCCTCAGAAGAATCTGTCCAAGGCAGGAAGGTACAAACTTAACATAAGAATCGAGAATGACATCAGTGTTTTGAACCAACAGCATACATTAACTGTTACACAAGGTATGTATGTAGTTTCTCTGAATTTGACTTTGATAGTTTAAGATTTTATAATCTTAAACATCAGTTCAAATGATTTCCTGCATTGAAATCATGAAATGCTGCAAATTATCAGAGACTCTCCCAAGGTGGTATTTGAACCAGCTACCTTCAAAACAAAAGTGTTGGGCTCCGACACTCAACCACTTCTCCTCCAAATGTTGTATAGTAGTTCTATAGTAGAGGTATAATACGGCACTTCTACAACCTTGACTATTTATTTGCTTTTATGACAACTTGGTAGAATGTTTGCTTATCCACCAGAGGTACCCCTTTTCGATTTCAGGTTGCGGGAAGTAGATTTTACCATGTTGCATTTTCAAAACAGACTTTATGTTGGTTTTGTATTAACTCATCTTATCCTTACCATATCATCTAGTCATCCATTTAAATTTTCTTCTTTTTTTTATCAAACATTTTGTTACCATTTTCTTGATTAAGGTATACAATCTATTGTTGAGTTTTCAGTTTATTTAAATTAGTCTATAGACAGCTTTTTTTCATCTGATACTGTTACCAATGTTCTTATACTTGTTTATTTCTAGAACACAACTCGAGCCACTCGGCAGCTATAGTTCTTGTTCCTGTGGTTTCAGTCCTTGTTTTCATCACAGTTCTTTTATATGGTGCGGTACAGTACAGTAAGCACCGCAGAAAGACATTAAATCATATCGAGCATGCTGACTTTGATTTCCACAAAAACATTCAAAACACGTCCAGTGAAGGCTGGTTTTGGTCTAACATGAAGGATATATTCAGGAGTTTGTTGCATTCTCATGATTCTGAAAGAAGTTGGCAAAGAATAAACAGTACAGACAGGTTTGACACGGCACCTGTTGGAAACGGCAGACGTTACGGCACAATGGTCTCCCCAGTAGAGGCTTGAAAGTGGTAGAAAGACTTACATGTACATTTAGGTCTGAACAATTTCTCTGAGATTTGTGAGACATTTGAAATGTTACTTCACAGTTACTTTGTGTAAAAGCTGTGTACAAAGACTTTATTTTTAGATCAAAAGTATTATCTCATACAGTAGACTTTAAAAGAAGTTACATTATTTACTTGACATTTGTCATGTCATATTTGTTTATTACATGACATGTTCCAACATTCCAACATGTTAAATGACTTTTACATTTGACCTGTGTTGGTAATGTACTAACTATGGTGCCATGAACGTATCATAGTAATAGTTTACTTCAGTGTATTTCATTTTGTTGTACAGAACAGACCACCATACTTTCTATGTCATCTTTGTAGTATTTCAGATATTAAGGTGTTTTTTGGGGGGATTTTTTTAACAGGAGTAACAAAGTGTTTAAAGTTATAATCTGGTATTTAAGCATAGACCTGTTAGAAAAATGGGCATTGAAGTAGGTCAGGCGCTCATTCTAGTGGGCCAATTTCGACGGTTAGATGTCGAAATATACCGAGTTTCAGGTGTGCTTTATGCAAGATGAGATTACAAAGGCATACTGCCTGAACTGTCAATATTTTTAATACATTTTATGGAAATTTCAGCTTTTAACTTTAAAATAAATTTAGAAATACCTCGTATTGGGAACAAAGAGGCTGTGTGGTTTGTCAAGAAAGCCTCAAATTAGAGGTTTGTTGTTTGATTCCAAGTTCGTACAGCTTTAGTCTGCAACAATCAGCATTAATTTTACTTTTTTATAAAGTTATAGTATTTATAATGATGAATATAGATTTATTTTTCAAACATTTGGTCAGCAAAGTTGATCACTGCATAATGTATCTGTAGATAATACTTCTTTAATAAGATATTAACTTGTGCGAAGGATGATGGGGTTGTTAGTAAATTTGCAAAGTTTTGATTTCTTACTTTTTGTGTCGCCCTTTCGAAGAAAAGGCGATACATAGGGATCGCTTTGTCCGGCGGTCCGTCGGTCCGTCACGAAAACTTAACGTTGGCTATAACTTTGCCATTTCTAAACATTATCTTATCAAACTTTCAAATTGTATTGCTTATGACAACAGGGTCAGGTTGATGCCAAAATTTCTAGGTCAAGGTCACATTTGACAGAGTTATGCCCCTTTTTATACATGGATTTTGTCATGAAAACTTAACATTGGGAATAACTTTGCCATTTTTTAACATTTCAACATCAAACTTCCAAATTATATTGCTTACGACAACAGGGTCATGATGATGCCAAAATGTGTAGGTCAAGGTCACAATTGACAGAGTTATGCCCCTTTTTGTACTTGGATTTTGTCATGAAAACTTAACATTGGCTATAACTATGCCATTTCTTAATGTTTCTTCATCAAACTTTCCAGTTATAATGCTTATGTACAATTGTATCACTTAAGACAACACCATTTCTCAAGGGCAGATAACCCTCAAATTTATTTTTGCAATGTTATGCCCCTTTTTCAAGTTAAAATTTCTTGGTTAACCTTTTTCTTTATGTCCATGTCTCAAAAAGTGTCAAGGATATTCCATTCAAACTTGGAATACTTGATCACCAGCAAGACCCCTGCAAAGATTGTTGGTACCCATGTCCCTGGGGTCACAGTTAGCCCCTACCCCGGGGTCACTTGATTTTGCTTATACTTATATATAGGAAAAAAACTTCTTAAGCCTAAAAAATATTAACTGACATGAGATAAAATATTAACCCCCCACCGTCCCCTCTGCATGGGAATCCCCCCCCCCCCCCCCCCCACCGGGCCCAATTTTTTTTTTTTTTTTTTTTTAAATTTTAAAACATAGGTACTTTACTTCCCATCACACACACACACACATACACCCCACTATCGGGGCCCAAATTTTTTTTTTTTTTTTTTTAATACATAACTACTTGACCCAAATTTTTTTTTTTCATCTTGTATGACTAGGTACTTGCCCTACCCAAGTCAAATTTTTTTCACTTGGGCCTCTTGTTTAACTTGGCTTATAATTAATTATCCAGCACTGAGAAAAGTGGAGCATGCTGTCTGTGGACAGGTATTGTTGTACTTTGACTAGCATGCATTCTTTTCCAGCAGGCTCCTGTTTACCTTTTTAGTTATTCTAACAGAGTACCCAAGGGCGACACAAGTGTTCCACTGAACACCCATCTAGTTCCTTGTTTTGCAGTTATAAACCAAATATCAGAACCCATTTGGTTAAACACTAAATGTTTTGCACAGGAATTCATTCTTTTGCATAGTTAAATTCTTGGATTATGGGCAACTGTTTTGTATAATGCTTGGATAGTAAATTATAGGTTTTATTGTTCTTTGTTCTCGAAGGTTCATAAAAATGCTTAGTATATATTAATGTAGTTGGTACTTCGATGATATCTTAAAAAAAAAAACATTTACATTTTCATAGAAGTAAAGATGTTTTTTTGAACGAAATGTTTAAATCTTTTGTAATGAAGAATAAGATCTTTGTTGCCTGTGTATTTGTTGATGTTTCAGATTTCTGAATATATATGTCATAGATATAAACAGTTTGTCTTTGTGTATTCTGCAGTATATGCGTATAATTTTTTGTTTACCTTTGCTATGTTGTAACATGCTTATACAAGTGAGGATTGTAACTTAGTGCAATATTTTTTTTAGCTTTTGTTGAGTATTTTATGCCCCCTCCAAGGGAGGCATATAGTTTTTGAACTGTCTGTGTGTCAGTCCGTCCGGATGGTCTGTCAGTCTGTTCGATAACTTTAACATTGGCCATAACTTCCTTATTATTGAGTGAATTTACTTCATACTTGGACACGACACCAACCTTCCCACTGACCTATACTTATATGACCTTGACATCTGATTGACCTTCACTTTGAAGATTCAATTGTCCAAAAACTTTAACATTGGCCATAACTTACTTATTGGTAAGTGGATATACTTCATACTTGGACACAAAACCCTTTTGGACAAGACCTTTGCATTGACCTATATTTATTTGACCTTGACCCCTGAATGACTGGTCCTCAGTTCAAAGGTCAAAGCACCACTTCTCGGGCATTGTCATCTTACAGTGACAGTCCTTGTTTGACCAGTTATGTCATTTATTGACAGATGAAGGTACTTGTCATTGTTAAAAGTATGTAATATTTTAAATCATGCTTTTTCTTACCTCCAATACAGAAGAACTAAGGCAAAAATCTAAGACAGCCAGTATTATTAGAAAAAGTAAATGAAAAATGATGAAACAAGTTTGAAAAATATTTTAAATACTTGAAATGTTTATCATATTAACTTATTTCAGTACTTACAACTTTTTATCATTGTTAATCAGCATTAGAATTTTTTTGCTAAAGTGTTCTTGTAATTGATAAAATTCCTAGTATTAACCACGTATTTGGAGTAACATGGGTGTAGTAAAATATAGTTGCTTTCATGTTTAATATTTTGCCTTGTTTAGTGCTTGCATTTTATTTAACTATTTAGTCATATGTCAAGTGTACAGTGGGTGGAGGTAGATTAATTCAGCTTTTGTTTCATCAGTGGACTTACAGGTGTAAAATTGCTGTTATTGTACATGTTTCTCTGAATACAGAGAAGATATTGACCACATAATGGACAAAACTTAAAGTGTCACTATAAGTAAATGTTTTTGTACTGTTTTATTGCAAGATTTATGTAGATCTGTACAAGTTACAGCCCCTGACAAAACATAGCTTTTACTGCTGTCTTGAAATTTGACTTTGAATGATATTGAAACTATTAGTGTATAATCAGAGTTACATGTTGAATGTTTTAATGTTGTGGTATATTTATAACCTTAACATCTGTTCCTAAAATACAAAAAATAAAAAAATGCCTCCTAATGGATAAAATCTCCACAGACTTTTATACTGATCATGTGAAAATCATGTTCATGAAAATATTTGGAGTTCTATTTTTAGATACCAATATACATGTCTGTTAATGTGTGTATTTTTAATCATGATTGCTTTAGAATGAAGACAAACGAATGAGTTTAACTTTTTTTAATCATTCCTTATTATAAACAGTGAGTGAGTCAGACCAGTCAGACCTAATTTTGCTTTCATCTTTAAGTTTTCTGTCCTTTTTGTACAAACTTGAAAACTGAAACAATGTGTATGCATTCCATTCTTTCACCAAATATATGAGCACCTGTTTTGTGTTAACTGGTGCCAGAATGCTGGATAATATTACACTTCTGGATGAAGTAGTATCTGCTTTTGATATTTATTTTTTTTTTGTATATATTTTAAAGTAAAATTGTCAGATATAAAGCTTGCACTTAGCTTATTTGTCGTCATTGCTCGTGGTTCAAATGAACTTTAAAATTACTTTGCAAATTTTATGTCCATTATATCAGTTAACTATGAGAAATATTGTCCATCTATCAGTGTATTTACTTTCATCTTAGCCCTAAAAAGGTTTATAGCAAAGTTAGACTAGATTTAGATATTGCCATGGAAATAAAATGCTTACATAAGATTGACAATTTTGAAAATAGAATTAGCATGCATGTGACTAAACATTTTAAAAGAAGATTATATGATAGTTAAGTAATAACTTAGAATATTAAAATTGCAATTTGTAAGTAGAATTTTGTATGGTACAACCAAACATTTTTCCATGTATGTTACTATTGACGAAGTTTTAATCTTTGACTTACTAGTTAATATTTGCGAAGCCACATTCATTCAAATATATTAATGTTACATGTTTCAAACGTTTTAAAATGAATTTTTTATTCAGTTGTAGGTGGTTAGTTTGAAACTAGAGGAGTAACAAAACCCACTTTACACATCTGCTGACTAAACTTATGGTATAATGTTTTGTACATCATATATTCAAGTAACACATGAATATCTGTATTAATATTCTCTTTAACTTTTTATCATATTCAGTATTCTTGTTAATTGTTATGAAAAGAAAATAAAAGTTGTATTTTGTTTAATCTTTCGTTGTATAATTTGTTCACGGTCAAGGGTTAAGTTGAACTCAGTTTAAGACATGTAATGCTTCCTTACTGAAATGTTCTTCTCTCCTGATTTGGTTTTCTTACCATTGTGAAGGAGATAGCTTCACGTTAACATAAGCTTCTCAGAATGTGAATACCTACATTTGTATGTAAGCTTCTGGCATGACATTAACATATGTACTTAAATACAATGGTATTCTTCCAAGGACATTTATTTCTTTGATTTACTGTACATCTATTTCGTAAATTCTCTTAATATTGAAATAAATGCATTTTTGGGACCAGGGGTCCCCTGGGATTATGATTATAGTTGAATTTATCCTTATTTTCGTTGATCTGTCTCACTGTCTTGGTAAGTAATGTCAGTGTCATTGTGTGTCTCACTGTCTTCGTAAGTAATGTCAGTGTCATTGTGTGTCTCACTGTCTTCGTAAGTAATGTCAGTGTCATTGTGTGTCACACTGTCTTGGTAAGTAACGTCAGTGTCATTGTGTGTCTCACTGTCTTGGTAAGTAATGTCAGTGTCATTGTGTGTCTCACTGTCTTGGTAAGTCATGTCAGTGTCATTGTGTGTCTCACTATTTTGGTAAGTGACGTCAGTGTCATTGTGTGTCTTACTGTCTTGGTAAGTAACGTCAGTGTCATTGTGTGTCTCACTATTTTGGTAAGTGACGTCAGTGTCATTGTGTGTCTCACTGTCTTGGTAAGTTATGTCAGTGTCATTGTGTGTCTCACTGTCTTGGTAAGTTTTGTCAGTGTCATTGTGTGTCTCACTGTCTTGGTAAGTAACGTCAGTGTCATTGTGTGTCTCACTGTCTTGGTAAGTAATGTCAGTGTCATTGTGTGTCTCACTGTCTTGGTAAGTAACGTCAGTATCATTGTGTGTCTCACTGTCTTGGTAAGTAATGTCAGTGTCATTGTGTGTCTCACTGTCTTGGTAAGTAATGTCAGTGTCATTGTGTGTCTCACTATTTTGGTAAGTGACGTCAGTGTCATTGTGTGTCTCACTGTCTTGGTAAGTTATGTCAGTGTCATTGTGTGTCTCACTGTCTTGGTAAGTTATGTCAGTGTCATTGTGTGTCTCACTGTCTTCGTAAGTAATGTCAGTGTCATTGTGTGTCTCACTGTCTTGGTAAGTAACGTCAGTGTCATTGTGTGTCTCAGTGTCTTGGTAAGTAACGTCAGTGTCATTGTGTGTCTCACTGTCTTGGTAAGTAACGTCAGTGTCATTGTGTGTCTCACTGTCTTGGTAAGTAACGTCAGTGTCATTGTGTGTCTCACTGTCTTGGTAAGTTATGTCAGTGTCATTGTGTGTCTCACTGTCTTGGTAAGTAATGTCAGTGTCATTGTGTGTCTCACTGTCTTGGTAAGTAATGTCAGTGTCATTGTGTGTCTCACTGTCTTGGTAAGTAATGTCAGTGTCATTATGTGTCTCACTGTCTTGGTAAGTAATGTCAGTGTCATTGTGTGTCTCACTGTCTTGGTAAGTAACGTCAGTGTCATTGTGTGTCTCACTGTCTTGGTAAGTAACGTCAGTGTCATTGTGTGTCTCACTGTCTTGGTAAGTAACGTCAGTGTCATTGTGTGTCTCACTGTCTTGGTAAGTTATGTCAGTGTCATTGTGTGTCTCACTGTCTTGGTAAGTAATGTCAGTGTCATTGTGTGTCTCACTGTCTTGGTAAGTAATGTCAGTGTCATTGTGTGTCTCACTGTCTTGGTAAGTAATGTCATTGTCATTATGTGTCTCACTGTCTTGGTAAGTAATGTCAGTGTCATTGTGTGTCTCACTGTCTTGGTAAGTAATGTCAGTGTCATTGTGTGTCTCACTGTCTTTGTAAGTAACGTCAGTGTCATTTGTGTGTCTCACTGTCTTGGTAAGTGACCTGACGTGTCTCACTGTCTTGGTAAGTTACGTCAGTGTCTCACTGTCTTGGTAAGTGACGTCAGTGTCATTGTATGTCTCACTGTCTTGGTAAGTTATGTCAGTGTCATTGTGTGTCTCACTGTCTTGATAAGTGACGTCAGTGTCAATGTGTGTCTCACTGTCTTGGTAAGTGACGTCAGTGTCATTGTGTGTCTCACTGTCTTGGTAAGTAATGTCAGTGTCATTATGTGTCTCACTGTCTTGGTAAGTAATGTCAGTGTCATTGTGTGTCTCACTGTCTTGGTAAGTAATGTCAGTGTCATTGTGTGTCTCACTGTCTTGGTAAGTAACGTCAGTGTCATTTGTGTGTCTCACTGTCTTGGTAAGTGACCTGACGTGTCTCACTGTCTTGTTAAGTGACGTCAGTGTCTCACTGTCTAGGTAAGTGACGTCAGTGTCTTTGTGTGTCTCACTGTCTTGGTAAGTTATGTCAGTGTCATTGTGTGTCTCACTGTCTTGGTAAGTGACGTCAGTGTCATTGTGTGTCTCACTGTCTTGGTAAGTGACGTCAGTGTCATTGTGTGTCTCACTGTCTTGGTAAGTGACGTCAGTGTCATTGTGTGTCTCACTGACTTGGTAAGTTATGTCAGTGTCATTGTGTGTCTCACTGTCTTGGTAAGTTATGTCAGTGTCATTGTGTGTCTCACTGTCTTCGTAAGTAACGTCAGTGTCATTGTGTGTCTCACTGTCTTGGTAAGTTATGTCGGTGTCATTGTGTGTCTCACTGTCTTCGTAAGTAACGTCAGTGTCATTGTGTGCCTCACTGTCTTGGTAAGTTATGTCGGTGTCATTGTGTGTCTCACTGTCTTCGTAAGTAACGTCAGTGTCATTGTGTGTCTCATTGTCTTGGTAAGTTATGTTGGTGTCATTGTGTGTCTCACTGTCTTGGTAAGTGATGTCAGTGTCATTGTGTGTCTTACTGTCTTGGTAAGTGACGTCAGTGTCATTGTGTGTCTCACTGTCTTGGTAAGTGACGTCAGTGTCATTGTGTGTCTCACTGTCTTGGTAAGTGACGTCAGTGTCATTGTGTGTCTCACTGTCTTGGTAAGTTATGTCAGTGTCATTGTGTGTCTCACTGTCTTGGTAAGTGACGTCAGTGTCATTGTGTGTCTCACTGTCTTGGTAAGTAACGTCAGTGTCATTGTGTGTCTCACTGTCTTGGTAAGTAACGTCAATGTCATTGTGTCAATCTTCACTTTTATCCCCTGTTTCAGTTATTCATTTCTCTGATCATGAAATGGTTTATATTGTATTTTGTTGTAGTTTATTCTGTACTGTGAACATGTATTTTACTTAGGAAAAAGGAAAACCTTTAAATGAGGTCAGTACTAGTAAATGTTTAATATTTATTCAACCTATTTAAAGGTATTTCCTCATACGTAGTAAAATAAATTTTCCAGGTAAAGAATAAAATGCAACAATAAAAATGTCAGCCAACTAGTTATTCCCCTCCCCAACTGTCACCCAATTAATACCCTATTTTCGGTCAATAATTATAAATAAAATATACGAAACACTAATGCATATGCTACGTAAAGTTTTTTGTGAAGTGTGTGGATTATAAATTCATCAAGCATACATAGCGCTGTCCGTAATGAAGTGGTTTTAAAACTTTGAAATAGGAATATTTATGTCAAGCATCTCAGGCTTTCCTATATTAAGTATTCGTTGGTGAGTTTCTGTTTGTCAGTATTTTCAATCTAGGACGAATCACTGCACATGGAGCTTTTGGGACAGGAATAAATGGTTTCAGGTAATAAAAATTTACAATAAATTCAAAAACTTAAAAACAGTTTGTACTTACATCAAGAAAGCTGTTAAGATGGAGTATAATATCAAACCAAGGCGTTCTATATAATTAAGGAGCGGATCAAGGGTCCAGTGGTAACGCGTTGGACTGGTAATCCAGGGGTCACGAGATCGATCCCTCACTCCTCCACTCACATTACTAATTTTCTTTGGGATGAGACGTTAAACTGAGGCCCTGTGTATCGGTGCTGTACACTGAGCATGCAAAAGAACCGGGGGTGTCTTTAGAATGGGATGTGTTCTGTATCTTTCACTATCCCCTACAACATACGAATAACTAATCTCTGCAGAGGGCGTCGGTCATATGGGCAACCGGTACTGATGATAAATAAACTTAAATAGATAGACTATATGAACAATATATGGATATTGCTTGCTCACAAATGTCTTATGAAAACACGGAAATAAACAAAACATTTAATTTGGGAAGGAAACTGATGATTAAATGACATAAGAAAAAAGGCGAGATCAGAGACTTGCTTGATCAGGAAATAAGCGCATGTATGGAGTTCTTCTCACATAATTGCAGGTTTTCAAAACTTTTATTAGTACTTTTTCCAGGACTGCCTGTTTAAGTTCCTACTGCTCCTCACCATGAAAGCAGTGATGTCGTGCTCATTGACTCGGTTTTGAAGAGGGTTCGAACTCGGTAATTCCCGTTTAGAAGCCTGGCATGTTATGTCGTAAGCGGCTGACACTTGTTCTTTTTTTAAACCTGTTTACTGCTGTTGTGTATTATAGAGAATAAATAGTGATAAAATCAAATTTATTTAGATATATTTTCACATACATCATATACAATCAAAATTATATACATGGAGAACGTATCAATTGCATCATAACATGTTTACATGTAGCTAGGAACAATAAATTTTACAATACGTGGTAAAAACATAATGTACAAATAACTTCTTAGAATATGGAGACTAGTTACATACGTATAAAACTAATGTATATATGTATTGCGATAATGTATGAAATCCTGAATAATGCATGACATCCCGAATGCGTAAAAAAGTTTCCGTGACAGAATGAAAAATCAGGAAGCTCTACCCTTTTCTATGGTGAGAATTGTACAGTGAAATGTTTCACCCAAAATCGTTTCTTTTAAATCGTTAAAAAATTTCAATCGTTCAAGCGAATTTTGTCATACTGTATTGTAATGATTTTTTGGACCGACACAAGAATGAAGATTCTTTTCACCTTAATATCACCAGCCAAGAACACTAGAATCAATAAAATCTGTTGGATCTACATATCTTTAATATTCACAACATATGTTACATACATAAGACAGCATTTACATCCAGCACAAAATCTATTCACAGAGCAAATTGCTACAGAAATAACACCTCATGATAACCATTTATATAAACAATCAACCTTTGGTGGTGTTTTGTGTAAACGCATCTAAACCACGACAACAATTCCCTGACCTTGTTTCGAAAGTTAAACAATTTACAACATTAGATATAACAGAACTATGATAATAAAGTGCATATTTTCTTAGATTAAAAAAAAACAATACAGTCAAGAATAGACACAACCCCCCCACCCAACCCAGACTTTGGTGCTGTTCCACATCTACTCTGATATTGAAAGGTTTGCGTGATGACACAGAAACTGAACTTTTTATACTTTAAAGGGGCATACCCTGCAAGTAACCAGTGATATACTTCATATCTAATGTATAAGTCCATTCACTATAAAATGAAAAATTATTGATGATTTAAAGAAGACCTTACGTTCCAAAAATTCATCAGGCCTCAAGACACTAAGAAAGTGTTCAGTTAGAATAGACAGTTATCCCCCCTAAAAATGGTACAACAACAACAACAATTCTCTATATAAAGTCTTCTATATAAAGACTTCTATATTAAGACTTCTATATAAAGACTTCTATATAAAGACTTCTATAAATCCACGCAGTTTACCTTTTGTAATAAGAATTGTTCATTGATACCTTGATATGAGGTTATGATTCAATATTGTCCAAATTTACATGATTTTAAAGAAAATGGATATTAGGGTATACTGTACCTCTTTAAATGCCTGCTTAATTTATTAAAGGTCATGTGACACGACTATAGCAACTTTGTCTATTCAAAATAATCATAATGTACTGATTAAAATGGTTTAATTGCGAAATTATGAAAATATTGCTTTTGATAAGAAAAAACGTGTTTTTGATGATCGGCTGTTTCCGTTCCGACATCGGTAGTTTCCGCCACAATTTTGGCTGTGACGTAGATTTATCCCTACTGTACCAGGCAGTAGTGCAGAATTACACTGCTCATAACACATCCGTTTTTAAATGAAAAATAATACTAAACCACAAGTGCAAGAAACACGGTAAAGGCAAACTTATAAAAAAAAACATGCTATAAATTGTAAATAAAATAAAATAATGATTTACTTCTCGATTTTTATGAGTAAATTCAAACTTTGTGCCGGGAGAACAATTAATTTTACCTTAATAAAAATTAGTAAATATTCCAATTTCCTCCATGTTGTGGTTCTATATAAAACACTTCCTCACTAGATGTTTACGTCATAAACAAATTCTTTTTCATTTAAGTGTAGTAAAATTGAAGTGAATTTAGGTGATCTTATGTGTTAACATTTGTTTCACTGGAATGGAAATTCACACTACAGTGTATTTTCACGTCGGGATATTGTTTGAAAAATAATAATATGGCATGTCCATCAAGTAGAAATTTGTGTCTGCTTATAAATTAATATCCAATGAAATGTCAAAGATCCATAAATCACGCCTTATTCTGTGGGATTTATGCAAATTAACCTGCCCAAATCGGACCCTTGTATATTCTGCATAGCTGTCAAAACAAAGCAATTAACTTTTTTATGACCCAATCAATGATAAAGTTGAGACAAATAGCGAAATTTAAGGGCAAGTGATCTTACAAATTGATTGAATTACTTTTGATCAGTCACACTTGTGAAAACATTATGTAATATCTTGTTCCAATTAACATGTCTGAATGATTTTTTGTTAAGAAGCTTCCATGCAGATACATATTTTAATAAGATGATTAAATGTAATGGATCTATTTATGATGAAAGTAAAAATCATTCGACTTCTAAATGTGAACAAATTTAACAAAAAATAAAAAAGGAATAAAAAACATGATTTTGATATAGTTTTTAGAGCATCTTCATATAAGTTGTTCTCTGATCATTATTTTTTTGTTTTCCAAATAAAATGTAGAACGAATAAAAAAATATGCATTTATAATGAAAAAAGAATCATAGATCTAGTCAAAGATTACTTACACGTACCTCAGGCAAAATATACAAAAGACAAATAAGCAACAGATCACTGTAAGGAAAAGGTTTTTATGGAAAAAAATCTCTCGATTGGAGTAAGTTAATCAAGTCTTTCAAAAAAACTGCATCGAATAAAATAAGCATGTTCAAAATCTTTTTGGATCAGTTACTTGAAAAATATCTCTAGATATTTTCACTGATGTATCTTTTAATTTTATAACCCTGATTTAACTAGCATCTCTATAATATTGCTCATTGGCTTCGTAATTCCATCAAAATTTCAAATTATTTATTTAACAAATCTTCAATTTATATTCATGTTGTTAGCCTAACTTGTTCAATTTTGCTTTTTTTTAACTATATAATAATTTCATAATTTTTAAGTTTTTGTTAACAATCCAGGCAGCTGTGTCAAGTGGCAAGGGATAAATGTGCGTCACTTCCGGTTTCGCTCATGACAGGTGCGCGCGACCAAGTGCGTAAAATATGGATTTTAATTTGCTATAAAAACATCTTTAAGATGAAAATTACCTGCGGAATTTTGTTAAACTGTCCTAGTTAGATATATATTTTTCGCTCATATGAAAATTTCGAGGTCAAAAATTCGTGTCACATGACCTTTAAGATTAGAAAATAAACAATTATAACTTCAAGAACAAATCTGTAACAACTTTTCTCTTTTCATGTCACGAAACTGCCCATTAGTTAATGATTTTGCTATCCATCTCAATTTTAGAATTCAACATGACACATGTAATATAAATTCCTTAAACCAATTCTGGTGTTATTTCTTAAGCCGCAACAAACAAAACAATTTACTAATTTGTCTATCTTAGAATATGTCAAACTTAACACATAATTAATATAGGAAATTGGAAGCCATAGTGTTTATATGAGGTCGGAGTTGGTTACAAAATGCTTTGGGGTCAACCAGGGCCTATATTGAGGTCCTGGGTCAACTTAGGTTTGGAAAACTGGCACACTCCTCTTATTGCGTTGAGGGCGTTAGATGAAATGATTGTTTGAATTATAAAATCTGAAACACGAACACTGGTAAAACCATTATCAAACATCTCTTTCCAAGAAATAAAAGTTACAGATGAACCGTTTGATTTATAAAATAATATAATAATAAAAATCAAGTAATAACATATCCATGCATTCAATCCTTGCTTTTCTTTTCATCAAATGTCCCCTCATCCTTATAGTTTGCAACATATCCTGATTTTTTCGCCTCGTCAGAACGCCCCGCCTTGCCACGCCCTTTCCCCGTCTCATCAAAACGTAACTTGTGGGATCCCGTATATTTCTTCGTATCAGTAAGGCCCTCAACATTACCTGTAGCAGACTGTTTCTAAAAATAGAGGAAAAAACATGCATGTTTAACATGTCTTTCTATCAGAAAAAAAAAAACAAAGACTTAAACATGCATTGACCAAGTTTCTGTACGTGATAATATATTTAATAGAATTTGAAAAAAAAATTTGTACATTAATAAAGCCACAAATTCATGATAAGGTTTTTTTCAACGCTTACGAAGTTTTAGAAAATATATTTATTTGCACGAAATATGTGCTTTCGGGCGAAATGCGAAAGAACAAAGTCGACCCTTAAACATCGTGGTTTTTTGCTTGCAATATCATGTCTCCATGGTGACAATTTATTTATACACCGAAAAGCTTTCAGTTTTCTGGAAAGTGTCTTTTCAATGTGCACCTAGAAAATCACTCATTTTGAAAATTGCAACTATAAAATCATAGTTTGAAAAACTAAACGCAAATAAAAACTGAGACTTCCATGTGCAAATGGAAGTAAGTGCCTTCATTTCTATATTGTATTCGCTTTTAGCAGTTAAAGCACCTTATAATTCTGATTTGTGTTCATATAATGTTTGTTCTCGGCTAGTTAGTGTCTACGATGGTATAGGGAGTTCTATTTATACACCTGGTTTTCCTATATCTTCAAAGAGATCTATGATTGATAAGTACTAACGCTTGCGCAGAAAGGTTATCAATTTTGTAGATAATAAAGAACTCAGATAAAATATTATAACAGAATTTTTTCTGGCAGATAAAACAAAACGAAGAAAATTTCTGACTGATCCAATATTTTATATTCAAGTCGAGTCGAACAGGAATTGAATGACTTTTATGAAGTAATATATTATTTATGGCAAAATTGTATTTAAAAACGACCCATGTACTTGCATATCGTATGTTGAAGTTTGAAACCAGATAGAAGTACCGACATTATCTCACTCCTTGAAAATTTCTTAAATATTTTCAAAATTTTCGGGCTGTTTGCAGTGTTCACGGTACTGAATAAACAACATGGAACATATTTTCTTACCACAGTCTTTATTTTTGGTCCAGTGGATTTTTTTATTTTATCTTTAACCTTATCATACATTTTACCAACTTCTGGATCATCTGCACCCAATTTCTCATTGCCAGTTTTCAGTTTGGCGAATTCATGTGCAGTAAATCGTAGAAATTTCTCGCAGCTGTCCTTGTTTACTACCATGTGCCTGAAAGGATAAAGATCTTCGTCAAGCATTAGACTACAGAGTACATTATTAGAACAGAGGGACCCTTTTTTTCTATCCTTTGATTTGTTTGCTTTGAAAGTTCAATATCTGGGTCGTTTGCACTCAGTTAGCTATATCAAAGGTAAGAAGACCTACCATCTATGCTGTCAACCATCTGTCTTGAATGTATACGTCATGTGACACCTGTGAAACAGTCTGTTCACCTTCGAATAGTGACCACGCACGACAGACTTGGGATTTTTTTCTCAAGTGACTAATTCAACCAGGATTGGAGATTTGTACCTTCATGACGTGATATGGGTCTATAGAGATTGCAACATCACGAATTGAGCCTCTAGAAATACGAGCACCGGTTAGATTTTGGTCTCTAGAGAGATTTGTACCACCGTGGTCTGAGTCTTAGTAGCATTTAATACCATCAGGATTTGGGGCTCTAAGGAGATAATGATAAAGGTAACAAAATGACAAAAATGTCAATATAGCTCAGACTTACGAACGATGAAGTCACAAAAATGAACCGTTTGCCTCTGAAGTTTAGTACTTTAGTAGAGCAAGAAAACTAAATATTTTCGACTTAAATGAGAGCTACTAGTATTTCAAATAGTAAATGGTAGAACTATTTGAACTTACGGTTTGTTCTTCTCTTTACACTTTGAGAACACACTAGAATCAACCCTGTTGGTCAGAATCACTTTCTTAAATTTAAAATGGTCCTCCAAGCAGTCTTTCACTAGTTTGTTGCAAGCTCTGGTCGTAAAATGGTCTTTAGTTTTAACGTCACAGAAGGCTGCGAATTTTTCACACAAATCTACATCGGCGTCATCACTTTGAGACGGTCCCCCGGAAGCGGAGTCAGTGGCGTCCCCAACATCTCCATCTTGTTTGGCTGGTTTATCCTGGCCGCTTGTCGCCATCTTACCTAAACAAAGAAGCCTGTATTAAACAAATTGTCTTCATCTTTCATAAGTGTGTATGAAAACAGTTAAACAAAACGGAACATTAATAAAATGAGACCCGAAACTGTCGTCAATATACTTCCTCGTTTTTCACATGTTTTTTTTTTTTCCGGATAACTTTTGATGCACACTTAGAAAGGTCGCATTAACGTAAGGAAAAGATGACATCCTGTTTTATCATACGAACTAAAATTCCGAAAAAAAAACAAGATAAATTTAGTTAACCTTCCAAAAATGAACAAAAGCATTTCATAAACAACTGAAATTAAACTTTACAATTCATGTTTTGTTTCCCATGAATGAAATAAATCCATTATCGCAAAAAAGTAACTACTCAAAATCAATGAACCACTTACGATGTAGTGTTACCACTTAATCTATCATCAGTAAAGAAAACATGTAGGCGTTTTCCTATGATTCATCTACGGATATATAATTGCTACGCTGTAAGTTTCGAGCTAACTTATATTAAAAGGAAGCAGCTGGGCCACTCTCTTGAATATGTTACAGCTGTAATTATAATGCGGCGTGAACTTTTTCCATAGAAACGGCATGCTTTCTATCTTTCAAAACCTATATCTATAGTTTGATTCATTGTATTTGAACAAACGTGTTGTTTTCTTTTTCAATAACAAAATTATAAACTGTGGAAATTGAACTTCATTGAAATCATATTTTTGAAACTATTAAAACTTAATTGCATACAGAATACTAGTAAACATTAAATGTTCAATGTTGATTAAAGTATCTGAAATGTAATACGTCTAGGAAATGTCTATAAAAGCCTGTTTTGTAATGGTCACAACTAGGAGCGACTTGGTCTTTTTGCTAATAAAAGATGAATTCATTTATCTGCTGTATCAGCTGTGAACATCTATTTACACAGAAACTATTGTAGCAGTTTCTCTACAGTGAGGAATAAATCGGCGGGAAACCCCGGCAGTTCTGTGTTCCAAAATCAATAATGCTCCATTTATATCGGCTGGAACATCAGTTAAGAGATGCTGGAAACGGGGCACCTGATAATATCTGTACTTATTTATAAACGGATGTTGGTTAAGAATAAATAGATCGCATAAAAATGACTGCAAGGAACATTACATTTACCAGTGTCATGCACTTGCGCAGCACGAGCTGCTAGAGATCTTACACTTAAAGAAATGCTTGTAGCATCGCATAGTTTTCCAAGCTGTTGCTTCATACGTCAATAATAAATGATTAACATTTTGGCTAATGAATCGCTTATGTATATTCGTATATTAAGCGCGGCACTAGAATATCTACATGTGGAAAGTACTTCATAAATAACTTCATAACTTCAAAAATCATTAATCACATTCCATGTTATATCCATAGAATGTTTTACAAAACAATAATTAAAAAAAAACTGACTAAATAAAACAGGGTCAAGCTGAGCAGACGAGACCCCTTTGTATCAGATATATTATAGCTTTGAATACGTTTAAGAAAGAGTTTCTCCTTAGTTAAGCAAAGTTTTGTTACTGGTCTTAAAATGTATTGACAAGTACTCTGTAGATTTAAATATGAGTACCTGTAGATACAATTCAGCATTGAGGTATGTTTTACATGGTTTGTTCGATATCGTGCCAAGATCATTTTCCAGAATGCAATGAAACACATATGTTTTACAGACGTAGTTAATTTCTAAGACAAAAACATTTTTTTTGCTTTTTTCTTTATGTCTGTTCTCGTTGGCTGGCCTTGCACTTCATATATTCACAGGAAAATAGAACTATGACAAACTCGAGCAATTTTCATCATTAGTTGAATACAGTTTTGATAACTTTTGTTATTAATTCAGTCAATCATTCTGTTGATAACCATCATTTAATCCTCGTCAATCCCTTGAACGCATTCTAAGAACTGCTGGTGTAATGAATGTTGCGAAATTATCATGCCATTATGCCGTTTAACTGTAAAGAAATTCGCATTGCAGGCCTATATACCATGCATATTTCATATATATTGCATAGGACTTTAATTATTATCTGAATTCATGTCTTACCGGTACCTAAGTATATCAAAAACACTCACCGTTATTAGTTGCACGAATCCTTTAAACCACCTTTTAGCCGAATTCCAGAAGACCTAGAATTTTTCTGTAAATATTTGTGTCACGTGACTTCTGTCCTTATATTAGAGCGCTATTGATTATTTCAGCAAATATTGTCAAGCCAGAAAAATAGCTCCACAGTTCTGTATAATGTACATGTATCTAGGGAACAGTTCCGATGTATACCGTATAACATCAGCCACATCGATAGATCTAGATTACCGGAGTAGCAAAAGAACGAAATGGCTTGGTAAAAATGCAGTGACAGAATGTTTGGCTGAATAACATGAATACATTTGTTTTGTAAATAACTGTCAAATTTTACGTACCATTTCGACGAATTTCATCTGTCAGCGAATTTGAAAAATACTGGAATGTGATTGGACAAAATATAATGTCAACCACTAATCAAACGTACAGGACAATAGAAGGGCGACTTTCCGCTTAATATCTTAATACCAAAAGGTTAGTTGGTGATATCAATAACTGAATATCCATCGTGAGACCCAATCCTGCTTGTAAAATGTTACGAGAACGTTTTTCATATTTATAATTTAGATGTTACATCCTTAATCCACTTATCGAATGAACGATGATAGAAAGACTTTTTATTTCACTTATTTTTTTATCGCATTCCAGTTCCTGTATACATGAATTTTGAACGCTTCTGAAAGCCATTGGATTTTAGTCATGTATAATTGATAATCAATCCCTAGAAAATGATGAAAGGCACATAATGTGTTTTCGATATATCATATCTGCTTAACTCTCTTGGCATAGATGCAAAAGTATTTCTAACTTGACCAAGTCTATAACATTTAATAGGTCAATAATTTTATCCCTCGAGATGAATGTATAATGAACACTGTACTCCTATAGATATCAATTTGCAATTTTCCTAAAAGGACCAATTACTACTCATTGTTGATAACTATCTCCAGGTCATCCATTAAATCTAGATGGGATTGCTGTATACTACATTACTGAGCAACAACAATTTGGCAATTGTAAGTTGCATGACTGTTTTAGACTACATTATTTAGCGACGATAACCTTAGCAGGTTTAAGTAGCAAGATTGTTTCAGAAAACATTTTTTAGCGACGATAAGTTTGGCAGTTGTAAGTAGCGAGTTTGTTTTAGACAAAATTACTTAGCAACGATAACCAAGGCAGTTGTAATTATTAAGAAGCATGATTGTTTTAAGACAATAATAAGCGACGCAAATCTTAGAAGTTGAATGCTGCAAGTTTGTTTTAGACAACATTTTAAAGTGACGATAACCTTGGCAGTTATAAGAGGCAAGATTGTTTTAGACAACATTATTTAGCGACAATAATCTTAACACTTGTAAGAAGCAAGATTGTTAGAGACAACATTCTTTAGCGACGATAACCTTGGCAGTTATAAGTAGAAAGATTTTTTTTAAACACTATTATTTAGCGAAGGATAACTTTGGTAGTTATAAGTTGCAAGACATCGTCGGATACCCACAGTACCTTATTCCGTTATTACTACATTGTGTGGAGAGTAACGTAATGGGTTGGAAGTGGGTATCCAACGATGATTGTAAGATTGTTTAAGGCTACATTATTTAGCTATGTTAACCTTGGCAGTTGTAAGTTGCTAGATTGTTTTGACAACACTGTTTAGCGACGATAGCCTTGGCAGTTGTTAGAAACAAGATCGTTTAAGACAACACTGTTTATCAACGATAACCTTGACAGTAGTTGGTAACAAGATCGTTTTAGACAACACTGTTTAGCGACCATAACCTTGGCAGTTGTATGTAACTAGATCGTTTTAGACAACACTGTTTAGCGACGATAGCCTTGGCAGTTGTTGGTAACAAGATTGTTTTAGACAACACTGTTTAGCGACGATAGCCTTAACAGTTGTTGGTAACAAGATTGTTTTAGACAACACTATTAAGCGACGATAACCTTGACAGTTGTTGGTAACAAGATTGCTTTAGACAACACTATTTAGCGACGATAACCCTGGCAGTTGTTGGTAACAAGATTGTTTTAGACAACACTTTTAAGCGACAATAGCATTGACAGTTGTTGGTTTAAAAATAAATAAGCGACGACAACCTTGAAAGTTTTAAAATTGTTTTAGACAGCACTATTTAACGACGATAACTTTGGCAGTAGTAAGTAGCAAGATTTTTAAAGACTACATAATTTAGTGACGATAACAATTGCAATTGAAAGCAGAAAGATTGTTTTAGACTACATATTTAGCGATGATAAGCTTTGCAGTTGTAAGTTGCAAAATTATTTTAGAACATATTATTTAGCTACAATAACCTTGGCAGTTGTAAGTAGCAATATTGTTTTAGACAACATTAATAAGCGACGACAACCTTCGAAGTTGCAAGTTTAAAGATTGTTTGAGACTATTTACTTAGCGACGACAAACTTGGAATTGTAAATTTGTAATAGACACCTTTAGTTAGTGACAATAACCTTGGCGGTTGAAAGTAGCAAGATTATTTAACACTACGATCTTAAACGGCGACAACCTTGGAAGTTGCAAGTTGCAGTATTGTTTTAGACAAGATCATTTGGCGACGACAACTTGGAAGTTGTAAGTTGCAGCATTATTTTAGACAAGATCATTTGACGACGACAACCTTGGAAGTTGTAAGTTGCAGCATTGTTTTAGACAAGATAATTTGGCGACGACAACCTTGGAAGTTGTAAGTTGCAAGATTGTTTTAGACAAGATCATTTCGCGACGACAACTTGGAAGTTGTAAGCTACAAGATTGTTTTAGGCAAGATCATTTGGCGACGACAACTTTGAAGTTGTAAGTTGCAAGATTGTTTTAGTTAAGATCATTTGACGAAGACAACCTTGGAAGTTGTAAGTTGCAAGATTGTTTTAGACTACAATTTTTCAGTGACGACAACCTTGGCAGTTGTAAGTAGCAAGATTATTTAACACTACGATCTTAAACGGCGACAACCTTGGAAGTTGTAAGTTGCAGTATTGTTTTAGACAAGATCATTTGGCGACGACAGCTTGGAAGTTGTAAGCTACAAGATTGTTTTAGACAAGATCATTTGGAGACGACAACTTGGAAGTTGTAAGTTGCAAGATTGTTTTAGACAAGATAATTTGACGACGACAACCTTGGAAGTTGTAAGTTGCAGCATTGTTTTAGACAACATCATTCTGCGACGACAACTTGGAAGTTGTAAGTTGCAAGATTGTTTTAGACAAGATCATTTGGCGACGACAACCTTGGAAGTTGTAAGTAAAAAGATTGTTTTAGACTACATTATTAAGCGACGACAAACTTGAAAATTATAAGTTTGTTTTAGACAACACTATTTAACTAATACAACCTTAGAAGTTTTAAAATTGTTTTAGAGAATATTCAGCGATGATAACCTCGGACTTAAAGCAGCAAGATTGTTTAGACTATATTATATAGCGACAGTAATCAGTATGGGTTTTTTAAGGTCCACAGAGTCCTTATTAATAAGTTTTTAGATGCTGCGAAACAGGTTCGGTGCCTTTGAATAAAAAAAATCTGTTCGGAAGTTAAACTCAATCATGAAAAAAGTTTAATTCAATTAAAGGGCGATTAAATAAGTTAAAGTTATTACAAAATATTTTCATACCGACACGTTTTTGAGTTTGCATAAGATGTGCACTAAAGGTAAGACGGTAATTTAAGATAAAAAAAATACTGTCTCGGTTTAATATATACATTTGTAGCGCACATCACAAATATTAAATGTAAAAGCACGATTGTTACCATTTACTCATTTACTCCGTTTACGGCCATTTACTCCGTCTGGTGGGTTACAGTACAGTAATTCATACAATCTCAAGCGCCTAAGGAGTAATGCTTGTAAAATTTTATCTCAGTTTCAAAAACTGTTTTATTTATCTATTTATTTTAATTTGTATTTTATTTTATTATCGTTTGCCTTTTTTAATGGCAATAAAACGTGTAAGACAACTCATGTTAAAGACTCTTTCCCATTTACTCCATAAAGTCAAAACAAACGTGACAGAAGATCAGTAAATATCCGCTAATTATTCAGTACTTTTTTTTCAATTGATAATTATCTTCTTTAATTATTTTCAAAATCATGCAAAAACATGAATAGTTAAAGTGTAAAATTTAGAGGTGGAGTCAAGACTGATTCATTAATAATAAAACAACGTTAGACTATTAACGGGTCTTTACTAAAATTAGTACTCGGTAGTGAAATTTGGAACTTTATTGAAATATCTACATCACACAAAATATTAAGACACGATTTATAATCTACATTTTTGTTTCAGAAAATGAATTCTTACTATTGTTAGCATCTTCGGTTTTAAAATGGAAAATAATCTGCAATAAATAAATTGAATATTTACAAGAAACAACACCTCTGAAATAAAATACAATATTCCTTCTCTTTTGTTTTAAATCAATGAACTTATTCAGTTTCGATTTCTGTGTTTTTCTGTTTAAAAGGTAAACGTGTACAACGACCCAAGTCAGATTGATAAAGGCGAAATGTTTTTTGTTTGAATTTTCTGAAAACTATTTTACACACACGTTTTCTAAGGATGCACACTGTAAAAAGTTCTGACGATCATCGAAAAAGGACCAAGTGTTTATTTTTTACGTTGGTCATAGGTGCCTTTTCCCTTAAAGCCGCCGACAAATCCGTCGTTAGCGTGGATATCTTCGCGTCCCTCCTTTCCCTTGCCTTTTCCTTCAGCTGTAAACCTCTCTTTATGCGAGCCAGTGTATCCTTTGGTATCCGTCAACCTATCGACCCCGCCAACTTTCACAACTTTCTGGAAACATAAAAAGCTTAAAAATAAGATTATGAGGTACTGAGAACATTAAATAATAAGGTATTGTTGTATTCACAGAGAGAGAGAGAGAAAGAGACAGAGACAGGGCGACTTTTCTTCGCGTTTTTCTGCTTTCCTGTCAGAGTCCAGTTTACATTGTTGTAACGCGCAGAAAAGCCTTTCTCTGAAACGCGCAGAAAAGCCTTTCTCTGAAACGCACAGGAAAGCCTTTCTCTGAAACGCGCAGAAAAGCCTTTCTCTGGAATGTCTGAAACAACCAGGTGCAAAGTAAGTAAAGCTGATATTTTTATTCCGTTACAGTTGATACAAACAGTTATATACAAATAGAACTACTTACAGTTGAGTCTGAATGAGGGGCGTTCTCACGGATACACTTTTTGATGTGCTTCTTAATATTTTTCACCTCCGGATCGTCCTCTTTCAATTTTTCATTTTTCGTTTTCTTTTTCGCCATCTCGTGAGCCGTTTTATTAACAAATTTCTTCACGTTATCTTTATTAACAATCATCTCCTTGGCCCTTTTAAAATAAATATAGCACTCTGACATAACATTTGAAAGTTGACACACTGTTTAGCATGTTCATATTTACTGGTTAAAAACAAAAAGATTTGTGACTTCTGTGACAGTTAATTCGGATAGAATCGGTGATGACGTAACATCAGTTACGTATACAATTAAGGAAGACTTTTAGTGAAAACTGAGGCCACTTTAGTAACTATAAGCTTACGCAAAAACTCAGTTTGGTTCGTTGTTGGTCTGGCATCTCTTTAGCTAAAAGTTGAGAAAACTAGATAGAAATATTCCGATTAGCGACTACGCTATAGTTAGACCTTCCTTTTAAATGAGTTCAAACCGTAGTTGATATTCGGAACACTTCTGTACGTTTTTACATCTTCACTGTAAAGAGCAACCAAACATCGGACTAACCAGACACAGTTAAGGGAAACAATACTGCGGTCTATAGTCACCATAGTTTTCGCCAAAAGTCAGTCACCGTAACAAAGTAACTGTTGTGTGGCTAAGCTAAGGTGACTCCGCTTTTCTCAATTTCTGGATAGATGTAGGTTCGGAATCGACGATTATTTATTTTAAGCAAAGAATCTCAGTTATTAAGCAATAATTGTTGTATATTTTGGAGCTTGAAGAATTAGAACTAGAATAAGTAACAAGAAAAAATTCAAACAAACTGTTTTAAATTAAAAGAATAGTCATACGTTTTAGGTTTGCAGACAGGAAAAACACTGCTGTCTACCCGTTGGCTTACTTCTAGCTTCCCATAATCTTTCTTGAGTGCGTCTTGGACAAGTTTGTTGCAAGCTTTAGTGGTGAACTTGGTCCTGTCTCTCTTAACAAGATCTGTGCATTCACAGAAATCGCCAAACTTTTCAACAATATCGTCGATGTCACTGTCACTGTCTTCTTTATTCGCCATGTTGACTTTAACTGAAACAATCATAGGACATAATAAAAGTTTATTCAGAATAAAATGGTACACTTCTGAACCAATATAAATTCTGTGTGGGTATAAAGACTTTATAACAAAATATGTGTATGTATATATGTACTATGTATATACTGAGGACACCATTTACACCATTTTTTACGTCATTGACGTTCACATTTTAGTTTTGGCTTAAAGGATTAATTTAACTTTGTAAAAACCACATAAAGCTTGCTTTACAATTTCAAAAGAAAATCCGGCTCGGTTAAAACATATAAGCAGTCAAATCTTTGAGTTTTTCTTACACAAGTTTAAAAACGACTTGGATATTTTTAAAACAAAATACCCTACGCAAATCTACTGTACTGAGTTGTCAAAACTTCGTTAAAGCTTAAATTAGTTCAGGGTATTTCTCCATTTTTAGCAAGCGACGATGACGATGCGCCTTAAATTGTTTCATCTATTAGCCCAGTCCTTGTAGTGTATATCCATGCATACGTCTTCCGTCTGAACATTTCTTGTTTTATAATTTATGGTTGTAATTAAAAAAAGATTAATCAAAAAAGATTTTCAACAATCAATTTTAATTCGTTCATGTACAGTTTTAAAACGCTTCATCAAGGGAGGTAATACATGTTAGGTCATTTAATTCATGACAACAACATTTGTCTACCCTTTCCAACTTAGCGATAAATAAATGCATCGCATTATATTAACAATAATGAGAGTTAGCCTTTAAAATAGTCACAAAAAATTCTCCTGAAACGTCTTGCATAGCGGCATAGAAATATGCAAAGTAAAGAAACACGTTTAATTTTGTTTTTAATCCATAACATTTAATGCTGAGTGGCACAATAAAAACTATTATAAGCACTTTTTGTTTAGAAGTGTTTTTCTTGTATCCAAATAAATCCAAAAAACACATACATCAACTCGACTTATACGGCACTTTTTGGTTCACAAAATATACAACATATGATCAATGGGCGGGTAGGCCTACAGTGGAACAGAAGCACGAATTTACATCAGTTTGATCGAACATGCTGTAACCAGCTGAAAATCAATAACAACAATTTCTGTTTTCCTTTGCAGTGATAAAACCAGAGTTTTCCAGTTTTACAAACCAGTTTTCATCTGCAGAAGTCCGCAAACCATTCAGTAAGCCCGAAGCCTTCTTCAACAAATGGTAGTTTGAGACACACGAACAGGAAAACAGGAAACTATATGACTAGAATGGGACAGACAACAATTAAGGTCATAATACAGGGAAAACTTCCGTTTTAAAATCATTCGTATTAAATCAGGTTAATCTTCAAAGCAGTAACATTTAAATAATAGGAAAGATCGCTCGTTCAACTGAGATTTGACTTGAAAAAAAAACTACAACAACAAACAATCATGAATTTGCAGCATAATATATATTATAGAATATGAGATAAAATGGGGATCTAGTTTTAAATACGTAATCGAACTTTGTGACTGTTGGTACCCCTATACTGTTGGTACCCCTATACTGTTGGTACCCCTATAAGTATAATAATATGCTGAGCATAACATGTACATCATTATTCAGGCAGTGTTAGAACTAGAAAATAAAAACCATTTTAGTCTGATTTACATCTCTACAGATCAATCCTTCAAAATGTGTAATCCGTGCAGATAATATAACCAAGGCAATTGTTTCGTTTCAACAATAGCTTTAACATATCCAACAAATGCATAATTTTATAACTTGCAATAACTGTAACACATTTGAAAAAAAATATTTTCAATTTCTCCATTCATTTATTTCTCATATTAATTATTCCTTCACATTTTTCTGTGTTACAGATTATCGCACTACCTCTCTTATATCTAAGCAACTGATTAACCACTTTTTTTCATTCACACCCGATGCAAAATATAATAACTAATGCATTTTATTCTTTCAATTTTAATATCCCGGCTGAAAAAAATAACGCAATTTACTTACAACTGCTTTCGGGAACTGAATGCTTTGATAGCGTGAAGCTAAATAAATAAACTATTCACGTAATCTGGGATATCCAGTGTAAACAATATCGTTGTCAACGATAATAATCACGTGACCGACTTCGCTCGAATGCATTTGATGCACGCGCCACACTTTCTCGGTCGATAATTAGACTAATAGGTTAAACAATTTCGAAAATTAAACATTACAGAAATATATATCAAATGTCAGTAAGCAGTGTAAAATGATTTTAATCATTTGCACTAGGCGCGTTGTTAGTTTGACTTTCAACTTTGAACACTAAAGCTTCAGTACGTTTGAACACACATTCTCTTTATATTTTGGGAAAAAATTAAATAGAATAAAAATTTAAAAAAAAGAGATATAAAAAAGCCATCGCACGAAAATGCTAAAATGAGTTGTCTACATTTGAATGAAGATTACAAAAAAGGAATTTTGCGATTGCAACCTTTTCGATTCTATTCAACTTCTACGGTAATTCTTCATTAATGATTTTGAAAATAATGTAAAGAAAGACAGAACTAAAGAAATAAATTCTCGCGTAACTGTTAAGCTATTAAAAATGATAACATATAACAGAGGCTCATTACAAAATTATGAACATGTCAGCTATGCAACAAGGTGAGAATTCATGAACATGTCAGCTATGCAACAAGGTGAGAATTCATGAACATGTCAGCTATGCAACAAGGTGAGAATTCATGAACATGTTAGCTATTCAACAAGGTGAGAATTCATGAACATGTTAGCTATTCAACAAGGTGAGAATTCATGAACATATTAGCTATGCAACAAAGTGAGAATTCATGAACATATTAGCTATGCAACAAGGTGAGAATTCATGAACATGTTAGCTATGCAAAGGTGAGAATTCATAAACATGTTAGCTATGCAGCAAAGTGAGAATTCATGAACGTGTTAGCTATGCAGCAAAGTGAAAATTCATGAACATGTTAGCTATGCAACAAGTTGAGAATGCACGAACATATTAGCTGTGCAAGAAGGTGAGGCTAATTGCTAAGTCCTGTGATCAAACCTATCAAAGGACATGAAAGTACCGGCTGTAATTGAGTCTTTAAAGAATAATGAGCTAGGTCAGGAAAGATCAGTATCATTAGAATTGAAGTCAAAAACGGAAGCTTTGAAGATTAAGTCGATACGAAAACACTGCGAAGCGAGTATGTACTTGTGATGTGATGTTATATATGGTGGCATATTTCTGCCATAAGTTTACTAGTTAAGGTTTGCAAACACTTTCGTGTCAGTTACATAAGATAATCGAAGACTTATTGACTTGTTAACTAGTTAACGTTTGCATGAAGTTTTACCGTAAAAAGTGTTCTTTCGTAAATATTATTAGCAGCCATAGTGCCCGGAACTGCTACAGTTAAACCTCTTCCACATATCAACAGGTTATCATAAACTAAGATTTGTGTTGTTACGTATGGGTAAGTGGTTAATGCGAAAATATTCATGTTGCCAGTTATTTGACATTTGGAAGACTCTGGACAATTCCACGTGATACATGAAATGTTTTAACCAGTTTTCCTAAGTTTCAAATTTTAAGCTCATATTTAGCAATGAGTGCATGTCAATACTGGTCAAGCTGACCAATCTATGCTCATATTCACATGTATTAATTAATTTACATTTCAACAATATCACTTCAATTCGCATCCTGTGGCTAAAAACTGAAGTGAGCCACCTTAAGAGAAGCCTCTCATTAATAACTTTACCAATGGCATAGTGGTATTTGTTTCATTTATTTAGTTGCGTTAAGCCTTATAGCCACACTGTTTCTAAGAGTCTTTGGGGACTGTTTTTTTTTTCTTACAAAATTAACTTCGGCAGATTGATCTTTGCACATCGAGGTTCATTTAACATCATGTTAAATTGAACATAAAGTGGGAAAAAACATGATAAAAATCTATTTATGCAAGCTTTTATTGCTATTTTATTACGGGACGTTATATCTGGGGCATCAAACGATTTTTATAACTTGATTCGCGTCTGTGCATATTGATTGATGAATCATTGACGAATATACGCACTCTATATAGAGAAAAACAATAATGATACTCAGTCAGCGTTGAATATTTTATTAATGTTCAGACTTCCTTTTCTTTGGCAGAGCTATATGCACGCATGCGCAATGCGAAAGTTTGTCCAGGGACATCGCTGCAGTAAGGTTAAAAGACCTTTGATATAAGGCAGATTATATGTGGTTAATTATGCATTTGTAGTTCTATTATAATGAAGAATAAAAGAATAAAGTTAGTCAGTTAACAGAAACAAATAAAAAAGCGAAAACAATTTTTATTAATAAAAACAACTTTAACAACAACAACAACAAAATATAAACAAGAGACAGAAACAAAAACAAATAACCTTACTTCATGCTGATACAGAATAGAAGGAAGGAAGTTTTGCATAACAAAAGCTCAGCGGTATAACTATTTTTAGAGTGAAATATATAGCTGTATCTACACATTATTCAAGAAAAGTTTCCATAGTCCCTCTTGGCGATCACAATGGGTTTTCGCTTCCGTATATCGTATACGTGTCTCAGTGCCTTCGGTAATTCTGGTCTCATGAACTTGAAATTCTTATTGTACGCAGTGCGGGTTGGTTCATCAATGTCTTTGGGGTCCACATACTCAACCTAAAAAAAGATTAAACATTAAACAAGTAACATTTTTGAGATTTGAGGTCAAACTTAAGAACGGCCATGATTTGTGATGACATTTTAAGCGACTTGATAAGCTGACAGTCCTATCGATTAGACTGTGTAATAGCTGTGTGTACAGCATGTTACAGTAGTGGTTGAATGCTAGAGTAACTCGTTTTTTGTTTTGTTTCAAGTCAAATCAGTTTGATCCTTGGAATTGTATAGAAAAGGTCTCTCCCCCCCCATCCCACCCACCCCACAGCTCCCTCGATTCTGATTTCTATTGCTGTAGGCTATTGTACATCTAGTAATTGTGATTTGTGAGTAAATGTATTTCATACGTACTTTGCCAGTAACATATACTTTTGTTTCTCTGACAATCTTTTCAAGTAAGTCTTTAGTCAGAGTAACTCTAGGGTCACTGCGCATGATGTTCGGGTCTTGTCTCTTCCGCTTTGTAATCTCGTGAGCCATCTCGCAAAGGTACGCCTCCACGTGGGCACCGTCTACCATTATTATTCTAAATATGGTTGGGGAAGGATATTTATATTACAAGACATCAAATATTCAAATAACTCCTTATGAGATAATGGAATCAGAAATATCCATACAGTAAACGTGACCAGTTTCCTAGTAACATTTTAAAGCAACCTTAAAATAACTGTCACTGGAAATTTGTTTAATAATTTTTTACATGATCTCAGTCAACACTGCTCAAATTGAGCACTTTTGGTTGGAAAGAATGTCCACAAAGACCATGATATGATTTACTTATAGACGAATAAAGATTGTTTTCGGAAGTAGGGTGTTTACTAGTCAGTATTTGATATTCAAGGATTAATGTCTGTCTATATTTCGAACACATGATTGCGGTAAACACTCCAAAAGACTTTACCCATTTCTCTTTTGTTTTTCCAAACAAGATTTACATATCAAACCTACCCTTTCTTTTTATTCATTAGTCTTTTGAAAACAATCTCTTCACATTCTGTCAGATTACAGTCTTCTAGCTCAGATATTTTTTCCCAGAAGAACTTGCGAATATTTCGGCTGCACTTTTTGTTCATGATGGTTTTGTCGTCACTTCCGGAGAGTTTACAGGCCTTAGTAAACTGTTTTACAAGTTTTTCGTCTGCGCCCACTCCGTATGCCATTTCATACCGTGTTCTGTGTAAATAGTATTGCGGAAAAAAAATCAACAGATTCATCCATCAAATAGTTTTTAAACTATCTTTCGTGCTATTAGATTAAAGCACTTTCCGATTTTCATTTAAAACATACAATACAGAACAGAACAGTACACTGTTACCGTGTTTCGAAACGAAACAAAGATCTCTTTTCCATTATGTTCTTTTTTTCTTTTTTTAAAAATGTTATTATGCCCACGAAGGGAGGCATATTGTTTTTGAACTGTTCGTCCGTCCGAAAACTTTAACATTGGCAATAACTTTCTTATTAGAAAGTGGATTTACTTCATACTTGGACACAACACCCCATTGGACAAGACCTTAAAATTTACACTGATCTATAGTTAACAAACATTGGCCATTAGTTAGTGGATTTGCTTCATACTTGGACTCAACACCCATTTGGACAAGATCTTCCCGCTGACCTGTAATTATTTGACCTTGACCCCAGAATATCCAATTGTCCAGAAACTATTATTTGACCATAATTTCCAAATTAGTAAGTGGATAAACTTCATACTTAAACACAACACCACTTTGGACAAGACCATCTCACTGTCCTGTATTTATTTGACTTTTACACCTGAATGACCTTCACCTTGAAGATCCAGTTGTCTACAAATTTTCACATTTCTGTTAACTTCCTTATTAGTAAGTGGATTTACTTCATACTTGGACACAAACCCCTTTGGATAAGACCTTCCCACTGACCTATATTTATTTGACCTTAACCCCTGAATGACTGGTTCTCAGATCAAAGGTCAAAGCACCACTTTCGGTGGCATTGTCAACTTACAGTGACAGTTCTTGTTTTTATCTTTCAGATGAAATTTCTTCTGTGATTGCAAGGTAAACTGAGTGTGTCTTAATTAATGTGATTACTTAAAATGTCTTACTAAGATATTTGTTTTACATTATCATTAACAAATAAAAAGGAAAATAAATTTTGCATGTGTGTTAAAGGGGCTGCGCTCCAGATGACAAAAAAGGAAGTTTTCTTGTATTATAAATTTCTTGTAATATTTATGACTAATGCTTAAAAAATAACTTACCGACAAAAAATAAGTCAAATAATTACATTATAAATTGATTTTTTCCCTTTCAAAGTACTATACCGTAACTCGACGGTATAACTTTATTGTATAAGATTTAAAGTAAATATCTGTAATATCACATGCGGCGATGGTGGTGACAGTAAAAGCGTTGGAAATATTTTGTCAACATGAGGGTCCAGAGTCCAAATTAGGCTGGAGCGAAATTATTTTTTTCTATTCTATTTTGACTTTTATAATCAGTTTTGAAGTAAAATATTATGTTGTTATCATCTCACGGCATCTAAATATATAATTTATGGGAAAAAAATTATGTCAAATCTGGAGTACAGCCTCTTTAATATACAATGGAATTAAAAGTGTAAAACATTATCGAACCGAGAAAAAAATCCTCAGGTGTAAGTAAATGCTGTTTCGATGGTCTAATATTTGCTGTTCTTGCAAATCATTTATTATTTTTTGACGATGATATTAATGATGATGATGATTTTCTGTTGAATTGTAATTGAGGTATAATATTGTTCAATATGTACATCCGAATTCATGATAAGTTTCGGATTCCAGTTTATCTTTTGGTCCATATTATGAAATTATACCAACATGAATCATACAAAGCTAGATTTTAACATTAACATATCAGCACCGACTGTTATAAATCTTAATAATATGGACCACTACAAAAAAGTACCTGTTTCTGGTTACGACATATGTCCAATTTAGATTAATCTTCCTTCATCTAGTAACGCCATTTTCCATTTTCACTAAGCAGTTTGGTCCTGTGGGTAACATGACCCTGTGTCATTACGAGCAATTTTCTTTCCGACAAAAGAGTCGGCGGTCCTTGAAGTGTAAGTTATTCAAAATAACTTACCTGTAGATAATGTTTTAAAGATTAAACAAAAAGCTTTAAGGTAATAATATACTATGTATGTTTTTGAAATCACGTGAAGTCAAACTGGTTTTCAATATTTTTGCAACTCTAAGGCAGTTCAAATGAAACGTGTTTCACTAAGTGACACATCATTATGAATCTGCTTACAGAAGCCTTGCGATCATTACAGACTCCCTGTCAATTGTAGACCATATGACAATTGCAGACCAGGTTTATCATTGCAGACCATGTAACCGTTGCAGACCATTTGACAATTGCAGACCATGTGACCATTACAGACCACGTGACAACTGCAGACAGTGTGACCAATGCAGACCACAATCATCTTGCACAACAGTAAATTCTGATTATTTTCTACAGTGTTCGTTGTTAAGAAATAACGAATCAATAAATGGCCCGATAACCAATATTTTCGTATTTATTGACTGATAAGTCTACTTCAATGCTTCAAATTTTTATTTTACCGTATTTCAGACTTTTTTTGATTTCTCGATCAGATCAAGTTAAAGCTCTGCTGTTGAAATGCATGCTATGAGTCTTTTGAAACCTCAAAAATGATTATGTTAATCAAAAAGAGATTTGACGCCTTCTACGAGCTTTTGTATAAAGAAATCTCAAAGACCATTTAGTGGACTGTCTCAGTTCACTTTCATCCGAGCTTGGTATATTTTTACAAATCTCCACATAAAAGTGTATGATGGATTTTTTACAAGTCTTGAGTGTCTAATGTTTACATCCATTTCATTCTGCAAATATCAGACTTTAAGGATGTGCAGAGCAGATGAATCAGTTCCCTCATCTAATTACATTGTATATTTCTGCTCGACGTTAATTTTATAAGAACGTTTCTACACTTCTTGTACTGGAAACTTTTCTTTCGCACGAATTTTTACTATATGCAAATGATATATCAAAAGAGGGGAACAGTTTGCCTTGCTAGTATGTACTTAGGATAAATTGACCAGAATACATATTTGCTTTGCCATGAAAGCCCTTCAAAACTTGTCTTAAATACGCACAACACTTCGTTAAATTAAAAAAAAGGACTTATGAACTTCCATTACTAGGATAATACTTCAAGTCCTGGCAAATGCTCGGACCCAGCACTAACCTACCAAGGCAAGGGCTGTCGTTTTGACATGAAACAGTTTAAAAACATATATGCAAACAATTCTTCAAGGTACTCTGATATTACAATTACAGAAAGAAGAAGATTGTTTTACTTTATTCCGATACTTTTATTCCGACTTTACTCCATTCGCAAAACTAGACGAAATCAAGATACACAATGTCTGTGCAATAATTTTTTACTTTGTTTTGCTTGAAATGAAACATATGAAAACTACAAAAAGTGCATAATGGAATTAACAAATTGCAGTAATGTGTAGATTTTTAAACGTAGCTTTTTCCCACAAAACGTCTCCCTGCAGGGAGAGATCTGATAAATGTCTAATCCAGCTGCCTTTTGACATAAATATGTCTTCACATTTTGCATTGTTATTCAATCTCAACATTTTCCTTAGAGCATAAAAAGTTTTAAAGGATTAAACCATAGCAAAGAAGAATTAAAAATTCAAAAAAACAATCAGTGCAATACAAAGCAGCTATAAACTTCAATTCCCTGGCCGAATGACAGCATTTCGATGGAGGAAACGAGAGAAGAAATCACAAGAAATATTAGTGTTTTTTATCATATGTTCCTTCGTCTTTGTACGCACCGACATATCCTGTGCTCTTCACGATGTCTACCCTGCCCTCCTTACCCCTTCCCTTACCAGACTCATCAAACCGACTTTTAGATGACCCGGTGTATTGTGAAGTGTCGGTTAAATGATCTACGTTCCCCGTTTTGGAAATCGCCTGAAAAAAATAATCAAATTAATAACTTCCTATAATTGTAAAAATACAACCTCTGACAACTGCGTCAGGTAATCGATTCTTTGGCTCAGTGGTTAGAGTGTTGGCCTTCGATGCGCTAAGATAGAAGTTCGAATCCCACACTGACTAACTTCCTTGATTTCTATCACAGATGACTAATAGCTGTCTAAAGTTTAAGAAATTTAAGTGCTTATCCATTTCCCTTCCTTTCGGGAAATTGATTTTTTGGTCTAGCTGACAACCTTTACCCCGTAAACAAGTCTTTCTTTACCATGTGGCTGATTTTCGATCAGCTTACAGCCACAGCAAATATACACATAAAGGATTCTTCTTCTGTTGTAAGTCCTTTTGAAAAAATACGATAATGAGAAATTTTGGATCACTTTTTATTTAAGGGACTCTTTGAAACAGAACTTATTTAAAGCCAATTTGGCAAATACGTACCGTTTTATGCTTTTTTGGTCCTCCTTTGATGACCTTCTGTCGAAGATCATTTATCAGAGCGTCCACATCTTTGTCCTTCTTAGAGACATCCTTTCTTTTAGGATTAAGTCTCATCACGTGCTGTATCGCAGTTACTTCCAAGAAATGTTCTGCAGTCTCCTTGTTCACAGGCATATATCTACAAACATGTGATTATAAAATATGAGGTAACTAAAATTCACAGACAACGCACGCACGCACGCGCGAGCAGGAGCACGAACAAATTACACACAAAAAACGATCTAATTAAATAACCAGGATCAGAAAAAAAGATGCTACAAAATACAATGATGTCATTTATGTTAAATCACATTCCAATGATTTTTATATTTAGCAACAGCTGCAGTCGTTGGACTAGCAAAATTTGAACATTCCATTTAACCAACTAAGTATACAAGTACAAAATCTTTTAAATCTAATAGAAGGTCATCAGTGAATAAGTGAATGTCTTTGAAAGATCTTTCCCGTATGTACAGCCAAACGTCTTATTCAAAATGTCTTTAACTAACCCTAGGATGCATTACATCCCTTTTCTCTATATAAGAGAGGTTAAAATACGTAAACTTGCCCTAATTTTTTGTCTTTAACTTTTGGAAATACCACCGTATCTACAAGATTTAGCATGTCTACACCATCAATTTTTCCAAAGCAGTCACTTGCAATTTTCCCACTCGCTTTAACCGTCAGCTTCGATTTGTCCTTTCCTCCCAATTCGCAGAATTCTTCAAACGTTTTAACAAGGTCATCGTGTTCTTTGGACGCCGCCATGTTTTATACCTTATTAGTAAAAACAAGATTATTTATGATGAAAACTAAAAGATAGACGTGTGTCTATGCTACTGATGTCAGTTTTCCTTCCAGAATACCAGACTTATGATGCCAAGTAAATAAGACACCAACTTAAAATGTATTCATTTGGTATTGCTGTTACATATTTAATATACTTGAATTCCGCTCCTTGTTTGACAGGACTCCGAGGTGCACAATGTCTCAAAACCTTCTAAAGAATTAACAACACCAGTATTTTCGGTCTACGTGGCTTGTTGTTGATCTATTGGTCTTGTTTAATGAACATCACAACTAGCTTAATCTTAAATGAGTTCTAAATCTCTAAAAGATTGGTATATAGCACGCCAGGAAATGGTCTGTATTACATACATCTACCAATCAGTATGAGTTTATTTATCGTCTGCGACGGTGTCCTATATAACCGACGTCCTCTGAACAATTTAGTTATTTTAGGTTGTGGTAGGTATCACAAGAATTATGTGTTCCAACTGGGCCCCCAAATCCCATCCAAACATCGTTATTACTTACAAATATGTCTCATATCTATATACCTTGTTTTATTTATGCACGACAGACTTTGAATATGACCACTTTGATTTCTTTATACCCCTACTGACTAAACAGTTTATATGCATTTGAATGCCGATCACCAATACAAAAAGTGCAAATCGATTATTGAGCACAAATAAAGTAAATCGAGACGAAAATATGTCTACAAATATATACGTAACAATACCTTGGAAGAAAAACATAAACAATCCAGCAGTTGTAATGTAAAGTGATATAAAAATCAATGGACGAATAAATAAAATACCCCAAATATTCTGTTAAGGTTTGTTATCTCATGATTCATTCTTTAATGCTTTTGTTTATATTACAACTTAAATGTATATGCAGACAATAAAGTATGATATTTTGGTTTGCACTCATCAAGGTGTTTAGTTTGTGAAAAAAATTAATGCGATCTGTACATTGTCTCAGGTCAGGATATTTTTTTCATTCGCTAAGGAAAGTTCATTACAAAATGACTAACAAAATGCAAATTTGGACAGTAATGAATTTTCAAAGTATTTGGAAGCCGTTCAACATCAGCATTGCTCACAACTAGTGTGGGCAACATTATGGATTCCTAATCAACCATCTTCTACTGCAACTAACAGACAAAATACCTATTCCCTTAATGTTCTCACTAGTTTTAAAAGGCATAATGAAGTAATAACACTGGTAATCAGCAACAATTTAACTAAGAGAAATCTGTTAGCGTATGCAAAACAGACGACCTTCCGTTTACAAACTTGTGCTTCGTAATGAATAAAAGGGTTTACAAACAGCACTTTGACAAACAGCGAAAAAGATTAGTAAGATAAAAACAATAACAGAAAACATACCTTTTAAAACTGTGCAAATCCCGCTTTTAATTGTATAATCGACTGACCGTGTTTTAATTTTACTTTATGTACTTCTCGCTAAATCGATTATGACATTTGTTTTGGGTTTTTTATTTTTGTTTTGCATTCATAACAAAAGAACCGTTCTTCTTATTGTTCAGTATAGAATATGTGTACTTGATACTGGTCTTCATGTATTTGAAATGGCAGTTTATGGATACCATTGTGTTTATTCACTGCAATCAATTTTGGGTGTAAATATTATTACAGAGTAAACTAGCAAAACGTAATATAAGTAATAAAAAAACAAAACAAAAAACATCATTACTTGGAAATCCAATGTAAACATATCGATTACGAACAAGGAAGAACATCATGAAAGCTTTCTTTAAAACAATTAAAGGAGCAAAACTGCGCCACATAAAAACTCAATATATAAATAGAAACATCATGTAGGTAACCGATATAAAGGAGCAAAACTGCGCCACATAAAAACTCAATATGTAAATAGAAACATCATGTAGGTACCCAATATAAAGGAGCAAAACTGCGCCACATAAAAACTCAATATATAAATAGAAACATCATGTAGTACCAAATACAAAGGAGCAAAACTGTGCCAAATAAAAAGTCAATATATACATAGAAACATCTTGTAGGTACCCAATATATAAGGAGCAAAAACTGCGCCACATAAAATCCCAATATATAAATGGAAACATCATGTAGGTACCCAATATAAAGGAGCAAAAACTGCGCCATGTAAAAACCCAATATAGAAATAGAAACATCATGTAGTTAGCCAGTATAAAGGAGCAAAACTGCGCCTGATAAATACTCAATATATTAATAGAAACATCATGTATGTACCCAATATAAAGGAGCAAAAACTGCGCCACATAAAATCCCAATATATCAATAGAAACATCATGTAGGTACCCAATATAAAGGAGCAAAACTGCGTAACGTAAAAACCCAATATATAAATAGAAACATCATGTTGGTACCAATATAAGGGAGCAAAACTGCGCCACATAAAAACCAAATATATAAATAAACATCATGTAGGTACCCAATATAAAGGAGCAAAATTGCGCCACATAAAAACCCAATATATAAATAGAAACATCATGTAGGTACCCAATATAAAGGAGCAAAAACTGCACCGCATAAGAATCCAGTATGAAAATAGAAACGTCATGTATGAACCCAAAATAAAGAAGCAAAGTCCATTATTTAAATAAAAACGTCATGTCTGTACCCAATACAAAGGAGCAAAAACTGTTCTGCATAAAAACAAAGTATATAAATAAAAACGTCATGTGGGGATCCAATATTAAGGAGCAAAAACTGCGCCGCATAAAAATCCAGTTTAAAAAAAAACATCATGTATGTTCCCAATATAAAGGAGCAAAACATGCGCCGCATAAGAAAACAGTAAAAAGTAAAAACGTCTTGTATGTTCCCAATATAAAGGAGCAAAAACTGCGCCGCTAAGAATCCAGTAAAAACATCATTTATGTATCCGATATAAAAGAGCAAAAACAGCGCCACATTAAAAAGTAATATATAAATGAAAACGTCATGTAGGCACTCAATATAAAGGAGCGAAAACTGCGCTGCATAAAAATCCAGTAAATAAATAAAAACGTCATGTATATACACGCATAAGAATCTAGTCAAAACAAAACATGTATGTTATCAAACATAAAGGGACAAAATCTGCGTCGCATAAAAATCCAGTTGATAAATAAAAACGTCGTGTACGTACCCAATTTAAAAGAGCAAGAACTTCTACGCATTAAAAAGTAGTGTATAGATACAAATGTCATAAAGGTACATAATATAAAGGAACATACAACTTCGCCGCATTAAAGTATTTTATAGATAAAAATGTAATGTAGGTACCCAATATAAAGGAGCAAAAATTGCGCTGCATAAAAATAAATAACAATATTTAAATGAAAACGTCATGTAGGGACACAACATAAAGTAGCAAGAACTGCGCCGCATAAAAATCCAATATATAAATAAAAACGTCATGTAGGTACCCAATATAAAGGAGAAAAAATGTGCCACAAAAAATCCATTATATAAATAAAAACGTCATGTAGGTACCCAATATAAAGGAGAAAAAATGTGCCACAAAAAATCCATTATATAAATAAAAACGTCATGTAGGTACCAAATATGATGGAGCAATAACTTCGCCTCATAAAAATGCAGTATTAAAAAACCATCATGTAGGTACCTAATATATAGGAGCAAAAACTGCGCCGTATAAAAATCCACTATATAAATAAAAACGTCATGCAAGTACCCTATATAATGGAACAATAACTGCGCGACATCAAAATCCAGTATAAATAAAACATCTTGTATGTACCCAATATAAAAGAACAAAAACTGCGCCGCATTAACAAGTAAAAATATAAATAAAAACGTCATGTAGGTACTCAGTGTAAAGGAGCTAAAACTGTGCAGCAAAAAACATCAAAAATATAGTGGGTACCTAGTATAAAGGTGCAAAACCTGCGCCACATAAAAATCCAATATATAAATAAAAACGTCATGTAGATACCCAATATAATGGAGCAGTAACTGCGCCACATAAAAATCCAGTATAAATAAAACATTGTAAAAATGATAAAAGTTTTGTAAACAGAGCTAAGAAAAAAAAAAGAAAAAAAGAACAACATTACAATTCTAAATTTACAAAACTTAAATTTTCAGTTATCAGTGCTATACACTGAGCATGGAAAAGAACCAGAGGTGTCATTTGAATGGGAAGCTTTCTGTATCATGCACTATCTCTAAACAGCCTCTTCATCGGGCTTCGGTCATATGGGCAACCAGTATCGCCGATAAATAAGATCAAATAGATAGAGCAATACACAGTTATTTTAGCAATGCTCGCATCGCCTGCTGGCATTATAGGCATTTTACAGAATTTTAGGAGATTGTCAGTCTGTTGTTGTACGTGCAGTAAATATTTTCAATTTTATAGCTGTCGTTATTAAAAATTATGCAAAATTATAGATTAATTACACTAAATTTCTTTAATTTAAACACATCATTTACCTAAATACACAACAAATATTTGGCACTCTCGCTAGTAAACATTTAGAGAAATATAATGATTGCACATTGTTAAAACTAGGGCCGTAAATGTAGTCGCAGATAGGATCGGAAAGCCGCAGAATAAGAATGTCCGAAAATCTCCGGCTCCAAACGCTCTGCTGCATTTTCATTGTCATTACATGCTCTGTCGCAGTGAGAAAATTCGCCACTATACTGGGTGATGCCCTTACAGGCGTAACCCAAAAAGATAATAATGGGTATAATATTTCTTAACCAATGGACAAAAAACAATGACACCTTATGGGTCACTGCGATCCTATATCTGCCCCATTTACGGCCCTAGTTTTAACAATGTGCAATCATTTGATTCTGTAAATGTTTTATAAGCAAGGGTAAAAAATAAATGAAGCTGCATTCAATGTTTAGAATATAATTGTTTCATGTGACTTGCAACTAACTATTTGTTTGTGTTTTTAGGAAAATGATGTGTTTACATTTAACAGAACATTGATAGTAATTTACATATAATTTTGCACAATTTTTAATAACGACAGCAATAAAATTGAAATTTATTTACTGCAAAAATACAGACTTATAATTCAGATTTATTGTTTTTGCAACTAGTTTTGCCGTAGAAACATGCTCCACACCTTTAAAATCATATGATAAAAACATTAGATTATATAAAATATTGTAAAAACGAAGCCACATTTAAATAAATGTTTAGAACGTCAACAATTTGAGCAATTTTCCAGAATTCAGAAAATGCCTATAATGACAGCAGGCGGTGTGAGCGTTGCTAAATCAATTGTGTCTATATATTTGAGTTTATTAATCGTCGGTACCTGTTGACCATTTGACCGACGCCCAATGTAGAGGTTATTTACTTTAGATTGATGTGAATAGTGCAAGACAAGAAAGCATCCCATTTCAATGACGCCACTGGTTCTTTTCCATGCTCGGTTTATAGCATATGTCACCATAGTTTAACTTCTCATCCGAAGGGGAATGTTAGTGGAGGAGTGGGGAGCGAAATCGCGACCCCTGGATTACTAGTTCAGCACGTTACCACTGGACCATTGCTCCTGCAAGATACCGACTTAAATACTAAATAGACAACATGTTGAAATGTGACAACAACAATGCGAAATACAGTGGTTTCATTTCAAATGTGTAAGTGAATGTAATACACACTGGAAACGTAAGTCTTGTAAAATATAAAATTGTTATGCTATTCTCTTTGAAATATTTTCCCTTTTTAGCTCTATTTACGATACTTTGATTTTTTTTAAAGTAGATGATCGTAGTTGAGTTCTCAAAGGTTATATTTTATAGTGTATTCATTATATCCTGTGCTTGTAAAGACTTATGATATTATATATTGTAATAAAATTACTTGCTATGCTTACACACTGACACTATAGTTACTAAACATTAACGCAAGAAGACAACTATCGATATCGCATGAAATACCCCATCAAGGTGCGTTCACATGTCAAATTCAATTATTTGGCATAACCTATTGGATGCTTTTTTAAGCCGCTACCTTGTTTCTATTGCTTTACATTGGACATTCGTGAAAGAAACGAAACGATGGTTAATTATCGGTGGCAACAAGCGCTTCCATCACTTGCAAAGCAAGTCACTTGACAGTCCACGGAACAACCTGGATATTGCAGCATTTCTCTGGATTTTGGTTATTCTCGCATAATGACCTGTGGCTAATTGAAGGATCATAAAGGTGGTGATTATCAGATCACTTGGGGCTAATTTATTGCACATGGATTAGATGGGGAATGATAGTCCTTGATTTTATTAGAGAGAAAAGTCTTGATGTTCCTGTGAGTGTTGAGTGGTGCTGCAGTACTTGTACTTAAGTTGTCAGTGCATACTTTCCCAATTTCATGGTCTTTGTACCATAGCCGCGTGTTTTTTTAAAAGATACTACAACCACTGATCACGTATCTTCACACTGCTGGGTATAGTAATTTTATCGAAGATTTTTCATGTAATGTACATATTTTAACTACAACGTTTTGAATGCTTCTGATGTAGATCTGTATAGTATTATTTCAAATAGTAACCGGGCATGATTGATTATATAAAAAATGACGACAAAATCTAAGTCGTACTGTATTTCTGTTGAAATCGAAAAGTTTATGCATTTATGTCAAAATAAGGGATACAGCTAAGCCTGTTTGAAGTTAGACCAATCTTTGTTGCGGAGACGGGGCGCATAATTCTAACATGATTGTAAGCTAGAATTATTGTGTGCATGCACTCTTCTGTGTGAAGTTAGCAGAATCGCAGAATAACAGAACAACTACAGCAGAATAGTAGAATGGCAGACTAAAAGGACAACTACAGCAGAATAGCAGAATGGCAGAATAGTAGAACAACTCCACAGAATAGCAGAATGGCAGACTGGCAGAACAACTCCAGCAGAATAGCAGAATGGCAGACTGGCAGAACAACTCCAGCAGAATAGTAGAATTGCAGACTGGCAGAACAACTCCAGCAAAATAGTAGAATTGCAGAATAGCAGAACAACTCCAGCAGAATGGCAGAACAACTCCAGCAGAACAGCAGAATGGCAGAGTGGCAGAACAACTCCAGCAGAATAGTAGAATTGCAGAATAGTAGAACAACTCCAGCAGAATAGCAGAATGGCAAAACAACTCCAGCAGAACAGCAGAATGGCAGACTGGCAGAACAACTCAGCAGAATGGCAGAATAGCAGAACAACTGTCAAAAAGACAAAAAGTCTAATTGAGTTTTATGGCTTACTTAAAATTAATATGTATATAAATGGCAATATGGAGATAATGCGTTCGACTTTGTCTTTTTCTTTTCCTCTAGTGTGTGAAATTATTTTATCTAGCAACATAGGAACTTCGAACAAAATGATAAAATTCTAGGAGAAAAACTTCAGCAGAACATCAGAATAGTTGAACAAGTCCAGCACAATAGCGGAATCGTTTTTATCTGCTGAATGAAAAGCTTCAGCAGAACAGCAGAAAAACTCCAGCAGAATAGCAGAACAGCAGAACAACTCCAGTAGGATAGAAGAATGACAAAATATCTCCAGCAGAATAGCAGAACAGCAGAACAACTCCAGCAGAATAGCAGAACAGCAGAAAATAGCAGAACAGCGGAGCAACTCCAGCAAAATTGTAAAACAACTCCAGCAGAATAGCAGAACAACTCCAACAGAATAACAGAACAGTAGAATAGCGGAATAGCAGAACAGCTCCAGTAGAATAACAGAATAGCAGAACAGCAGAATAAGAGAACAACTCCAGCAGGATAGCAGAACAGCAGAATAAGAGAACAACTCCAGCAGCAACTTCAATATTAAAAACAAAAAACAGGCTTGCCTTGCCCAGTTGACAGTAAAGTTACCGTGTTTTTAAATTTTTACAGAAAAATAAAACGGAATACATGAACGAAACAAATATATTTTAATTGGCAACACAATATGTCTTATATCTACCAACATCGATTCTTTAGTTTGGTTTTGCACCTCAAAGCACTCTCAAAATTCAGCTTTACTTGAACACTTTCAACAACAAAAAAACATACGTACGGAAAATACTATTCATATACATTTTTTTCCAACAGAAAAAGCTCGCTTTCTCACGTTCTATACACCAGATGTGTTTCTTGATCCTGAAGGGTCAAAACGCTGGCCTAAATTACGTCACCTGTAAATTAAAAATAAAACAAGTTGTTTGAAAAAAGTAACTAAAAGTAAAGCATCTTAGGATAATTTCTGAAAAGCAGATCAGTGGTCCATTGACAACGTACAGGACTTGTAATCAAGGGCTCGCGAGAACGACTCAACTCCCGCTCTTTTACTAACGGTCCTAATTGTATATATGATGAGACGATAAACCAAGGTCCAATGGATAACTGATATACACTCGTCAGGTAAAAGAACCAGAAGTGTCTCTAGTATGGATCGTTTTCAGAATTTACCACTGCCCAGTACAACCTCTAAACTAAACTCTTTCTAGGGATGAGGGCGGAGGGCGTCGATCTTGTGAGAAACCGGAATATACGAACAATATACGCATACAGATATGTGAATAGAAGAAGCTAGAGACAGATATCTGAAGAAGTTTTGGGTGGATGGATGAACAGATAGATTGATCGAAAATAATCAATAAAAGTAATACTGTAGTTTGATACACGGCAGCTGCAGTGTGCATGCACTAAGGGTTTTCAAATACCCTAAGTGTATAAAACGTTTCTGCTGTAAAATTTTCTCATCAATCATCGGGGTTTTCACACTTAAAATCACACAAGAAAGACGGTTTTTTTTCTAGATAAGTTCAACGCAGGGAAAGGAATAGCTCGATCTTCAGGAAGACCATTGATCTTTTGCTTGTCGGAATTTCCAGCATAGACTCCTACGGCTTGTTTCTCCTGTGCTATCTTCTTGGAATGGAAAGTGTCCTTTAAAAGCAAATAATTTGGAATCATTAAAAAAAACTTAGTACGCGAATAAAATTAGCTATTCTGAGAAAACTAGAGATGTGTTGATATTCCGCAGTATTGTCACCAAAAAAAAATCCTGCACAGGTGCGTATTAAGTCTTTTTTTTTTTTTTTTTTGCTTATCAGGGGGGCATAACTATGCCGATCTCAATTAAATTTGCATCTAAATACCCAGGTGTGTAACTTCACATGCTGACAAATTTTCTTAGAAATTTTCATGGCTCTTTCAGCTATACGTTTGGAGTTACACGCGACACAAGTCTAAAAATGCAATATTTTGCTTAATCAGGGGGCGTTACTCTGTCGATCTCAAATACATTTGCGTCAAAATACCCAGGTGAATAACTTCACATGCTGACAACTTTTCTTAGAAAGTTTCATAGCTCCTTCAGTTATACGTTTGGAGTTACACGCGACACAAGTCCAAAATGCTATATTTTGCTTAATCAGGGGACATAACTCTGCCGATCTCAAATAAATTTGCGTCAAAATACCCAAGTGCATAACATCACATGCTGACAACTTTTCTTAGAAAGTTTTATGTCTCTAGCAGTTATACGTTTGGATTTACACGCGACACAATTATGTTGTGCCAGAGAAATAAATGCATTGAACGTCTATGTTCTACCAAAATGTATAAATTAACTGTTAGCCATTGAGAAGTCATATTCCTAGAAATGCTGTTAACGAGTCACGTGGGCAATTAACCGGAAATCAAAACTCGATGTGTAAATTCAATAAAGGAGTATGGGTTCTATGAAGTGACACAGATAATAAATCATTGCTATCGACATTTGACATCAGAAGTGTGATGAAATTGACAGCTCTGCGAATACTGTCTGTTGGGATATTTGTACGTACACATAATATATTAATATTTAATTTTCAAATTAGCCATGCAACAAACAGGCAACCATTATACCAGGTTCCGTTTGCTTTAGTTTATTTAAGCTGGAACATTGATTGAAGACATAAATTTACAGGTATTAACTTGATGGTGAGAAATAGAATGTATATATAAGTTGTTTTTAAAATGTAAGTCATTCATAAAGTATGTTTATTTGACAGCCATTTCCGGTGCCATGTACTTACACGGGTAGCGTGATTATCCCATAATTGACTGGTAAGTGCGATGATTCTGAGCGCTTTTGGGCGGATCATTGGTCCAGAGGTTACGGGCTGGACTTATAATCCAGGATTCGTGAGTTTTGTCCCCGGCTCTTCCATCAACATTACTGGTTGTCTTTCAGATGAGACGTTCAACGGAGCTTCCACAAATCAGTGCTGTACATAGCTGCTGGTTTCTGTATCATGCACTATCCCCGACACCTAAATCAATTATTCTCTGCATGGGCGTCGGTCATACGGTTCCGACGATTATTAAAATCAAAGAGAGAGAGAGAGAGAGAGAGAGAGTGTGTGTGTGTGTGTGTGTGTGTGTGTGTTCATTCATATCATGACATTATTTTCCTTCTTACCTGTCGATACCTAACGAAAAGTGTTTTTGTCTTAGAGTAAACAACTTCGGTTTCCGTGGCTGAGTAGTTACAGGCAATTTAACAGACTGATAGAGTTTGAGCCTCACTGCAACCCCATATGAGATAAATAGCTAAGACTTTTTTGAGACGCGGAGAGTAATTTAATTACCCGGCTATTTAGCTGAATAACTAACGAAGGGTGTTGAAAAAGAAAATAAAACAAAAAGACTGTGTTGAAGTAATAAGCCTGAAATCTGTATTTAACAAACACATAAATAGACACACACGATTTTTCTTAACAGCAATATACTTAAATACAATGTATCTACAATTGTAAAATGTGAAAAAATGACAATATTTAATACAAAACGTTCGGCTCGGATTTATGTTTGCACATGGTAAAAATGTACAAAAAAAATATAGTCAGCAGTTGAGATTTCTTTGTGAAAATAAGAATTTTTTATTCAAAGTAATCTGCTTAAGATTTTAAAATAAAACAACTAAAGTATTCTTCAAAAACTAGAAACTACATTGTATTGCCATTGTGCCTCATCTTGAAGGTAAGACATTTCGCACAAAGTCGAATTGACTGCGGCCAAGATGTTCAGACGCTTTTATTGTCTAATCATTTCTTTCCGTAGGATCCTTCATTCTTGTAGTTACCAACATAACCACTGTTCTTTGCGATATCTGCCCGCCCCTCGATCCCCTTACCCTTCCCACTGGCATCAAAGCGTTCTTTGTGAGCACCTGTATAATGCGATGCGTCTGTCATTTTGTCAACACCTCCAGTGGCCGATTGTTTCTGTAAATTATACATAAAAATGAAGTTATTTTTATGCACCAATGCAGATGAAATGACCGATTGTTTCTGTAAATTATACATAAAAATGAAGTTATTTTTATGCACCAATGCAGATGAAATGAAAAGACTGTAATCATATACGATAATTTACATTGTAACCCTAAACGAATACAGATCTTACAAGGACACTTCCGTCTTCGACAAGTTATTTCCTTATTTTGATAACTCCCGATTATTTTCTGTGTCTTTCCTCTCATTATACGAGTTCACACAGGATAATCTCATAAACAAAGCACATATTTACTGTTGTTTCATCATTTATCTGCTCACTTCTTTATTTTGTATGCTCACTTCTTTCATTTTATGCTCACTTATTACATCATGTCTAGTTTGACATTATCAACTACGCTACTTTAGCTTTTTAGCTCACCTGGCACAATATGCCAGGGTGAGCTTTTAGTAAGCTATTTTGTCCGTCGTCCGTCCGACCGTCTGTCAAGCGTCCATTCACATTTTGCTTGTAAACACTGTAGAGGCTCCAATTTCAACTGGATCTTAACGAAAGTTGATTAGACTGTTAGCCTCAATAAAATCTCGGAAGAGTTCGAAACTGGATGACATGGGAACAAAAACTATGTCACTGGTCCCAGTAATGAAAAATAACTATTTTTTACTGTAGAAACCAAACTTTTAATGGGATTTTCATGAAACTTACCTGGTGTAATATTGGAAGAAAGCAAAATCTTGAACATGCGGGGTGAAAAACTAGGTCACTGGGTAAAATCATAAAAAAAACCTTGTTAACACTCTAAAAGGTCACATTTTTACATATTTTTATGGAACTTGGTCAGAATGTTTTCCTTGATGAATTCTTGGATGATTCTAAAACTGGGTTACATGGGATCAGAAATTAGGTCACCAGGTCAAATCATAGGAAAACCTTTTTTTGATACTCAAAAGGTCAAATTTTTATCAGATCTGAATGAATAATTCATCAGAATTTGCTTTTATGGATTCTTGTGCTTCTTCTAAACTGGGTTATA